>CM062290.1:280906148-281258695 GCA_031216915.1 Pictodentalium vernedei
ACTCTCATTTCAACAGTTTTAAAGTTGCAAACCACGAAATTTGGAAGACATATTAACGACGATATGGACTGAAATGTAACCCGATTTTCGATTTTTCACCTTTATCCAAAACAATTTACTGTTAAATACTTTTTCTTAATATTAAATATCAGCTCCTGTGTGAGGCTCCTTTGGAAATAAGATTTCCAACAAAAACCATATCTAAACATGTGGTATCATCCTTGGAAATTCCCAACCGTTATGGCCGAACTCTGACGTGACGTCATAGAGGTTCATGGGGTAAAAAAATCAAAGGTGTCCATTTTTTTTTAAATTTTAGTATGTTGTAGAGCTAAAAAATTAAGAGGTCGCTCTTTTTGTTTTTCGATTTATCACCATTATTGACGTTTCTACTCCACTTCAAACTCGGGGGCTATTTTGCACATTCTTCATTGAAAACACTGATTTTCAATAACACGCAGCTCAGGATAAATAGTACACACAGCTATGAAATTTCACAGACCACTACTTTCATGATGGCTCTATTAAATGCATTTGTTAAAATTTCAAAGTTTACCCTTTATCCAAAATAGCGTCAATTTGACGTTTTTTTCATTAACGTTCAATATCTGCTGGATGCTTGAACGCTCACACTAGCAATTTTGGAAATATATTCTCCAATAACAAACATCTAAAACTGCCATCAGTTTTTGTCCAGACTGCCGTGGGGTGACGTCAATGTCCAAAAACTTAAAGTCTGTCCGATTTATATGGAATTTTAGTATGTTGCAGAGTTAGAAAAGTAAAAAATAGCTGTTTGTTTTTTTTTTAATTTTACGTCATTTTCGATCTTTTAAGTCACTTTATGATTTTACACACCCTCCCATTTTTGTGACACGTCTACGCCAAAAACAGCAAAAGATAGTCCTATAAAAAGTAAACACACATCTTGTTGAGGCGCTCGGCGTTGGCCGTGATTCGTTGGATGACTTCTGGAAATTCGTTTTTCGATTTCAAAACAATCTGGTTTTCGTAACTGTTGTAAATGATTGATTTGCATTTGTATTATTTTTATAATGTTAATGTACAGAATGTTGTATCAGAATCGAGAATCTCGACGAGTCTTAGACGAGAAACACGGGCAAGATTCTGATACAACATTTTGCATACAATAACCACAATGCCTGTTAGTGGTGGTGATAGATTTATTTTACAATTATTTACTGTAACAACTTGATTAATACTCTATCTAACGAATTGGCCCAAACCGGCCAGCGCTATTCACCAAAATTAGTATCCAATTTTCATTATTTTTCATTTTTTGCGTCAAAAGCATAGCTTATGACCCCTCATTGGAACGAGCTCGTTGAGCTCGTTCCAATGAGGGGTCATAAGCTATGTTTTTGACGCAAAAAATGAAAAAAAAATTAGTTTTTCAAGAATTTTATTTGCAAGTGCCGTCTGCTTTTTGTATTAGGTAATAGGTTAATACTTTACATAACGAATCGGCCGCATCCTCCCACGTAACTTACAAACTGAAGAATTGAAAAAACATAGCTTTTCAAAAAACAGTCAACAAAAACCATATTATGTGACCCCTCGTTGTAACGGGCTCGACTAGCTCATTCCAATGATGGAGTCATGATAATGTTTTGTAGAACATTTCTTAAAAATACTTTTACAAATACTAATTAAAATGCTAAATTGTGGTATCGTGTGCGTTGATTATGGGTTTAACTCGCATTTTAATTTCAGGTTTCATTTGCAGACTTATAAAAATGCTTGTCATTTTGGTTGAAACTGTGTGCGGATGCTTTGAATTTTGTGATCCTTGGTTAAACTTCTTTCCCGCGCACAATGTTCAACATTCTGAAAGACTGTACGCTTTGACAGTATATCTGCGTGTTGTTCCAGTTCGAATGCTTCCAGTGATTCAAATACAAAAGCACAAAAGCGATGCGGTTCCATAATTTAATAATTATACATTTGAGAAGCGTTTTTCTCTCTTTGCGTATAAAGAAATATACAAACAAACGCGTTTCGAAAGCTTGTAATGTTCTATAAATAGTAACGTAAACAAATTGTAACCAAGCGCGCGGTTGTATTATGCAGTTGCCAGATACAGATATTGTATCAGGGACCCCTGATACACGCAGTATTCGAGTAATTACGGACCCAGTATATATAATTATTGTAAGATAAATATGTGGTATTTGCACATCGTTCTTGTACATAATTGTTTTTTATCGCAACGAGTCTCGTTTTGGGGGAAGTGCAGCTACGAGTCGTGCTGGCGGGACGATTCGCCATGCCTTCCCCAAAACGAGTTGATTCGCGATAAAAATATGTATATAAGAGCAACGAGCACATAACACTTTTATCTACCATTCAGTCAACAAATCCCATAACTCATAACCACGACAATAGTCGTCGATTGATTGATTGATTGATTGATTGATTGATTGATTGATTGATTGATTGATTGATTGATTGATTGATTGATTGATTGACTGATTGATTGATTGATTGATTGATTTCTCAACTTGGTTCCACTTTCATGGAATAAAGTTGCACAAGTATATAAAGAGTAAACATGCAGGTAATATATAACACATGTCCGTAGACAAACAGCCAAATTCACACTCAACTCATCAAAATAATGGGACTCAGTTTTCAATTCTCCCAATCGAACGGCGCGTGGGTAATTCCTTCAACGTGAATAAACTTATACATGGTTATAAAAAAATAATCAAACTGAGCCCAAATATTCTTTATTCCGTAAGGTAGTGATATTTCAAACCATATCCAATTCGATTCATACGGCCGACGAGGGATTGGTGGATAGTTTGCAAAACAACAGGGGAGTTATTTTTTGTACTTTATAAGGGTCGCTTCAAATACATGACGTCACTTCATTCATATTTTTCGGAAGCGTGCATACCACATTGAGACTGACGTTACGTTTCTAAACTTTCTCGCTGTAACTTTCAGTCATTGAGATTCGTCTTCATTTTTTAGTTTCTGTGTTTCGCATGGTGTGTTGTTTATATAATATTCCAGTAAGACTAAAATCCTCTCCCTCTGTTTGGACGAGGGCTCGCTTAGTTTTTTCTATGCTTACAAGGCACCGGTGGCATATTTTACCGTCTGACGTCACCACGTGAAATATTTGAGACGATGATAACAATGGGAGGAGATTCAAAGTTCATACTGCCTATAAAATCGTATTTTACGAGGCCAATGGTCTTTCTGTGAATGTATATCCACACCCCTCTTATCAAAACCTCTTATCAAAACGTATTCATGATTTGAACTGAGATGGAGTAACCTCGACCTTTAACGAAGTTATTGATTTTTTGTTGTCAGTGACGCCGTGGTGTACACGAAAGATTTATTTACTTAATTTGTTATCGTTAAAGTTGCCGTGTTCATTCAAGTTGGCTTGTTCATTTCATGGTGTGAGTTTGGGGCTATAGGTAGGGTCTTATTGGAACATATACATTATTGTGATGAATTGACGGTAACATGGTCTGGGGTTTGTGGCTCGTAGCTTATGTTATCTTGTTACTGCCAATTCATCGCAGTAACTAGTAATGGTTGGTGTAATTCCATGCAACATGGAATTATGTTGGGGAGCATCGGACGTTGCAGAATTGTCAGTTTTTGGGGCGAATGACTTGTGATTGTAAATGCCACTGAAATAGTCTATCAGGCGCGCTTGCGTTTGTTTCTCGCTACGTGATTTGAGTTATATTGCTGCTGATCTTTTATCGCCTAATTTTTTACACTACTGATATTGCTGTTTGCGATTGCATTTTTGTTTTTATTACACATCCATTCAACTTTAAACCCTTGTATTTAACGGAATAGCCGCTATGCCATAAATGATTCTGTATCCAATGGGTGATGTACAAACCGGAACGTTTTTCCCAGCACCGTTCATACTAGTTCCTTTCCCATCGAGTCATTAGTTACGCCTCGAAAATTTTCCAAATTCCGTTATACAATTATCGACAGTCTGTCGAATAGTGTAAAAATGAAAACTTCCAAAGCAGAATAAAGTCGGTTCACAAAAAAATTATTTAACCAAAAATGAGATAATATTTTTTAAGAAACCAATCATTTCCAACCAGATCATTAACCCGGTCTCATGGCTTCGTTATATCTAAATTGGTCAACTTTATTTCGGTAAATCTTCGTACATCTTGACATGCTTCGAACTTGAAAAATGTTTCTTCCAGCTGTTTTGCAAATCTGCACAAATTCGTACTTATATTTTTACTCACAGTAATAGCCACCAAATGGTTAGGCGTGAATGGGCACCAGCCGAAGAGAAACAGCGATACGAATTTCAACAAACACTGATTCCGAAAAGGTTGATTTTGATTTTTTATCGATCCATTTGATCAGTGCTGGGTCAGTCCAAACAAATAGACTCTTCACCTTTGGGTTTAAACATCGGAATTAAAAATGTGTTTATTTAAATTAATTTTAATGTGTGGTTTGTTTAATAAACACAGAACGCGATATGTGTTTGAATCGGCGGATGTTTTACATAACTCGTTGGTATGGCGTAATGGAAAAATGTTATAAGGTGTTATATTTAAGAGGAGACAAGTAGCTTGAATTTAGAGTAAATTAAAATAACTGATAAAATTACAGTGGTCTACAGTGTATTAATTGACTGTAATTAGCTTCGGGTCTTTTTTACTATGCTTTTCGGATATTTTCATTTGCCAAAGACAATAAAGGACCATGTTATTACGAGAAAGTCGTGTAAACATTAGGTTGTTTTTCGATGTGTGGGTTATAGGGTTATAAAGAGCAATATTTAAAAACATGTTGTACCCAAGTGCAAAGATGTACACTTCGAAAACGTTTCCTGAACACTCCAAAATGGCGAAGCATTATTGCATGTTAGTTAATGCACTTCCTTTGGTTAATTGATTATTTAGCAGATCGACTTGTCGTGTCCTAAGTTTAGTGCAGCACAGATACACTGTAGCAGTTTAACTCTTTACTTAACAAAAAAGCAAACATTTGCTAAAGATTAACAGAATAAATTAGTGTTTCATTATTTTTGTCAAAATATAATTTATGGCCCTGAAAAGAGCAAGCCTTTTGTGCACGTTCCAATCCAGGGGTCATAAGCTGTATTTTCAGACGAAAAGATTTTTTTAAATATCGATTTCAGTGTTTGTTGAGGGCTGGCGTTATCATGTATTGGGAGGGTGAAGAGAAAAACTACATGATATATCCCCAGGTAGTTTTCATACACACTTCGGGAATCCCGTATTACCCACCTCTGACAAATTTGTTATTATATCTTCGAATTATATTGGCTAAGAATGTCATGTGCATACTGCCGATAAATCCCGTACACGGTGGGTGTCACTTTAATTCACGGTGACCTGGAGTTATCTTTCTCGGGTGAGTGGCCGCCATTGCTATTTTGTTGCATTTCCACTCGCTTCGAATTTTCTAAATTTGAATTAAAACGGAATAAGAGAATTTAAATACCAAAATATTATCAGGATATCGTAATTTATTGATTTAAAACATTAAATATTTGAAAAAATGGACAGAAAATATCATTTGTTGTCCCAAACGTTCTTTGTTGTTTTTACGATTCTATAGATTTTTTGCTGAAGCGAACATTTGTTTGATTGTCATGATAGCCTGCGTTAGCGGTCATCTTGTGACGTTATCTCCATAATGAAATGTGGTCTTAGTGCGCATGCGCAGTGGGTGTTGTTCGCGTGACACGTGTTTCCATCATCCATTTGGTATACTGGAGGCCATCTTTGCTTCTGCGGTTGCACGTGGTTGCTATTTGACCCAATGGCCTGCTATAGGCCGAGGGCATGTTCTGGGGGTACTTTCGAGTGAATAGGGGTAAATCTAATTAACCAAATTGACCCGACAATTTCCCCAAAGCACCAAAACCCACTCCAAAACTACCGAAATGGTCTCGGATTCACGTAGAATCCTCCTTTTTTCCAATAATAGGCGCGTTCCTTTGTATAGGAGTCAATCTTATTACCCAAAATCCTAATGGATAGATAAATAATACAGCTCTCCTTCAGATGCAATCAACACAATATAAAATGCAGCCATTACAGAAACCGCGCGTGCTAGATGAGTACTATTATAACTGGCAAAATTTACTAATAACATATCATATCATTTAAGTGGGCGAATGCTAAATTAAAGAGGCTGATTTTAACCCTACTAGGAGAGATTTTATCCTTATAAATATATGCATGTTATACCGAGAAAATCACCTAAAATCATTCTCAAAATTCTAAAGGATATATGTCAAATATGCCTTACCATTCATGAGAAAAAATGGTCACTAAGTCAAAGGCTACCCAAGAAAGAAACAAAGTCAAAAGCAAATGAAAACATGACTCTTCCCTTTCATGATATACTGTACATGGGGAGTTGTATAATCAAGCCTTCAACCCCTGTGCTACAATCTAAGGAGCTAGTGGTCTCTTTCAGGAAGCCAACTTCACGGGGAAACTAAAAAATAAAACTAGTGTTAATATAATTCAACAAAACGAACAACATAAAATAGAAAATAATGCATTTAATGAGAACAAACTAATAAGCAAAACAATCTATTGATAACTTGAATAAAAACCAGCTCCGTCCTCTTGTGCCTTCTGAGTTCAAGTGTAATCCATCACTTTTGGATGAAACAAAAGCCTTCTAAGATTTTAACAAAACGATCTTTTCTGTCGATAAATAACTGAAATTAACATCCGATGCTTCACTATAGAATATGTCGTGATCTTTTTGTCATTGAAGAATCGAATAGAAAAAGATACTTTTGACACTGAGGTAAATAAGCCTGGTAGTACCGGTAATAAGGTTGTGAAGTGCGGCATAAAGAAAGTCTGCAGATTTCCTCTCTGTCATTTGTTCTAAAATGAAAAATTATTTTAGAGAAATTCTGTATAATCGCCTTACTGCCACTAATCAATTATTAATATTATTCTTTAACCCTTTACCTAACGTAACGGCCAAAACCGGCCAAAGCTATTCTCAAAAATCGCCAATTAATTTTCACTATTTTTTTCATTTTTTGTCTCAAAAACATAGGTTATGACCCCTCGTTGGAACGAGCTCGTCGAGCTCGTTCCAACGAGGGGTCATAACCTATGTTTTTGAGACAAAAAATGAAAAAAATTAGTTATTCAAGAATTTTTTTTGCAAGTGTCGTCTGCTTTTCACGTTAGGTAAAGGGTTAATATTATGTGCTGATGTAACTCTCAGGAAATATAACGCGGTGTGGTCAGTGCTTTCCAGGATAATGTGGATTTTAATTGGCTAAACCTCTGAGTAATAACTTTAACTCGTGCATGTCAAAACCTGAGTCTAAAAATTAAAATTTATACTTGGCTTAAATTCCTCTTGAACAGCACCTAATAGATCGCCGCATACGT
The DNA here is from genome assembly GCA_031216915.1 of Pictodentalium vernedei. Taxonomy (NCBI): domain Eukaryota; kingdom Metazoa; phylum Mollusca; class Scaphopoda; order Dentaliida; family Dentaliidae; genus Pictodentalium; species Pictodentalium vernedei. The sequence goes on from CM062290.1 coordinate 280,913,579, forward strand.
TCACAGATTCTGCTAAGAAACGGCAAATGTAATTTGAGTGTTTCCAAATAAGTTGGCATATGAATCAAATTAAAACAACCCGAGAACAGAATGATCGAAAATAACTTCCAGGAACAAGAGCTGAAAGAACTCATTTTGAAACGTCTTCCTACACTATGCACAACTGCGAGCCATCAATCGAAAATTATCAATTACATTCGAGAAAAACGAAAACTTTTGTCAGTGCTTCATATTTGGTGGCTGGAAGAAAAAGGTTTGTTGAAGTCAAGTTCCTTTAGTCCAACAATGCAGATAGTCGGGGAGACGGGTAACAAAGACTTCAAAATAGTTTGCTTTGATTTTAGGATTGCAAGAAGTTCCTGGTTGAAAATGTTGGCTGTTCCTAAAATAACCAAGCATATTGAAATCTTGGAAATGAATATTCTTTCTGGTCGGACATAGGTTAAAACGAAGTAAATTTATTGCACTGCCCTGTTCCTATATTAACCACTCCTATAAAGTGTGGATGTAGAGCTCCAGGTAAACTGGTCACGTTGACTCCCAAGGATGTACCACATGTTGAAATTGTTCTTTGTGTTTTGTGTGCCTAATTGTTTGGACGTACGTACATTGTTAAATAAAGATTGATTGATTCTAAAACCTGTTGAATAAATTGCTGGTGAGGTTTTCATTATTTAACCAAACAACCACAAATACAATTGTTATGGAAAGAGAACGGGCCTTCCGTTGTGTTCCCTCTAAACAACAGCATTTTCGACGTGTACCTAAAGAAAGAAAGGTTCCAAAACAGTTATTTGAAATTTATGTACTAACAGGAGCATCGAAAGAAATTATTATCTCTACTCTACTCTATTTTTAAAGCTACCTATAAAACTGGATCAGTGAGTTACACGGATCATTGCTTCTGATTTTAACCCTATTGTCAGACCATTGTCAAAATAAAATTTGTTTTCCAGTTATAGCCCAAAAAATCATCAGAATCTAATATTATTCGTCAGTAAGTTCCTTTAAGGAGTCTTTTGAATGAACAACAGTCGCCGGCTTTCTTGTTAATAATATTGATGATGGGTTCAACTTTTGGGTATTTTAGCTTTAAATTTTTACCAAGGTAAAATCCAGCTGATACACTTACTTTTACTGAAACCCCAGTAAAAGAAAGTGTATCCACAATAACTCTTCGCTCTTCAGAATTGTTCTCAGGAACAGTATTAACCCTTTACCCAACGAATCGCCCGCATCCGCTCGCGTAATATGCAAATTGAGCATTTGAAAGAATTAAATTTTTCAAAATATTTCAACAAAACCATATCATGTGACCACTCATTGGAACGAGCTATTTGAGCTCGTTCCAACGAAGGGTCACATGATATGGTTTTGTTGAAATTTTTTGAAAAATTTAAAAAAATGATATTTAAAATAATAAGTTTTGATATCGTCTGCGTTGGGTAAAGGTTTAATAGGACAGATGTTTATTTCCGACTGGCAATGATTTTTGAGGAATGGACCGATTATGACATTGTTTCTAATTCTGTTTAAATATAAGACTCCACAACTCTTTTCGTAATCTGCTAATGTTTCGGTTCCACGCTGAACATGGTTACTACCCTATTACTATCAACAAGGAAACCAACTTCCAACAGATCACGCAGAGAAGAGTTGGAATAATCATTCCAATATTCACGGAAGAAAATGAGTAATGGCTTTTGAATAAACAGAAGTTTTCCAACACAAGAAATTTCGCCGACCTGATTGATAGATGTTCCAATAAGACTAAAATCCTCCTCCTCTGATTGGACGAGAGCTCGCTTAGTATATTCTATGTTTCAAGTGGCAAATGTTACCGTCTGACGTCACAACGCGAAATATTTGAAATGATGTCGCCCGTTACGTAATAGCTTCACCAAAGAAGTGACTAGCAAGCCGCTTCATTTTTCTAGATTTTTTACTCGTGCCGCAAACGGTGTTCCGGATGAAGTGTTGTTTAAATTACAAAACCGATTTACGATTTGAAATGGTATGGAATGAGTTTATCTGGTTTATTGATTATTTACCCAGTAACGTCGTGGGTACACAAGAGGTTTATTTACTAAACTGTTGCTCGTTAAAAGTTGCCTTGAACAAAGCAACTTTTAACGATCACAAGTTTAGTAAACAAGCCTCTCGTGTTTCACGATGTAGGTTTTGGGCTATAGAATCTCATTGGAACATATACCTTATTGTGATGAGTTGGCGGTAACACGGTCTGAGGTTTGCGACTCGGTGCATATGTTCAACCTCGACGCTTCGCGTCTCGATTTAACATAAGCTCCGAGCCACAAACCTTAGACCATGTTACCGTTAACTCATCACAAGAATTTATAATGTTGTCGCGGCTCTGCACCAAATTGATACGGTGAAACTGAGGTGAAATAATCAAGAGGTTTTGTGAAGAGCTATAAGATATAACAGTACTATATATTTAAATAACAGTTTCCTGCCTTGAAAACGAAGCAGTCTCCGAAACTAAGCAGCATTGAAAACATGTATGTGATTAAAAACCTTTTGAAGCATTGTACTGGAATCTTGCATCTTTGCTGAATATTCCAGAGAAAAAGATGGATTTGATGAATTTCGGGGCTTAAAAATACAATTGACTATTGGTGTGCCTTTGTTGTGAATTCCTCGAAAAACTGTGCACGTGACTGATAGGTACTGATAGTTTCTTTCCTGTCAATGTTTCTCTCTTGGATGTTGAATGATCCCCAGTTTTTAGTTTTTAGGACAACTATACTTGACAAAGACATCCGAATGCCCAAATTAAAATGGTGCGAAGTGAAATAAAATGAAATCTTTTATTCGCAGTATATCAATTACATTGAAAATATAATAATTGAAATAAAAATCTTTTAAACTTATTTTGATACATTTCAAGGAAGCGACACATCAAAGTTAGCTGTCTTCCTGTCTCTCTTTAGGAAAAGCAAAATTTCCCGACAGCAGACCGACTTCTTTGGGAAGAGGGGGGGGGGGGGGGCAATGCTATCACCTTGGCAATATGAAAAAAAGGATCACAGCTATTGAGAGTTCAATAAGTACTAGAGTACTTGACTGGTATCATATATACTATTCAAAAAGGTAGGGGGATATCCAAACTGATGTTGATATTTTCGGAAAATGGTATTGGATACGCGTTATTGGACTCATGAATATGTTACTAATTGTAGTGTGGATCATGAATATCACCGGCCCACGAAAACTTCGTGCATGTTTTAATGTCTGTGGGGTACGTTTTGAAATTTTCATTTGTAATGCACGGGATTTTTCGGAGGTCTCATTGTTCTTTTTTTGGTATAAACTCGTTCATCAATACTTTCTGGTCGCAATGTAACTTTTGAGATATGCGAAGACTGACACGTGGCGAGCGTTTACGTGCCGTTGGCATGTTGGAAGCTGGCAACAGACAGACTGCAGTGGCTCAAATTCTCAACGTCACTCAATCGGTGATTAGCAGGTTGTGGTCACACTACCGTCAGACAGGCAATGTTGATGACAGACGACGGCCAGGTCGAACAAGGGCAACAACAGCTAACCAGGATCGTTTCATCCGAACCACAGCATTGCATTACGTAATCGCCATCAAAGTGCCTCAGAAATTGGACAGCAGCCACACCGAGGGACAGATATGCGAGTCAGTGGTCAGACTATCCGAAATCGCCTACACAGCTGGAATTTGTACACTCGATGACCTCGAATAATTCTACGTTTCACTGAACATCACATCGCAGCAAGGTGTAATTGGTGTGGTGCACGACAGCGCTGGGACAATCGTCGGTGGAGCAACGTAATGTTTTCCGATGAATCGAAGTTCACTTTCGACTTCCAAGACACCCATAACAGAGTGTGGCGGCGGCGGAACGAGCGATACCATTACGTAACCGTTGGGCAGAACGATCGTTTTGCAGGTGGATCAGTTGTGGTGTGGGGAGGCATAACCGTGACAAGCAGAACAGCATTACATGTCATCTAAGGGTGTGTCACGGGATAGTACTACCGTAACAACATGTTAGCAGGTGATGTGGTGCAATTTGCGCGACGTCACGGCAGTCGGTTCATTTTCCAAGATGACAATGCAAGAGCATACAGGGCCCGTGTCGCTACAGAGTTCCGCCAGGAGCAGAACATCACTACGCTGTCTTGGCCAGCACTAAGTCCAGACCTTTCACCAATCGATCACGTCTGGGATATGCTTGGCAGGCGCGTACGACAGCGCAAACAGCCCCCTACCAATGTCTCGGAACTCGCCGCTGCACTGCTGGAATAATGGAATAACATCAGTCAAGCTGACCAGATGTTTGGTGAGGAGTATGCCACGTCGGATCTGCGCTTGTCTCGCGAACCGAGGAGGATTTACAAGGTATTGAGGTCTTGGATTGAATTTGGTAAATTCTCTGCCTGACTGTCCATGTCTTCTGAGCTCTGTGCGTGGAATGTGTGCTTGTCAAACACCCAAGTATCGTTGAAATCATTCACCAGATGCCACAGTGCAATGCCTCAACAGTCTTTTTGATGAAACTATAAATATATTTCTTCATATATCCCACTTTTATCAAATATCCCCTACTTTTCTGAATAGTATAGTACAAAGTTCGGAGTTTTAGTGTGACATATAGAAACAAGGTCTCCATCTTATAATAATAAAGCCAGGCCCGGTGGCCGAGAACTCCTTTAGAAAAGGTCTCGGGATCCGGGGCCTGGTTAACGCACCTCGGTGTAACTGCACTTAATTGCTGTCTGGGTACATCATGGAGTAGATGATAATCGAATCTGGAGAAAGTAAGTGAGCGGGACTCTACAGGGGCCATGGTACGAAATCAAGCCACTTGGCTGTACGCAGCAGGGTATGATGATCCAGAGTGAACGAATAATACTTTAGTTTCATAACCGAACTGAACTGAAGTGTGTGTGTGGGGGGGGGGGGGGGGGGTAGGTGCGTTATAGAAAAGCTGAGGTTGATTACTATTATTATCATTTTTCTCACCTCTAATCCTCATTCGCCCCCGTTCAGTTAGCACAGTCGGGGCAGTTTCGGAAGGTACAACGAATATCCTCTGAATATGTACTGAGAAATAGGTCCTGTATTTTCTTTTTGAATTGTGACCTAGTTAAGTTCTGTGTTATCTGGTCGATTGTATTCCACAACCTAGGGAACGTATGGCGAGGCAGATCTGTTGAAAATTTGGTCCTGGGTTTAGAAAGTTGCAATTTAACTGTCTGCTTGGTTGCCATGCCTGTTGTATTTACAGATTGCTGAAACGTATTCTTAAATGATATAGGTAATCTGTTGTTTTGCCACTTGTTCATAAACAGAAGAACTTGGAGTTTGTAGAGTTCATCAAATTTGGGAATTCTGAGGACTTAAAAAGAGGATCAATATGTGAGATTCTTTTTTCCTACTTATAGTGCGTATAGCCTTTTTCTGCAACCTGAAGACTTTACTTGTTGACGGTGAATGTCCTCAAATTTGAATTCCGTATAGGAAGTGGCTGTGGATTAAAGGAAAGTACAATGTGTTCAATGCATTCAGTGACAATATATTCTTAGCCCTGTTGATGACGTATATGGCTCTAGCCAGCTTGGAACAAACAATTGAAATATGATGTTTGAAGTATAAATGTTCATCTACGTGGACACCAAGAGATTTTGCTGTGTTTTTTTTTTTTCATTACAATGGTTGCCAACACGTTCCAGGTGCGAATCACCTAATTTTAACGCCCTATTACCAATTTGACATAAATCGTTGGGAGGGTGAAGCATCATAAATTTAGTTTTGGATGCGTTGATAGCTAATTTATTGGCAGCACACCATTCCGGAATTTTGAGGAGCTCGAAATTCGTACTATTAAAAAGTATATCTAGGTTATTGTCGGATTTAAATGCTGTTGTATCATCAGCAAATGATAAAATATCAAGGGTTGTGCAGTCTGGTAAGTCAATGGTGCAGATCAGGAATAAAGGTCCAAGGATGGGCCATTGTGGGACGCCAGTCGAAATTGGTTGCGACTCTGAAACGATATCTTGAAATTGTACTTATTGACTTCTTTCAGAGAGATAGTCCTTAATCCAGGAGTTTGCTAGTCTCCCGATTCTATAATGATTTAATTTACTAACTAATATCGTGTGAGTTATTGTATCAAAGGCTTTCGAAAATCCGAGAAATAAAGTCAGTGTTCGGTCTTTGGTCGTTTGGTCGTTCATTTTAGCTACATTATTGAGAAGGTGAAGAATCGGATGAAAAGTTGAGTGACATTGTCTGAACACGAATTGGACCTGGTACAAGATTTTATGGGTGTTAAGGTAACTTGAAAGTCGAATATACATTATCTTTTCTAGGATTTTTGAAAAAGCAGGTAGAATACTGACCGGTCTATACTTACTGAAAGTATGTTTATCACCAGATTTATAAATAGGTATGATTTTTTCCAAAACATTTTATTAGGAACGGTGCCTGTCGAAAAAGAGAGATTGATAATATGGGCTATTGGATCAGCTACTTGATATCTTGATATATTATGTCTTTTAATATTCGTGGAGTAACAGTATTACAATATTTACTTGTTTTGGGTGGGAATGAACTAACGGTGAGGATTACTTCTGGTTTGTTTGTGGGTGAAATGAAGAAAGAGTCATTGTTGTTGGTTTCTTTCAGATATTCCGAGAGATGTCGACAAGATGAATGCACTTGGTTTATTAACTTTTTTCCGATATCAACAAAATAGAATTAAATTTATTGGCAGTGGCATTAATTTTGCATCGTCAACTTGAATATCGTTATCCACGAAATATTTAGGTAATGCACGGTCGTGTTGAGATTTATTTATAGCCATTCGTAGTATATCCAAAGACTTCATGATGTTGTTCTTATTGTGGACTAGAATCCTCTCGTAGCAGTTGGCCTTTGCCTTACATATTAATTGGTTATAAAGTTTACAATATATTTTGTATTGTTCGATGTTCGCTGTTGTGGGGGATTTCAGTTTTTTTAACATATAGACGCCCTTTATTGATAGAAGATTGGATTAGTCCCGATGTCATTCCAGGCTCTCGTTTGATATATCTTTGGGAATCACGGCCAGTTTCAAGGGAAATGCTCTGTTAAAGCAACTGTCAAAGTGAAAAAGAAATGCATTGTATGCAATGTTTGAACAGTCGCAACCGAAGACTTCTCCAAAGTCACAGTCCTGTAAATGTGTCTTGAAATAATCTACATTTTCCTTTTTAAATAAATGTTTAAGGCTTTGTACGTTTTGTTTTTCTAGTTTGGGTGAATTGGCGATGTAAAAAGTGGCAAAGTGATCACTTGCGTCCTTGATTAAAATACCAGCAGAAAACCCGTTAGCATTGTTACGGAAGATATGATCTATTAATGTCGCGAATGTTTCTGTCATTCTAGCCGGCCCAGTAATAACCGGCATAAATCGGAACTAAACATAAGGTCTACATATTGGTTAGTTTTGTTATGGCTTCCAAAGTTTAAAAGGTTGATGTTGAAGTCTCCCATAACATGTACGTTTTTTTATTTTCATGGCTTATTTTTCAGCTCGATTTAACAGAGTGGATAAAAACAAGTCAAGATCTGCATTGGGTGCAGGGTTAGGGCGATAGATAATCCCTATTATATTTTTGGTTTTGGAGGTTGTTTCTATAAACAAGGTTTCAAATACATGCAGGACAAAAACTGACAAGTTTTCCCTAATTTGGAAGTGGGCGTTATTTTTAATAAGTAAGCTGTCCACCCCAACCATCGTCTTCGGCAGGGCGGCGCCGAGCCATTAAAAGATGATAACCATAGAGCTCATAAGCGATACTGTCATGAACCTAAAACGTTTCCGCTAGGCCAATAAAATCAAAAAGGTTATCAGTGTCCTGTAAATCACAGAGCAAGTTTTGTAGTTTCCCCCAGTTGACATTTATGCTTCTACAATTTAAATTCAGCAAGGCTAGCTTATTGTTCTTTAATATTCTATGGAGTAATAATTACAACTCTGGTTTCAATCAGGAAGAGTGAGTTTTACAAATCATCGTTATTGTTACTGATAGTGTCGTTATAAGTTGCAATAAAATCATACATATCTTCACTCTGAACCCCATCAAGACTAATTAATTAGCCGTGGTCTAATAGGTTAACTTTATCTGTTTTGATTTCTGCTGGACCCGTGGTCAAACATTTGGTAGTTATTTTATATTTAATTGTCGGAAGAAGGTGGTTAGTGTTGAGGCCTATATAATTAAAAAGAGGTCTGGTGTAGAGAATGGCTAAAAGTTTGAATTAGCCATGGTCTAATAGGTTAACCCTTTACCCAACGTAACGGCCAAAACCGGCCAGCGCTATTCTCAAAAATCGCCTATTAATTTTAATTATTTTTTCATTTTTTGTGTCAAAAACATAGGTTATGACCCCTCATTGGAACGAGCTCGTCGAGCTCGTTCCAATGAGGGGTCATAACCTATGTTTTTGACACAAAAAATGAAAAAAAAATAGTTATTCAAGAATTTTTTTGCAAGTGTCGTCTGCTTTTCATGTTAGGTAAAGGGTTAACTTTATCCGTTTTGTTTTCTGTTGGATCCATGGATAAAAATTTGGTAGTTATTTTATATTTAATTGTCGGAAGAATGTGGTTAGTGTTGAGGCAGTACATATACAGAGCGGCACATACGTTTGAATGTGTTAAGAATTATCGCAATCGAGTGATATCCTGGGCCAAAGCTATCGAGTGCGATAATTCTTAACCCATTCAAACGTATGTGCCGTTCTGTATTAATCACACATCTCCCATGTAACAACGGTCTACACGAAAACAGAACTAAAAGCACTTTTTGACTGGATAATTACCGCGTTTCCTTCGTTGGCAACCCTAATTTGCCTTTTAATTTTTACGGCATTCAATTGGTTGAAACCAACTGACACTGATCAGTGTCACAGTCACGATGATCGAACTTCAGATATTGACTAAACTGCGGGGAATAACACAACAAACGGTTTTCAAATAGCTAAGTTTAGCACACTCCATCTTATATGATCAGTTGTGGAAAATATTTGTCAAGGAACAAGCAGTCAGGATTATTTTTATTTTGTAAATTTTTGACTCGAATCTGATTGTTTAAATACCCCAGGTAAACAAATCTAAACGAGGAACTTGGAATTTCCATGCATTCTACCAATGATGGACGTCATTTATTTAGACGGGTTCCTTCTCTGTTTACGTTGGAAACGAAATCAAACGTGTTTTGTATCACAACATGTGCGGTACAAATTTATTTTTATCGTGCAGGCAGAACAGAGGAAATCCCGTGTTTTGCATTAATAGGTGTGTGATAAATAATTATTAGTAACATCGTTATCAACTACTGATTCCGAAAACTTTTGTAAAGAGAATTTATCACTATATACATACAGGTTATTACCACCATGCGGGTTTCCGAGGTGGTGTATTGACGTCTCAAACTCTCCCCTGGGTCATATAGCGACTTGTCCTTACGGACTCGTCGATATATGACCCAGAGGCGAGGTGGGGAGTTAACTACACCATCTCGGAAACCCATGTTCTGGTAGTAACCAATTTATCTTAGGGAATAGTTTTTAACGATGTCATTCAACGTCTATGAATTGTTTTTTTTTTTTTTAGAATGAAGATCGTGACGTCAAGGTATTGCGTTGTAGCGCCTTGCATGACGTAATATCCATTCTTTATTCTACTTGTACTGTAACCGCTGAAGTTTATGGCAGTGGTTCAGCTGTGTGGTTCTTTGTTTTATTTCGCGTGGTGTGCCTATATAGAATATCATCATGGCAAAAGAAATGACCAAGTCTAATTTATTTCGTTGAGCTGGCGACTTATTTATCATTTACTTGCTGTTATAAAAACTGTGGACTTGACATGTGTAAGATGCCAATTGAGCACAGATAAAAACGTTCTCTTTCGGATTAGAATTATTGCGAGCGCAGTTTCTACCCTGAATACAGACTTTTATCTTATCTGTATGTTTTTACTTGTATTGTGCGAAATATGTTTTTGTTGTAAGGCAGAAGTGTGCTATTTGCACGTTGTGTTTGTGCGGAATCTTTTATCGCGTCGAGACTCTTTTTGGGGGAGGTATAGCTACGACTCGCGCTTGGTATACCTCTCCAAAAACGAGTCTTGTTGCGATAAAAGATTATATACAAGCACAATGGGTAGAGCTGAAACGGTTAAGGGGTTTTCTTGATCGATTAATCACTTGGATTAACATTGCTTAACCGATTAATCACTTGTAAAATAGATATCTGAATAACTGCCATACCGTTGATGATTTACAGCATGAACCCTTTACCTAACGTAACAAACAAAACCGACTAAACCTATATACAAAAATCTCCATTCCAATTTATGTTTTCAATTTTTGTCTCAAAAACATAGCTTATGACCCCTCATTGGAACGAGCTCTTTCCAATGAGGGGACATAAGCTATGTTTTTGAGACAAAAATTGAAATTTTTTAATAATTCATGAATTTATTTTGCAATCGTCTGCTACCCTCAATGGGTAACGGGTTAAGAAAGACCATTTCCAGCCACTGATACAGTATGATGATCATGCAAGTAAACAAGTATGTCAGCAAGTAACTTGCATGCTTTACTCTGTCTCATATAATTGATGTGAGTCAGTGTGACAATGTTTGCCTGTTTTGGAGCAAGTGTGTTCCTTTGTTAACCCATATAACACAGTAGTTCAAAAGTAACGGTTAATCGATCAATTACTTTTTGGATTGATCAAGATGTTGATCATTGATTGATCGATTAATCGGTTAACCGTTTCAGCTCTAACAATGGGCACGTAACACTTCATCTTCCCTTCGGTAAACTATACCCATCGTTACCACGCCTTCTCAAAAATAGTCGTCCACAAACAAAAAGCAACACTCAATTGATCAAAATAATGGTACTCCATTTTCAATTCATTCAACCCAATGACACGTGAGGAAATTCCTTCCACTTGAATGAAGTGGCACATGGCGATAAAACAATAATCAAAACCGGTATACTTTTTCCATTGTGCAGTGCTATTTCTAACCAAATTCAGTTCAATTCATGATATCACCCAAGTGATATGTGGGTGGTATACGAAACAAACTAGGTAATTATATTTTTGTAGTGCGCAAGAATCTCCTTAAATACATGAAGCCACTCCATTTAGAATTTTGAGAAGAGTGCAGACCACAATGAGATTAACGTTACGTTTTGTGTTTTGCATGGTAGATTATTTATGTATTGTACCCTGCCAGTTTAGTGTGTTGCGGTCCTGGGAAATTTCTTGAGTGGAATGGCTTGTGATTAGCAATGCTTCTGAAATAGTCCGTCATGCTCGCGTGTTTTCGTTCGTTTCCCTCGAAAATTGTTTGTCGTCAAACGCCACCATTTCCCCTGAAAGGCGCAACTTTGAAAAAAGTTCACCGTTTGACGACACCACAATTTTCATGATGCCAAAATATCCTTATGTTTTCTTATATCCTTTGTATGAAAGCGATTTTTAAAAGTATGTGGTAATCGAGAAGTCGTATGCAGGGAAAATGTTCATGTATTATTATTATTATTTTAAATAACTGCGTTCGTTAAACAAAAGTAATTCTGTAAAATAATAAAGATAAAAATAGAATAGATCAGCAATACTGGAGTATATCAAATACTTCTGACGAGTGTTTTAACCAATTAAACTGACAGTTTTTTTCTGTCATATAATACAAATAAGTATATATATATATGAGGGAAAGTATTTCTGTCCTTTCTGTCTTGTATTTGCTTATAAGAGATGTTTCCCAAATGTTGAAACATTTTAATCTGTCAGAATTTTGATAACTAGCAATGCTAACCTTTGCCAAACAAATCGGCCGCATTCGCCCGCGTAATGTTAAAATTAACCCGTTAAAAATATATATTTTTCAAATACTTCAACAAAACCATACCATGTGGCCCCTCATGATATATGGTTTTGTCACATGATATGATTTTGTTGAATACTTTGAAAAGTTTTTAAAAAAAAACAATTAAAATAGTAAATAGTGATATCCTGCGGCGTTTGGTGACGTCAAAGGTGACGGTTGTGTTCAAAATGTCAAAATTAAAGTTTAGAATAGTCTACAACCATTCTATCAAATATAATCACACACCCTTCATATTGGGGCAAACGACGGTATTCGCCGTGCTTCTTTGAATGTCTTCTTGAGATTCGCTTTGCGGTCTCAAAACAATCGAATACAGGTCATCTATTTTATTATATACTTCTGCGAAAAATATAAGGTAATGGCGAAAACGAAGACGTTGTATTTTTCGTCTTGACCGACTCAAGACATACGATTAAGTTATTCAAAAATCATATTTTTCACTATATGTTTAAGCGGCGAATCACATTGAAAACAGCATCAACGAACAGGAAATAAACTCCCTAAAATGTTCTGAGAGTGAGAGATGTTTTCTATTTCAGATTGGGGTGATACTTTGTGGCTATTGTTATGTGTGATATTAAATTAATATCTATTTTCTTTTCTGGGCGGCATTTAGTGAAAAGCTGAGTGAACTATTTTTTTCGTGGACGACTAATTTCGTCGCTGAAAGCTGTTCGCAGGCTGTCTGCTGATGGCTTTCAAATTGAAATGTTCGTCGTTCGAAAATTTATATTTCACTTGCTAGTCAGCCATGAAATAATCAGGGTAGCCACCCAAAAAGATAATATACTCTACAAATGTGAGTCATCAGAACAGGTCCTCCCATGAGTTCCAACGTGTTCTATGTGCCAGAAGGAACACAGGGGACGAGGTGTTATTTCCCAGTTCAATTCTCCTCAACCGATCTATTCCTTCCATACATAAATACATTTATAGTAAGGTATTTTCTGCAACAGCACCACTTGGTGTGATCTGGTCAGGCTTTATTTCAAAAACCTACTCTCGGTTTAGTTTAACCCTCTTACTGCCACGCCCACTTTAAACATATATGGAGGACCTCCATGTACGCCTATATGCGTGGAAGTTTAATAAAGTTCATAACATACTGGGAACCTATCATCTGATTAAATGTTGGAAAAGGCTCCCTGACACCTTTCCAACGATTAATCAGATGGTAGGTTTGATCGGCGCATACTTGAACGTACAGATGATTATCACAAAATAAGTGACAATAATCGCCTTCCGCAGCGTAAGTGTTAAACAACAATCATCGAAATTATGTTTCCTCGGCAGATCTGAACGAGACCAGTCTTTGGAACAGATATGGTTTATATGATTGTTCCAAGTACAAGTGGTATTAAGTACCACACCTAGATGCTTATGAGTATTGACTTCGCATATCTGAGTACCACTTACAAATAGCGAGGGTGGGCAGTTGGATTGGGTTTACGTGATATTACCATGCTCTCGGTTTTGGGGGGATTACCCTCAACCAGCCAGGTTTTAGCCCAGTGTTTAATTACGGCTAGATCATGGTTAATTAAGTTCGAGGCTTGGTTTGGATTTTCCACAATTAAGTATAACGAGGTATCATCTGCGAAAGGCGTATACTACTCAGTAAATTATCGGTTGTATCATTAATGTAGCTGAATAACAATAAGGGTCTAAGGATGGATCCTTGTGGTACTCCTGCATTTCTAGGACTCAATGAAGATGCTTCGGAACCCTTAACCACACACTGTAACCTTTTTGAAAGGTACGATTTTAAAAACAACAACTGTTAACCCGTGACACCAATATTCTCAAACGTGTATGCGTGAGGCTATCGTGCCATCTGTTGACGAAGGCTTTACTAATCATCGCAGAAAACGATCCTAACTTCCATCCCTTCATCGAGTGCCCTGCAAAATTCATCATAAATGTCAGTTAGTTGGAGGACTGTTGAGTCACCTGGTCTGAAGCCTGATGGAAGTTGACTAAGAACGTTGGTATTGTTCATGAACTGCCATAATCGTTTAAAAATTCATTTTTCAAAGACTTTACCAATACAGCTAATCAAAGATAGTTATTAACTAGGTTGGCAGGTTGTTTCTTTTCAAGACTGGAAATCCATCAGCCTTTTGCCACATTAAAGGAAAATATGAGTTATTTGACAGTATGTTAAGTAAAACCGAAAGTGGCTCATATAGAGAACCTTTTGTATTTTTTAAGAAGACGTGGGCTATTGGAAGACGTCAATGTTTCGCATACCTCATCACAGTGAAGGGTTATACTATCAATTATTTGAGCAGAGCGGGATGTGAGAACTGGTAAGGGAGTACATTTTGTTCATGTGGTTGATAACAGGAATTTCTGCTTGGCGGTTAATTCCGAGAAATGTTTTTAATGTCTTCCGCCATTGAGAAGCTGGGGTCTGATTTCTCTTCAGAGTTGACTAGACGTTAGTTAAGTATAAAGTTTTAGCTTTCCTAACAGCCGAAACCACTTCATTCCGTTTAAGTTTATACATGGCCCATTCGTTCGGAAGACTAATCCGTTTGGCTGTGCGATACAGCCGTTTTCTTTGTCTCATTAATAATCGTATTTCGTTGTGCATCCATTTCGGCTGGTTGGATCGCGAGGTAATATATTTGTTTGGTATATGTTCGGATGCAGTTTCGAGTAATTTATTAGTGAAGTTAGAAACTATGGTATCTAAGCATGGAGTATCGAAGAGAGAATTCCAGTCTTTATGAGAAAGGGCGGAATTTAATGCATCATAATTGCCTTGGGAGTACAGCCACATCCGTCTCTTAAAAGTTCGGTATTGTGGTTTTGAAAACTCGACTTCAACAGAAATCGGACAGTGATAGCGGGTCATGTCTGGGATAATGGGTTCTAAGACATCACAGGTTTTCTCATTGACTTCGCTATTGACAGCAAAAAGGTCTATCAATGAGGATGGCAGCTCAGTATAACACGTTGGCTCACTCACAAGTTGTGTGAGGTTAAAATGATTTATTATCTCTGAAAAAGTATTTCTTGAGGTATCGAGTTGATTGTTGGTAAATTCACTGGTGACAATTAAGCTATTGATTCGCGTGTCTCTCGCTTTTTCGATTGAGTAGTTGCTATGGCTTCCTACGTATTTTGGGTGCTGCTGGGCGGACGGTAGAAGACCCCCAGTAATAACGATCTACTCTGTTTTACGAATACTTTGGCCCATACGCACTCCGTATTCAGAGGCTCAAGATCTGGTCTGCGTCGAACTGAGATACCTCCCCTAATGTATATGGCGACCCCACCACCTCTAGTTGGACGATCGTATCTAAATGGTTCTTGGAACCCATGGATTAAGATTTCACTAGTCGGCTCACTATTGTCAGCCAAGTCTCGGTAAAAGCCAGAATGTCAAATAGTGAGGATTCATATTGGATAATATCGATTTTGGGTTTCAAGCTTTGGATATTAACATGGAATATTTTCAAGGTATTTTGGTTGTGTTCTGAGTTGACTGAATTTGGACGCGGGTTGGGTTCAATGTCGCCTGGCAGTAATAAACTTGTAGTTAGGTAAAAGATGATCATAGTGACGAGGGAAGAAGAAAAATGTAATTTTTAGCAACGATTATGCATTCTGAGTGTTCAGATTATTAGTGTACAAGTTAAGTTTTGAACAACTTACCGTCCAATTAGTGAAGAATGGCCACAATGTGAGGTAAAGAGCTCAGTGGTTTGCCATAATGAATGGGGGTAAACACATTTATTTCCTGATAAATAGGATTCATAAATTTTAGTTAGTTATAAGCTGGTGTATAACTTCGGTTTTCTCGGTGGCACCTGACTTCGTTCCCATACTAGAGTTGAAACGGTTAGCCGATTAATCAATGATCAACATCTTGATCGATCCAAAAAGTAATTGATCGATTAACCGTTACTTTTGAACTACTGTGTTATATGAGTTAACAAAGGAACAAACTTGCTCCAAAACAGGCAAACATTGTCACACTGACTCACATCAATTATATGAGACAGAGTATAGCATGCAAATTACTTGCTGACATACTTGTTTACTTGCGGGATCATCATACTGTATCAGTAGCTGGAAATGGTCATTCTTAACACTTTACCCATTGCGGGTAGCAGACGATACTTGCAAATAAATTCATGAATTACTAAATATTTTCAATTTTTGTCTCAAAAACAGAGCTTATGACCCCTCATTGGTCATAAGCTCTATTGAAGGGTCATAAGCTCTATTTTGAGACAAAAATTAAAAACATAATGAATTTGGATGGAGTTTTTTTATATATGGACCTGGTCGGTTTTGTTTTTACGTAAGGTAAAGGGTTCATGCTGTAAATCATCAACGGTATGGCAATTATTCAGATATCTATTTGGACAAGTGACTAATCGGTTAACCAAGGTTAATCAACGTGATTACTCGATCAAGAGAACCCCTTAACCGTTTCAGCTCTACCCCATACCAACCCATTCGGGTCTGAAATCTGACAGACTGGTCATAATTTTCTTCCAAGGCCCATGCAAAGTTAGTTCAGCAACGCAATCAAAGTCTGATTTTTTTTAATTCTGGGCACTAATCTATAGTGCACTAAAAAGTAAAATCTTTGTTTGTTTTCCTTTCTGGGATATTGCGCAATGTGTTTTTGCTGAACACGTTGACACCTATAATACCAAAGACGGGTAACCACGCCCGTGATGTAATACAGAAAGAGCTCTGACACTGCCAGTCCAGATAATTGTGAGCACGTGTCTGGGCAATTGTTTATAGTCAAGTGTCGTCTGCTTCAAAGGGCAGACGAGACTTGACTAGAAATACCTGCTGGTCCATAACCCTTGAGCAGAATGTGATATTCATTTCAATAAATTCCCTCTTCAAGTATTTCCCAGGCTTGTAAAAGTTAACTGATTAAATTATTCTTGTGATAGATAGACACGTTATAGAGAAATATAAAATGGAGTACATTTGTTCTTTTCATTGATAAACAGCAAGAGTGAGAGTGTCATAAGGAAACGTGGCCACGGATTTCAGTGATAATCCTCTGTTCTTTATGTCACAATGTGTGTCGCTGTATAATTAAAACTTGTGCGTGTGCCCACCCTTTTCGTGTTTGTAATGTAATTCCAATATTCCGCCGTACGTTCGATACCTAACATGTCATTATATGTTTAATGCGTAGCCACATTTCATTATTCTAACCAACAGGCCGCAGTGATTAAACTTGATCAATATTTTGATCAAACCTGGAGAACAAACAATTTTAAAAGAATAACCCAATGCGATATTCTATATCGTTTAGGATATAATACCTGCACCCATAAAAAATCCACAAGTGATAACAACCGTATCATGGAAAAGGAGATATTATCTATCCACATATTGGAATATCAATAACGCCCTTATCACAAAAATTCATTGGAATAAAGTACGAGTGTATCACATGTTTAACTATTGCAAAGCGATGATGAACAATCAGTTTAACCTCAAGGGTGGATTGGGGTGAAACAAGTTTCCAAGAAATCCTCCAAAAGAGATCTATTTATATCGTATGACTCGTCCGGTTTGTTCACTTTAAAACATTTGATATTTTGTTTTCATATTAATCAGTGATAAATAAAGGCTTCCGTCAATTTCATTGGTCAATTTCAAAACTAGACAATTTGATTGGCTGAACAAAATAAAACTGGGCTACATTTTCATAATTTGCATAATTAGAGTTGGGAGCCTTCATTGATTAATTTCAAAACCGGACAATTTGATTGGCTAAACGAAATACAACTGGGTGACATTTGCAAATTTCAATAGGGAAAATTGACGTCATCTGTCCTATTTAGGGTGGGTTATATTGTATTAATCTTTTACCTACAAGAAAAACGCCCTTAATTTTTTTTATATTTTCACTTTTTGCTTCCAAAACATAGGCTATGACCCCTCATTGGAACGAGCTCGACGAGCTCGTTCCAAAGAGGGGTCATAACCCATGTTTTGGATACAAAAAATGAAAATTTTTAGTTTTTACGAGGATGTTTTTTCCAAGTGCTGTCTGCAACTCAAGTTAAGTGATGGGTTAAAAGGTCATACTAAGTGGCTAATTTGTGCGTGTGTGTCATATGATAAATAGAATATGAAATGAGTGTTTTTCTCATACAATATTTATGAAACTCGTCCAAATTTTTCTTTTGGGCTCGCCAAAACGGAAAATTCTTAGACTCGTTTCATAAATATTATATGAGAAAAACACTCATTCATATCCTCTATATATTACACATTCATTTTGACCCAATTTTAACTATGCGAGCGTCATTTGAGATTTATTAGGGTGTAGCGACACTTTCGACATTCCGGGTCACTTCGTGTCGGGTAGATTTACGGGTGGGGGAAGCCGGAGTACCTGTAGAGAACCACCGAGCAACGACGAGTAATTGTCAGACTCCCCAATGTACTAACTCCGCGCATGCAGGGTTAGCATTGGCTGAAGGCAAGTGCACCATCGACTTACAGGACTTAGTGCGCCCCGCGTGGGCAATCAGGATTAAGTGCCTTGCCCAAGGACACAACGCAGTTAGCCCTGGCGGGGATTGAACCGTGGACCTTTCGGTCTGATGTCCAATGCAGTAACCATTGAGCCACCGTGCTCACTCTCGGGTAACTAAATCGAAGAAATTTACAACATGCTTACTGTAAATGCAAGAACTAATGTCAACCGAGGGTCAGTGTAACTTTTCAAATCTAGATTCAATGCTTTTCGGAAGAGGGTTTCGTTGCTATAGAAATGTACTTGTAATTCATTTTGTTTTCGTTTCTCTCCCCAAGTAAACAACAGAATTGCATTTAAGTCAACCTGAAAGGTTTGTTGAGTTTCGTAAGCATTTGCTGTATATCGCCGTATCATTGTTATTCAATAACTTCCCCACCCCCACCCCACCCCACCCTGAACGATATTACGTTCTCTGTTTTGCAGATTGAGAAATATTGGATTTCTATGTATATATATAGTATAAATTGTAGATATCTGTTATTTGAGAATTCTACATATTGTTTCTGGAATTTACGTTGCACATTACTATAACAAACAATTTCCATATACATTGAATGGATAGGATTTTGCATGGGAATACAACATCATCAAATAAGTGAAGCATAGTGAGTAAAATAATGGCAATAACACTTTTCATAAACCACCATACTCACTGCTTTCAGCACATTTCCAACGCTTATATAGACCATTCCCCGAGCAGCTTTTAGGGAAACGACATATGGGTAACTAATTGAGGGAGAAAGATGGTATAATAGCCAGTATTCAACAACCACTACATCTAGACTATAGGCTGAACCAAAGTCTAATATTTTATTTCACAATGTGCCAAAAAGCAAGTATAAATACAAAAACACATTAATACAGAATTTAAATGGTACATTGTTTGGGGACAAAATAGCCAGATTGGCTGCCTTCCCGCCATTCCCATATCGTCGCCTGAGTGTCAGAATGTCCTATGTCTCCTATGGGACATAGGACATTCTAGCACTCAGGCGACGATATGTAAATTAAAACCGCACTTCATTGGAGTAGACAACTTACTAATGTAATTTCCGTTTTCTTTGGCTTTGGCATTTATGTGGGTATTTAGTTGTTTTGTTTTTTTGGATGAGATACATACAATTTATAGTTTCTTTCCCAATAAAGATATAAATGTTCAAGAGGTTTTCCACTGGAAATATTCACAGTCAGGATTACTTTGAGTCACAAAAAATGTATACTTTACAGAAGTTTATATCAGAAATTTTGTTCATAGTGTGATGAAATATAGGTTATCGTGGCCGTCATCCGCATCCATGCCCTTCTCACGAGCCCAGCGCTAGTGAATTGTCGGCGGTCATGATTCAGCCAAAGATCCCGAAATCGACCTCAAATTGAAATGAATAAATAGGTTTAGACGTATATTAAGTATATAAGGTCGCCAACTGTTGATACTCATGTTGCCAACTGTAGAGGTTTTAACTCCAGACGTTAGTCACTGAGTTTTTGTACATCAGCGGCGCAACAATTCATGTTTGCCACTCGTCCACTTAGTTTCAATGCGTTCTATGTGCCTACTGGCACATAGAACACATTGCAACTCAGGGGACGCACTGTAAACAGGCAGTTTCATTTCTTGGAGATCCCACGAGAAGTTTAAAAGGTCAATCTACAATCTGGGCACATTGGGTGCCAATAGATTAACTATACTATTAAAAGAAAAGTAGGGGATATTTGACAAAAGTCAGATATGTGAAGACAGTTGAGACAATGCACTGTGAAATCTGGTGAATGATTTCAGCGATAGTTGGGTGTCTGACAAGCACACATTCCACGCACTGAGCTGTCGAAGACATGGACGGTCAGTCAGAGAATTTACTATATTCAGTCCAAGACCTCAGTACCTTGTAAATCCTCCTCTGTTCGCAAGACAAGTGCGAATTAGACGTGGCATACTTCTCACCAAACGTCCAGTTTCAGCTTGACTGATGTTATTCCACTCTTCCTGCAGTGCAGCGGCGAGTTCCTGGACATTGGTAGGGGGCTGTTGACTTTGTCGTAGGCGCCTACCCAGACGTGCTCGATTGGTGAAAGTTCTGGCCAAGGCAGTGTAGTGATGTTCTGCTCCTGGAGGAACTCTGGAGCGACACGGGCCCTGTGTGTTCTTGCATTGTCATCTTGGAAAATGAATCGACTGCCGTGACGTCGTGCAAATTGCCCCACATGAGCTGCTAACATGTTGTCACGGTAGTACTGCCCTGTGACACGCCCTTGGATGACATGTAATGATGTTCTGCTTGTCATGGTTATGCCTCCCCACACCATAAACGATCCACCACCAAAACGATCGTGCTGCCAAACGGGTACGCCAGGGTAACGTTCGTTCCATCGCCGCTATACTCTCTTTCTCCTGCCGTGGAAGTCGAGAGTGAACCTCGATTCATCGGAAAACATGACGTTGCTCCACCGACGATTGTTCCAGTGCTGTCGTGCTCCACTCCAATTACGCCTTGCTGCGATGTGACGTCCAGTCAAACGTGGAATTATTCGAGGTCGTCGGGCGTATAAATTCCAGCTGTGTAGGCGATTTCGGATAGTCTGATCACTGACTCGCACATCTGTCGCTCGGTGCAGCTGCTTTCCAATTTCTGAGGCACTTTGATGGCGGTTGCGTAATGCTGTGGTTCGGATGAAACTATCCTGGTTAGTTGTCGCCCTTGGACGACCTGACCGACGTCTGTCATCAACATTGCCTCTCTGACGGTAGCGTAGCTACAACCTGCTAATCACCAATTGAGTAACGTTGAGAATTTGAGCCACTGCAGTCTGTCTGTTGCCAGCTTCCATCATGACAACGGCACGTAAACGTTCGTCACGTGTCAGTCTTCGCATACCTCAAAACTTACGTTTCGGCCAGAAACTGATGAACGAGTTTATACCAAGAAAAGAACGATGAGACCTCCGAAAAAGCCTGTCCAGTACAAATGAAATTTTCAAAACGTACCCCACAGATATTAACGCTGCGCTCGTGCAAAAAACCTGAACGAACTTTTCGTGGGCCGGTGGCATTCATGATCCACACTAAACTTGGTAACATATTGATGTGTCCAATCACATGTATCCCCGTTTTCCGAAAATATCAACATCATGTTGGATATCCCCTACTTTTTTGAATAGTATACTTATGTATATCCATACAAGCTATTTATGTATATCCAAACAAGTTGTTTTAAAGAGACTCCGATGGGACAGGGCTCGGACGTCATTTAATTTGTAAAGGTCGCCAAAATTCAAACTATTAGTAGCTTTGAATAGGGTTCAGTGTGACGGTTATAATTTTTGCGAGTAATAATACGAATGGCCCGCTTCTGTAAAGAATTTATTTTACTACTTCATGGTGCATGACCCCACTAACATGAATAGCATACAGTAGGTGACTATGTATATGTGCATGGTACAGCGATTTTAGCGCCTTCGTTGGAAGAAAGTTCTTCAGTGTGTTTGAGCAATAAATTACACCGAGATGTTTTTAGAAAATGGTGGATATGTGGTGCTTGAAGTTTAGATTTTCGTCGAGATATACCCCTAAAAACTTAATCACCTTCTCTTGCTGGGAACTGACTACAGATGAGAGCTTATTATTATTAAGAACTATTTTTACTCTACCGGCTTTATGGGGACTATTTTGTTGGTGCAACAAAATATATTTACACCTGCTGGTGTCCAAATGGCGTTTATCACAACAGCACTAGTTAAGTATTTTCGAGAGCTCACTGTTGGCACTAAAACATTTAACTTATACTGTATGCGTATTTGTTTCGTCTGCGAATAACAGTAAATTAAGAAAAATGTAATTACTCATATCATTGGCACACAGTAGAAAAAGTAGCAGCCCACCAGAGATCCATGAGGGACATCGCAATTAATTTCTCGTATTGAAGACTGGTGCAGTTGGAACTGAATATACTGTTGCCTGTTGATAAATAGCTTTGGAATCAGACTTTGCCTCATCCTCGTATTCCATAGAACACTAATTTCTTTAATAATGTTTCATGACTGATCGTATTAAATGCTTTAGATAGGTATTTTTGAACACTGATAAGGTGGAGTCTTTCGTTGGTTTATCATTATATTCGGCGACATATTGCATGACTAGATGAAGAGTGACTTTTTCGGAAATCATACTGATGTTTGTATAGATTGTTAAAGTCATTAAGAAAATAAGAGAGCCTTTTAGCACATAATATTTTACGAACTTTGGAAAAGGTTTTAAAAATACCTATCGGTCTATAGCTCCCTATGGTGCTGTCTTGTCTCTTTTGAAAATCGGCAAATACTTTCACTCTTTTGATTTTGTCTGGAACTTCTCCTGGAATGAATGATATGATAAAAATGTGAGCCAGTGATTTGGCGACTTCAGATATGGACTCCTTCATAATATTTGCGTTGATAAGTTGCAGAAATCTATACTCGTTTTTCCTTTTAGTTCGCCGGTTGTTAGGATAATTTCTTGTTCCGTTGTAAGGGCAAGGAAAAGGTATTGTGGTGATACCCTTTTGAAGTTCATTAAAGTTATCGTCTGAGAGTGGAAGTCGATTATTAAAAGATTGACCAACATTTGCAAAGTATTTGTTAAATTGTGAGGAAGTTTGGTCAGGGTCAGTTATCTTTTTGTTCTCATGAAGTATGATCGGGTGTTCTAGAGATTTGTTTTGGCATTTGCTGATTATGTTGCGTAAAATATGCCAAATTTTTTCATGTAATGTTTGTTTGTTTCTAGAATACTGCTTTGCAACGTCTCTTCACTCGATTGAAGATTGCAGAGAAAGTCTTATATTTTTCTATATTACTTTCGGTAGGATATTTCAGATTGAGTTAGTAAATGTTATTTTTACTGTGACTATGAGACGATTGTAAGAGTTCGCGTGTCATCCAAGGATTGCGTTTGATGAACGTTTTCGGCAGTGTTACATTTTTTAGAAGAAAAGCTGTTTCAAAAGCGTTGAGGTAAATGTTCATAAATGATTCAGATATCTTAGTAATATATTCACAGCTGTAAACTGAATCGAAGGTGCTGTTTAGTAACAAGTGCTTGAATAGTTTTACATTTTCTCTCCTGAACGATATTTTATATGTTGCCAACACTTTACTGGTTCACGACTGCCTTCCTAAGTGTAGAATGTCGCAAAATTGTCTGAAATATCCGTGAGTATTATACCTGCCTAATAATTAGCTGAAACATTGTTTTATAAGATATGGACTAGATGACCGTTACTTATTCCCAGTTCCCTATTCAACATTCGTTACCAACCGATTTTATCGGTTGATAACGAATGTCGAATGGGGAACTGGGAACAAGTAACGGTTGTCACGGCCTCTTAAATGAGGTGGTCTACTAAGTTTGCCGACTGCTCTGTTACTCTCGTCTGCTTTGTAATAATTGTCGTGAAGCCTTCACTGAACAGGTTATATGTGAGCGCGTTTTGCCTTCAAGTTCACGTCAAATGTGTTTTCACCTTGCTGGACGTCGAACTGGAAAATGATTGGAAAGTACATTATCTACAATAAAGTAGCTTTCATTCACAGATTAGCTGATAGTGATGGCTAAGGGTTGGCGGGAGAAAGGAATAGCTAAGTCATTAAAAGTTATCTCCGCCAACATGTGTGGTATATGGAGATTTAATACCTGGATGTAGGTTTTTAAACCCCGAGCCGCGGCGAGGTGTTTAAATGAGGCATCCATGTATTAAATCTCCATATACCATACATGTTGGCGGAGATAAAACGTTTTTGTCCCATTTGAAACACAATACAAACATAGTGGAAATAAATTTGTGGGCGCATTCCTTAGCTCCACAATCACTTGGGCCAAATTCGTGATAATTATTTTGTTTTTATCATCGCAGACGACAACAGATAGAGTTACATCCCCTGGGTCGTTAAGGAAACAAGTAAACAATATTTTGTTGACATATCGTCCCCTGGGTTCCAATGTGTTAGTAGGCACATAGAACACATTGGTACTCAGGGGACGAATTATTTGCTCTTATTTTATTTTTATGATTGAATTGTAGGAAGTCTGATGATATTTGTGACTATTTTCGGGTTTTTTGGTTCGATTTTTATTTCAAGGCGAGCAAAAGCGGAAAGCTTTCGTTTAAACCATATGCCCCCGATGTTCCGCGTGTGCTTATACCCTGGATGTTGTACGCTCTCATATACCTTGGATGTTGGGTGCATCCTTTGCCATGACTATTTGTCCAAGGCTGCAAGGCATTCTGATATGTCATTTTCAGAATGAAGACCCCAGAGAGAGTCAATTTGCAGATGCTATCCATACAGTGGGCCAAATTATCCTCTGGATACCTCTTTCTCTTTAGGTTTGAGACCTTGATTCTGACTTAGTTTCACAGAGAGTAAATTTAGTGATGCTACCCTGTTGTGCAGGGTAGCGTCACCAAGTTCACCCTCCGGGGACCCCATTTTGCAGATGACCGTCTGCTTATTTTCAGGCTTGCTAGCAAATGTCTCTTCCTCTTGAGTCTTCTATCATAATGTCACCTATACAGGGGACCCGATGATGGAAGAAGATTTCAAGAAC
This sequence comes from Pictodentalium vernedei, assembly GCA_031216915.1. NCBI lineage: Eukaryota > Metazoa > Mollusca > Scaphopoda > Dentaliida > Dentaliidae > Pictodentalium > Pictodentalium vernedei. The sequence goes on from CM062290.1 coordinate 280,938,651, forward strand.
GTTCGGCTTTCGAAACTACTTGGATACCGTTTCTGGAGTATTCAGCTTTTTGACCGAATTTGTCCAAACAGACGGAGTTGCCGTTGTTGAAAACAGTACCTGAGTGGTTACATTTACGCCTCTGAGAAGGTCTACAACTTGAAAACCGGTCAGATTGAATTCGAGGTACAGTTCGATACGAAACCATCAACCTGATTCCATTTGGGATTCAATTCTATCTAAAATTCGATAACCGCAGGGCTCTAGATTTGACCAAACCTGTATTAAAATTTATATTTTGTTAATGATCAACAAGGGCGGCGGGGGTATCAAAATGCATTATTTTACTCATGTAAATCACTTTCACATTTCTACAGAAGTTCTCTCCAAAACACTTTTGTGAATTTGGAATATAAGTTAGTTTTCAGAATCCTTATGTAATAATAAGAAACAGAACACGACGAGGGTGGATTATGGGGGCAGAAATCAACGACTCTTGTAAGACTTTTGGAGTGTTTCAAGAGTGTCGAAGCCGCGAGTGAAATATAGGGAAAACTCCAACAGCAGTGTTGAAGCCATCCTTGTTCACCCTGCACCTATCGTTTTCAATTCAGGTGGGATAATCCTCAACATCAAAGACTGGCCGACTATAGTTTTGTTCTAATTAGTTGTTCTAACAGGGCCGTATAGATGGGTATTGACAAATTGTATACATATTTTTTATTCAGATTTAGATAAATAGGGAGATCGAGAAAGCGCCGATGGGAGGAATTAAGAAACACTTTTTTACTGAATGCAGGGGGATTAGGAGGGAGAGTGGGGGAGAAGTAACCCGGCGGGAGACTGGGTTAATGAAGTTCTCCTTGTTAGAGGACGGCAGCAGATCAGCGGAATGTCAAATAATAATTATTATTATTACATATGAAATGAAAATTATTTGGAGAAACAGTTTCAATTAGGGACCGTATTCGTGAGGAAAAGATATTTGAGAAATGGTGCATGTATCAAGCATGAATTTGATACCCCCATACTAAACGGCTCTAAAGAGCTTGGAAACCCCGCAGAACGATGCAGGCCGATAGATAACGGGGTCGAATAATACCGCAGCACTAGAAGCAATCGGCGTTGAGCATGGGAGGATTAGGCTCAAGGACAGGATAAACTTAACCCTTTACCCAACAGAACGACAAAAACCGGCCAGCTCTATTCTCAAAAATCGCCAATTAATTTTCATTATTTTTTTCATTTTTTGTCTAAAAAACATAGATTATGACCCCTCATTGGAACGAGCTCGTTGAGCTCGTTCCAATGAGGGGTCATAACTTATGTTTTTGAGACAAAAAATGAAAAACATTAGTTATTCAAGATTTTTTTTTGCAAGTGTCGTTTGCTTTTCATGTTAGGTAAAGGATAAAGAAACTCTGTTATCTTAACTATTTGGAAAATCTCCCCGACAGTCGATTGTGTACACTAATAATCCAGAATATTTGAAATTCAAACACAAAGACATGGTTGATGTTCCAAATGAGGGAGTTAACAGAGAACTACTCAATGGAGATCTCGGACTTGGAAGGAGGGACAACCCAGGGTAAAATAATCGTCAGAAAAAGATTCATGGAGGATTGTAACCTCAATTGGCGAGAGGGGGGGGGGGGGGGGTCAAACGAATGAGGTCTTTGGGTGACCTGCCTGATGCAGAGAAGCCAGGTTTTGAAGAGTACCTTGATGATACCTTTGGGTCACTGTTCTCCAAGCTGAGGTCGCGGTCTCTGGAGTTTAGGGGGGAAATGGGAAAGATGGTGGAAAGGAGTGCCAAATGTGTAATTTAGGCGTAGTGGAGACCCTGGAACACTTGCTATTAGAATGTCCAAAATACCAGTTTAATACAATAAAAATCACTATAAGTATGATGGGGAAGTGGGATGGGAGAATGAAGGACATGTGGTTAGTGAGTGACACAAATGAGAGGGTTAGTATACTTATCGGAGAAATTGGTAAGAAATGGGTGCGTGATGTCGTCAAGCAATTCGTCTCGGGGTGTTGGGAGAAGAGGGAGGGAATAGGGAGGCAATTGGGAGCACGGGTAACCAAAGCCTTCTCACTCGAGAACCGCGACAAATCAGCGGCCGACCAAAGTGTTATTATAATGTTCCATCACAAAATATAGCCTCGGATGCAACTAAGAGTTCCAAGTTGCCGTATGTCGAAAATATAAGAATCTTATTGTGATCGCTATCATTCACAAGGAGGAAACTTTCATATTTCTTCGTGTAGACATCTGGAAGGCTAATGTCTGTTCTCTGTCTTTTGAGATATTATTAATCGTGATTTTTGTTGAACGATGAGCAAAAATTATTAAAATAGTATGTCTTCCAACTTGTTCAATATTATTTATGATTTCGCTTTAACAAACGATCGTACGTACTCGCAATCCTCTCGTTGAGAAAAAAATAAACACATCACCGCTGATATTTGTTCACTGGACACTGGAGGTGCCTGACACCACCGATCTCAATCCCTCTCAGGTGTATTGTTTTGATACGGACTATAACTTGCGGCGACAGATTAATTGACATCGGGGTGCAGAGTGAACAGGAATAAGACGTTGTTGATTCCTTGTCCTCCGTACTCTTCTTGGATTGTGTTCTGTATTTATAAGACAATTCAGGGGCGGCGGAACCGGGGGGGCAGGGAATGGGGGAGGGGGTTCAGCCCCTCCACTTTTTTTGCAGGGCCATGTTTTTTTTGTATGCATATATTTTAACACAACAAATGACTGGTGAAACAAGGGGCGGATCGAGACCCTCCCCCCACATTTTCACCAGCTATGTTTCTCTCATACTAGTTCAGTTTCGATGGATTTCGGATCATATTTTGCAGTTAGTGGCAGCAAACGCTAAAATGTATACAGTCTGTTAAAAAAATCGGTTAACTGAAGTAGATCGTAATCTTACAGACATTCAAGTACCAAGTCCACCCCCAGACAAGATAATCCACAGACAGTATAAATGCTGTAAACGTCTGGTAAAGCATACAGGTGAGGTCTATTTATCAACTTTGGTCGTTACGACCAAAGCTGATAAATAGACCTCACCTGTATGCTTTACCAACGTTTTTTATAGTGTGAAATCTTTCAAATACATCTCCTGAAAAATCTCAAAATATCCACTCAGATGCATGGAAATGGGGGTTTTGGGACCCTGGAACTTCAAATTTTCATACCGACGACCATCCATCGCTCGATCCAGCCCCTCACTTTGAAAATCGTTCCGCTGCCCCTGCAATTAAACTTGAATTGAGTGAAATGAACTCTAGATTTTTAAAGACAAATATCACAACATCCGACGGTCTTTTTACTTTCTTGCGTGACACTGTTGTTTTGTGTCGAAGCATTTCATTCGTTCAAAGTTGCATTCCATTGTCACCGCAGGTCCCTGCATCATCAACGGGAATTTGCAACGACAAATTAGATGTGTTCTTACATGCTATAGGTCAGATTCTACGCTTGATTTTACAAACATATTTTTAATGCCTTTCGCGTAACTTTGAATACGCACAACAATCGTGATGTAATAATAATAATAATAATAATATAATAATAATAATGATAATAATAATAATAATAATTATAATAATAATAATAATAATGTTCGAGCTTCCCTGTACCCCTTGATAATTTCTTATGTATGCCCCACCCCTTTAATCAGAATCCCCTGTCTTTAGATTCTCAAATGGTCGAGGGGTGCTATTTCTGTAGCCCTAAGTTGGACCCTCCGGCCATTACCTTGTCCTCCCATTTCCCTGAAGGGGATAACCTGGGGGTCTTAAGTTAGGACTACTATTTCTAGAACCTAACATGAGTTTTGTTGAGGGAATGTGCACCTTGGCGGTGGAATTTTTGTTTCAAGTTCAGTCTTGCTGCCAAGTTCGTCAAGTCGTAGTTACTTTTTTAAGGTGCATCGCCATGCATGTACATTATATTGGTTGGTACTTACTGTTCGATGATTTCCATTAACCTGAAGTTGACATTCAAGTTCAATGGGGACTTATAAAGTTGGTAAGTTGATAAGGTGATAAAAGTGAGAAGAGAATGGAAATTTATCTCATACCATTGAGACTGCTTAAGAGGTTGGTAACTATCTGCTCTAGTAGGGGGAATGGCTGGTTGTTTGCTCCAATGCGTAAGCCCTTCTGGAGTGTTGTTAAGTCCATATGTGTGGCTGGGGCACGGGCAGTTAATGGGTGTTCGGTAATTGAACCTGGGCCACTTTGTTGGGATCTTATGAGTCAGAAGCCATGAATAATGGCATTTGATGAGTTATCATTTTATCAGCAAAGTGATCAATCATCTCACCAGTCCACAGAGGTGTGATTCGTAAGGGTTGTGGCGTTTTACACTCTTTGTGAATGAGCGAGGATTGTAATAGGTGTGCAGGTGCGATCACACGCCTCAGATTCTAGGCACTGGATGCAGTCTTTAATGATACATAGAGGATATCTTGTGTTTTGGGTGGATACCGAAAATTATGTCATGAATGACCGAAACAAATGTTTATTTTTTGCGGGCACTTGCGCGAGCGAAAATAACCATTTGTCTCGGTGATTAGTGAGATAATTTTTAGTATCCAGTCAAAAACACAAGATTTTCTTTTTATTATACGCTTTTTATAAGAATCTTATCTTTCTTATCGATAATTCCACTCGTTTCAACCTTGAATTGATGCATGAAAGTAAATAGCGCATTGATACGCGAAAGTGATTTGATCGATACTCGGAACAGGTAGCGTTTTGCCATCTGATTGAGCTGGTGGGTGTCATGCATCAATTCAAAGTGAATACGAGTTGAATTATTGCTGGAAATGATCGGTATCCACTCAAAAACACTAGATTTTCTTTTCATTTCATTACACTTTTTTAGAACAAATTGACCATTTCCAGTGATTTGACTCGTATTCACCTTGAAGTGATGCTTTGAAAGCCGCCATCTTGATTGCTACCGTGGAAGTGAAAATTTCTATATCTTCAAAGTGGGGAATACGATTTGTATCTTTCCGCAATTTTTTAGTTTTAACAATATTTATTCAAGATAATGTTATATGTATACATTACATAGCAGTATAATAGATTAATAAAAAAAAATTGTTTGCAGTATACGAAAAAACAGCAACAGTGATAATCAAGTTGGTAGGTAGACTGGGATTCGACAGGAAGCTATTAGGCTTATATGAGTCGTCACCGCAATTTTTTCGATATTCTATCTTTTAGCGTATAATAAAAACGTGTATCTAGTTCTTTACACAGTGTTTCCTGGGATATAACGCGCAAGCTCATTCCAATGAGTGGTTATAATATATGGTTTGGAGGCAAAAATTTAAACAAAAGTTTTAAAGGCAATTGTACTTTTAAATTTTGTCATTTATTTACTTTTTATCAATAGCACCAGTCGACTGTGAACGGTTAAAGGGTTTTTAACCCCATCTACTCTGAGGTAAAAATATCAAATATTCAACCCTCAACTTTTTCTCATAATAGAATCATGAATTTAGTCAATTCCACATTATTGGACAGAGGTCGTTGAGGAATGCCCAGCAAGATTGAAGTGGTTAAATTCCTAGTTGCATCATGAGGGAATTGAATTACTTGAAATTTAGGTATTTTACATCAGTATCATGGGGTTAATGTGTAGCGGATAAAGCACGAAGCGTCAGTACGCGGAGAGTGGAATAAACCTCGGGGAATAACCACTTGGGCCATTAGGTAACTTAAATATATATGTGTCGCATCTATGGTGATATATGATCTGTTGCTCCTTTAGGGCAATATCCTGATGACTAAAGATGAATCCTTAAGAACAATAATGAGGCTGTGTTGCAGCAATTCAGATATAAATCAGTTGCTATTATAGCCTAATCTTGGCATGGGCTAGCATGCTGCTGAAGACTATGGCATCCATGATCACTATTTGGGGCAGAGACATGAATTATTACCATTTCCTGATTTTGTACCTATGCTACATCTCGAGCAGCAGGGGCATATGAGCCGGGGAAATAAGGGGCCATGTCCACCTCACCCACACCCGACCAGCTTTTTCCAGAGATAGATCAGAGAGAGAGACAGAGAGACAGAGAGAGACAGAGAGAGACAGAGAGAGAGAGAGAGAGTTCATTTAAGCCACATTATCTTTATCAACCCGTCATTACAATTGTATTGGGTAATACAGTACAGTAGCCGTGGACTGGTCGTAATCCCCGCGTGGGCAGTGATGTCAGGTAATAAAAACCATCATCAGCAAAATTTTAATTAATTAATTTTAATCTGACTTCAGAGCGTGAACAACACCTAGATAGCCATGGAACTACCAGATAGACTAGTGAAAGCCATTTCAGCTCTGGGCGTCTCATGCCCTGTCTCCTGGACTATCCAGGAAATAGGCTTGAGCGTCCACCTGAAAGTGGACTTTGAAATAGAGAAACCAACAACACCAACCTCTTCGGGGAGAGGTAGTACCTTTGGAGAGAGGATCCCCTCTCCTACTGGTCCTCACCCGAAGGGGCACGAAGGCCCTGAAAAGAGACAGAGCAAGAAAAAGAAGAAGAGCCCATCGACCAAGCGCAGGGACGCCCGGCACTTGGAGGCCTTCCAGAATAGGAAGAAAGAGTTGAGTGAGGGGGTGGAGGCTCTGGAGGCAGCCGCCAGTTCCCCTCCTAGTCCCACTGGTACACCCAATCAACTGCCGGCTCCTGAGCTGGTACAGTTGGATGAGGAACGTCCAGTGGAGACTGAGGAGGAACTGGAAGTTGCTTTTTCACCGCCTCCCACCCCTCACTCCCACCTTCCTTCACTACCGGAAAGCCCGGGAGCGGTTAAGCCACCAACCACTTGGGAAAGGATCAGGAGAGAGGTAGAGTTGGCCAAGGCAGCACAGGAAAGAGCAAGAGAATATCTAAGAGAACACGGCTATACACCACCACCACCAGCCTCATCACCATCACCATGCCAACCTCCAAAGAAGAAAAGCCGCAAAAAGGCCAGAAGGGGATAGACCTTCATTCCTCCTTCCTTTTCCTCCTTCAACACGCCTAGACATGTGTAAACCCATCACCTACAGCCACTGAGGGTTGAAAGGGGCTTGTCCCCCAAATTCGTCCCTGCGCGCCTTCGGCGCGCCAAACCATTTCTTCTCGCACTTCATTTTAATTAATGAAGCACCAGCTTGTTCCCGATGCTTCATTGATTAATTTTTTGATGATTATTCCGATAGTTAGTGTTTTTAGTGTAATATTATTGCGTTCGTTGAAATATTGCCCACCCGTGGAAAGTTACCAGTCCACAGCGGCCGTACTGTAACAGGAAAGGATCACAGACTCTTTACTCTTAACCCTTTACCCAACGTAACGACCAAAACCGGCCAGCGCTATTCTCAAAAATCGCCAATTATTTTTCATTATTTTTTGTCTCAAAAACATATGGTATGACCCATCGTTGGAACGAGCTCGTTCCAGCGAGGGGTCATAACCTATGTTTTTGAGACAAAAAATTAAACAAATTAATTATTCAAGAAGTTTTTTTGCAAGAGTCGTCTGCTTTTCCATGTTAGGTAAAGGGTTAAGATATGACCAAATATTCCTTGTTTGATTTGTCTCTACTCCGGATTTTAAGGTCGACAAAAATGCATGTTTTGGCTCCATATTTAATAAATTTCCCCATCAGGCCGACACAATGTGGATATAAAGTCGGCTCGATGGGGAAATTTGTTTACTATGGAGCCAAACAATGTGCATTTTTTTTCCTCAGTGTAAAGGTATGTGAGTCCAAGGCATATCTCTGTGTACTGTATCCTGACCATGCCACTAAGGTGCATGGGCCACCACTTGTATATATATACCAATGTGTGGATGTCCTTGTATGATCGTGCAGCCCCCTCCCATCCTGTCGCGGCAGTTCGAAATGATTTCTACATCCCTGTCTTTTAGCTTAAAATGTAAATTTGTAAAATCGTCGAAAGCTTACCGGAGAACTAAATGGGTTTGTGGCAAAAAGAAAACATATCCTTTACTCTAGACATGGAGGGTATAAATTGGTTAATAACTTTTGACAAGATTCGTATGTAATCGGGAGCTTGTAAAAAAAATAATGGCTTGTTGATGAAAATGATATTGAAATGTTTTTGTATTATCTTTCTTTTTTCCAATTTAAAAATGAATCGTTACAGATATTTCGTCCATTAGCGATTATGTGCATTCAATGATTGTGAACTGCACAGATGAAAGCGATTGTAATGATTCAATTTCCCGGCGGTCCTGAAGCGATTTCGTACGGGAAAATCATCATATGGTCGTGTCATTGTATATTTTCAATTCATGCTGGTTAAAAATTAGCACCTCGGGTAGGTGCTGACCTTCGATGTGCGTTTGATCATGATTGCGTCCCCATTATTAATGCCGCTGGTCAAAGCAGGCAATCAATAAATTTACATTGAACTTTTATCCAAAGGCGCTAAATTCAGAACTGTAGTTCTGCGTGAGTTCTTTGCCAAGTCGGTACAAGTGGAGTTGAAAAAGAAGCCCCCAATGTCTCAATAGATAAATGTGCATCGCGAATAGTTCGTTTAGCTTTCATGATTTTTATTTTCTGCAGGGATTTTTTTCCTAATGGGTGAGGAATTGTTTGTGAAGTGACGTGGAGGATTGGGTTGGTTAAATTTCTTGTCTTGTGGTCGACTGTGTATTGTATGTGATTTATGTTCTTCCCCTGGGTGATATCATCCGCAGCCATGGCCTACAATTTCACTTTTATGCCGATGACACCCAGCTATACATCCATTTTAAACCGGATAATGAAGCGTTTGCATGTCATCGACTAGAGGAATGTGGGCGGACATCAAAGACTGGATGACTAATAACTTTTTAAAGTTAAATGCCGACAAAACGGAGGTTATTTATATTGGCTTACCTCACCAATTAGGCAAAATTTCAAAACTTCCGATACCAATAGAAGGAAATAGCATTATATCATCGGCTACCGTTCGTAACCTGGGATATTTCCTCGATGAGTCGTGGACAGCTGACAAACACGTCCAGCAGGTGTGTCGTGCTGCATTCTACCATCTTAGAAATATCAGCAGGGTAGCTGAACAATTAGTCCACGCTTTTGTCATTAGTCGTCTTGATTGTTGCAACTCACTGCTATACCGATGCAAAAAGGCGTCACTGGATAAGCTTCAATATATCCAAAATTGTGCTGCTAGGTGTGTAACTCGAAATGGGAAGTCGTGTCACATAACACCTATCCTAGCTGACCTCCACTGGCTTCCTGTCCAACAAAGAATTCAATATAAAATAATCCTTCTAACATATAAATGTGTAAATGACTTGGCACCATCATATCTCTCAGATCTGGTCACATACTACACACCTGCCAGAGACCTCCGTTCTTCGGACTCGCACACCTTGGTCCAACCTGTTTCAAAATTAGCATCCGCGGGTGACCGGGCCTTTTTGATCGACGCCCCTAATCTCTGGAACCTTTTACCGAGTCACCTGAGACAACCACAGGAAACTGAGTCATTCAAAGCTGGTTTGAAAAGGAATCTCTACAAACAAGCTTTCTGCACCAATATGTAGATAAGAAATCATTCTCCTTTTTTGTATGTAAAGCCAAAGAGCACATTTTGTGGATTTTAGGCTGAAAATTATTATTATTATTATTATTATTAAGGGTGTATTTGAGATAACGGAGTCATATGTGATCAGAGAACAAGTTCTTGACTAAGCTTTGCCTCCTGGTTTTTTTTTTATTACATTCTGAACTATAGTTGGTTTTTTTTGCTCACTGGGGTTTAACGACACTTTCAATAGCGAAGATCATATCGTGTCGGGCAGGTTTACGGGTGGAAAAAGTCGGAGTATCCGGAAAGAACCACCGAGCAGTGACGAACAAACTCGCAGATTATCCAACTTACTAAATCGGCACAAGCAGAGTTCACTGCGGTTGAGGGCAAGTGCACCAATTACGTATTGTACGTGGAGAGTGGATTGTAACTAAATCACCCGCGGTGTGGAGTTGTCACCCAAGCTATAACTTTCAAATTGTGTACATATCGACAAAAAACAAGCAATGTTTCAGCCAATGGACCTCCGGGTTTAACCCGGAGGTCCATTGGCTGAAACTTTGCTTGTGCTGATTATGCTTTGCAACAAATTTGCTTGGGTGGAATCTCCACTCTGTGGGTGATTTAGCGATAATACACTCTCCACGTTCTGTATTGTACGTTGAAGTATGGTGTCGACCCGTTATTCCGAAGACACATTACTCTAAAGTTCAATACTACCAAATTGCGATATTCCAAAGGACTCAGCCTCCGAAGGTTCGATATCCCTAAGACCCAATACCCGAAGGTTCGATATTCCGACGGCTCGGTACCTCAAAGGTCCGATATTTCGAAGACCCAATACTACAAAGGTCCAATATTTTGAAGAACGAATACTCCGACGGCCCGGTATTCCGAATGCCCAATACTCCGAAGTTCCAATACCCCGAACGTCCGATATGCCGAATGTCCACTATCTGGAAGATCCTATGCACCAAAGATATTGAATCGGAGACTTGAGTTTTCAGAGACATGAAACTCTTTAGCTGATATGTGAAGCGTTCAACACAACGGAGTAATGGCGCCACACAATAATACCCAGTTGTTATATCAAGATATTCAAGTTGTTTTAGCAAAGTTGATAAGTTAAGACAGCTAAGCTGAAGATTCCACCCTCGTGATGACATACACTTGTTACCTGATCTGATTGGCGCACGTTGTACACTGCAAAAAATATAGGTTCTCTTTAGAACCAAAGCTGGTTCTAATCTTGTCCCTGAGATGGAACCCGTTCTGTTTAAACAGTATTTATTTCAAATCAAATAAATTTATAAAGATTAACATTAAATATTAACAGAATTAAACATAAATTGAAGGGGTTTCAGCCGTAAGTTTAGAGCTTATACGAGGTTGTCTCAAACCATTATTAAGCATGGAGATATGAACAGTTGGCATATCGAACCAGTTTTGGTTCTGTATAGAACCAGTATACCAGATATTTATATTCGCTTTGCTTCCAAATGTTTGGCGACTGCGTTGAATAAGCTCCAAGTTTACTGCTGAATCAACTTCAGTTCATGTATTATTCTGTTAAAATTAAATGCTAATCTTGGTAAATTTATTTGATTTGAAATAAATACTGTTTAAACTAAACTGGTTCCATCTCGGGGACAAGATAGAACCAGTTTTGGTTTTAAAAAGAACGTTTATTTTTTGCAGTGTAGTAGTTACATACAGCAATGTTTACATAGCCTTGCGGTTGCCTATCCCCGTGATCACATCCTAGCGGTTACAAATCCTAGTACTTTCTACCATAGTTTTAAGATACCCTAGTGATTACATACCCTCTTAGTTACATACCATGGCTGTTACCCATTATACTGATTACAAATGGCGGTTGTTACATATTCCAGTTGTTACCCACTTCAGAGGATACATATCTTCATGAAAAAATATCACCACCCTAGTCTTACATACCTAGTGGTTTCATATTCCTATTTTACTTGTCCTGGTAGTTATCGTCATAATGGCTATATATCCTGCGGGTTACATATCCTTGTCCGGCTTGCTGTTATATTGTCCAGTTATTTATTTATTGATGTTTAAGGTCACATATTTATGCACAATGGCTAATCATGACCGTGACAGTTTTACGGGTGGAGGAAGCCGGAGTACCCGGAGAGAACCACCGAGCAACGACGAGCAGCTGCCAGCTCCCCAACATCGTAACTCCGCACTGCAGCAGAGGCAGGGTTAGATTGGTTGAAGACATGCGTACCATCGACGTGCAGTACGCCTTAGTACACGGCGTCATCGTGCCCCCACATGGGCAATGGGGGTGAAGTGTCTTGCCCAAGGACACAACGCGGTTGCCGCAGGTGGGATTCGAACCGAGGACCTCTCGGCTTGCAGCCTGCACCTCTACCTACTGAGCCATCGCGCCCCCTATATTGTCCAGTAGCTGCAAATTTAGGTTGGTTAACAATGAGAGTTGTGTGATTGGCATGAGCACGGTTACGTGGTGAATGGATGGCAGGGTAGTGTCTCTAGGTAGAGTTGTTTCATATATCATTCGTATGAACGCATTCCTGTCGATTAACCACTTTCTTTACCTAACATGAAAAGCAGACGACACTTGCAAACAAAATTCTTGAATAACTATTTTTTTTTTATTTTCTGTTTCAATAACATACGTTTTGACCTTTTTTGGAACGAGCTCGATGAACTCGTTCCAAAGAGGGGTCATAACCTATGTTTTTGAGACAAATGTTTTTTAAAATAATGAAAATTAATTGGCGATTTTTGTGAATAGCGCTGGCAGGTTTTGGCCGGTTTTTTCCGTTACGTTGGATAAAGGGTTAAATAAATTAACATGAAGGCGAGCATTTACACGCTTTATCGAAAACCTATGCCATAGTTTTTCATCCCAGTCACTCACGGAAATTTCCGGCACAGGGCAATTTTCCACATTCGTCGAAATTAGGTCTCACAAAAAGACAAATGTGATGTCTGCATACACTTGTTTCTATTTACATGGGGAATGGGGTAGGTCGCCCTTGGAATGGGTGGTAGGGGTAGAATCACACTGTTAAAGTTGTTGAGTTGGCTACTTTCGGTTGGAATAGTAGGTCGAGCCTATGGTTCGGAAAATAGATGTGTTGAATGATTAGGATAGGTTGGGTCGCAGGGTGAATGGGGGTTGGGGTAGGGTAGGATCACACTCTGGGTGGTAGAGTCGGGCTACTGTGTCTCCCTTGGAACGACCACAATAGAATAGAAGGGGTGTTCGGTCCCGGGAGAGGATCACTGGGTGGAGGGGTCGTGACGAGGGGTATAGTTGGGTCGCCGGGCCAAGTGCTGGGTCGAATGGGAAGGATGGTAGGCCAGAGATGCGTCGAGTTAGTGGAAAGCTAGGTCGTGGGGGCACTAATTGGCAGTACACGTGACCTTCACATCCTCCCCCCCCCCCCCTTCGATAGGGTTCACCCTATCCCTTCGAAAGTGTACCTGTAGAGTTTTATGATCCTAGGACAAAGCGTTGTTAAGTTAGAGTGCGGAATGGTTGGATGTTAACAGAAACAATTGACTTTATTTACGACAAAGAAGGCTGCATACGAGACTGTTTTCTTAACCCTATGCACACTGACGTAACAATATCAAAATGTCTACTTGCATTTTTCCCCATAATGTAACTAGGAATTTAACCAATTCAGTCTTGTTTTACAGAGCTTAATGAGCTCTGTCAAGAAAAAAATTGAATTAGTTAAATTCCTAGTTGCATTATGGGAAAATCCGCCCCTTGAAATTTCGGTATTTTGGCGTCAGGGTTGAGGGCTTTAAGGGGGGAATGATTCTGAATAACTTGAAGAGTGTCGATAACTTTATCAGCCCTTATTATTATTTATTGGTGTTGAAGGTCACATATTTTTGCACAATGGCTAATCATGACCGTCACAGTTTTACGGGTGGAGGAAGCCGGAGTACCCGGAGAGATCCCACCGAGTAACGGCGAGCAACTGTCATCTCCCCAACATACTAACTCCACACAAGCAGTGTTAGCATTGGTTGAAGACAAGTGCACCATCGACGTGCAGTACGCCTTAGTACACAACACCACTGTGCCCCCATGCGGGCAATGGAGATGAAGTGTCTTGCCCAAGGACACAACGCGGTTGCCGCAGGTGGGACATCAGCCCTTCACTGTGTATTTAAGTTACATTTTTTAGTTCTCACTTTTGTAATTTTCAAAACGAACGCTTTCTGTAAGAAGTTTATGTTAAAGGGCCAATAAACTGGGAATTTGAAAAAATAACCATTGACAAAACCAGAATACTCGTTATACAAAACTATCCTGATGCATCATATATCATTCGTATGAACGCGCTCCGGTCAGTTAAATAAATTATTTTGAAGGCGAGCATTTACACGCTTCATCGAAAAATGATGCCAAAGGTTTTCATCCCGATCACTCACGGAAACTTCCGGCACAGAGCAATTCTCCTCTTTCGTCGAGATTAGGTCTCACAAAAAGACAAATGTGAAGTTTGGATACACTTGTTTCCATTTACAGCGTATTCGTCCATGAAAACTAAGTCGGTTTGTGGTTGTCGATACTCGTTCTGTGGGGTTTTATTGGAAGCATAAGTGCGCTTCATTCATAATACGAAATTGATCTGATAATGCCCAGTTAGTGCTAAAATAAGGCGCAGTTGTTGTTCGTGGAGATCAAATATTCGGAGTGCAGCTGAGGTATTCAATTATTTCCAAATGCATCTGAAATTATAACACGCGGTTTTCTGTTCACACCCGATCACTTCGGAAAATTCGTTTACATCTTCGCAATGTCATATCTTCTGCAAATTCGTCTTCATAAAAGTATTTTAAGCACAGATTTCTTGTTGCTTCTCACGGCCAACACTTTGTGCACGGCATTTATTATCATTATCTTTCACATACAAGCAAAATATGAGAGTCGATATTTTTTGCCATTATATCAGTTAGAAAAGTTTTACCATGGAATGACCATGTTCAGTGATTTAAGTAGAGATAATGTTGCGAAATTGAACACATGGGTAGAAAAAAACGCCTCCATCTTCCCGTTGGGAAGTTTGTTAAATATAAATACGAAAATATGAACTCATCTCCACTTTAAAGATGGTGAGAGAGACGAATTATACGAGGGAGTCTTCGCTCACATCTTAAGAGTAAAGCGTCTGTACATACATCATTCTGCTAATTCCAAATAACAATGGGGGATGCCGCAAACTAGCCTACATCTCGCCAGTAAGATCCACTCTGGAATACGGCTCAATTATCTGGGACCCATACCAAAAACAAGATATAAACAAAATAGAGTAAATACAGAGACAAGCAGTGCGCTACATAACCCAAAATTACAAAACCAGAGAAGAAGGCTACATAAAATGATCAATGGAAGCCATCAAATTAACACCATTGGAAGAAAGAAGACGACAAAATCGGATGATCTTCTTCTACAAAGTGGTTGAGTGGTCAGTACTAGCACTGCCTCCTGATAAATTACTAAAATCAACAACAAACAAAAGACGAATAATACCAATAATATTTAAAGACTGTGAAACAAAGAACTCTATAACAAACGAAGCAAGAGTAAACCAAAAAAGTTTCCAAGTTCCATATGTAAAACGGTCATTTACAGAAATTCCTTCTTTCCCAAGACAACCACAGACTGGAACCAGCTGGAAGATAGTGTTGTCTCAGTACCAACATTGGAGTTGTTCAAGAAGGTCATCCAAAAGATATCATAAGCGCTCTCCTCAGCCCGTAGCATTAAAGCCTCAATAGGATACTGCTACGTAAAAATACAGATACAGATACAGATCCTTAGCTATATGTTTTCGAGAAAATAAAAATGGAACTATTTAGTTATTCGAACATTTCCTTGGGAGTGTCGTCTACTATTCGTATCAGATAAATAGACAGAACGCGATGTGTTTATCACACACCCCCATGCATTAAAATTCATCCAAATAAACAAATTTTAATCCCGATCTTTAAACCCAAAGGTGAAGGGTCCGTTATTTTTGTTTGAATCGGTACTGATGAAATGGATCGATAAAAAATCAAAACAACCTTTAGGGAACCGGTCAAAGTTACATTCTTCATCTTTTCTATTGGACGTGTTTGTTGCTGGAATTTTTTTTTTTAATATTATCTCATTTATGGTCAGCTTATTTTTTTGTTTTTTTGCTTTGGATGTTTTCAATTTCACATTACGCGATAGACGATCGAAAATTGTATAACGAAATTTGGAAACTTTTCGAAGCGTAACTAATGACTCGACGGGAAAGGAACTAGTCTAAACGTAGCGGCGAAAAACGTTCCGGCTTTTACATCAGTTAAATACAGAAACATTTATGACATAGAGGCGATTCCGTTAAATACAAGGGTTTAAAGTTTAATGGGTGTGTAATAAAGGGTTAATTCTTTAGGAATATCTATTTTCCCAATATGAATTGAAAAAGTTGATTTCTAATTGCAAACTTGTGCACACTCACACGTGACTTGGAACAAGTGAGACATTATCCGTGAACAGGAAGTCAAAGATTCAGAAAATTGGGCATAAACAGTGTCAAAAAGAAATTATAAGAATGAGAATTTATGTAATAAGAAGAATTTAAATTAAATGCACAATAAGCTTCGTCAATGTATTTGCTTCATTGCGTAACTTTTGTTAAGCTGTAATTACAACTTAGCTATACTGCAATTACAACTAAATAAGTAGTAATTACAGCTTTGTAATTACAACTTAATAAGTTGTACTTACAGCTTAGTCATATTGTAATTATATCTTAGTTGTATTGTAATTAAAATTTAGTTAAATTGTAATTAAAACTTACTAAGTTTGGACGTACCCTAATTGTGATGACATGCCGCCTATTTTTCAGTTTTAAAGAACCCATTCCATCAGGGGAATTTGTAGAAAAACAATTCGGAAATGTGTTTTAACCCTTTACCTAACATGAAAAGCAAACGACACTTCCCAAAAAAATTCTTGAATAACTAATGTTTTTTTCATTTTTTGTCTCAAAAACATAGGTTATGACCCCTCTTTGGAACGAGCTCGTCGAGCTCGTTCCAAAGAGGGATCATAACTTATGTTTTAGAGACAAAAAAAATGAAAAAAAAATAATGAAAATTAATTGGCGATTTTTGTGAATAGCGCTGGCCGGTTTTGGCCGTTACGTTGGGTAAAGGGTTAACACTGTAGCTCATTGGTTTTGTCCTTACCCGTCTGACTTCTCTGCCAACGTCAGTTGGATTCCAGAAAAGTCACGTCTACTGACTAGTCATGACTGTGCGACCATTTCCATACCATATTTCACATGAATGAACCCTGAAATAGGCTTCTGTCTGCACTGTGTGACTGTATCCACTTTCTATTGTTTCGAATTAGCAACAAAACGAAGCCCTCAAAAAGTGTTATTGGTCGCCTTGGACCGGAAAGGTTCACGTGAGAGTGGTACGGTCCAATCCCAAAGACTAGTGTATGGTCCGGTACCAGTCCGGTACTAGTTTGGTACACCCCGTGAACCCGGGCCGGGTCGGTATTTTCCGTTCTGTTACGCTTCCCTAGAAAACATGCAAATTTCTTGAACATCTGCACCATTCATATCATGCACACAATTTTATCCTGGGTTATGAGATATGAGTCTTCAAACTTCTAAGGTGGAGAGTGCGAAATTGTTTCGTTGACGTTGGTTCTTGATCCTGTGCGTAGAGAATGTGAGTATATTCGAATCCGCGTTCTTGGGCGTTCGCGAACGGCGATCAGTATTTTTTTGTGACCTGCGCCTGGGTGTTCGTAGAGATATGACCAACAGGGATCAACCCGTACCTAACTGGACTGATTCGATTCTAACACTGAGAACAAGGGCGAGAACACTGTGATGTAATGTTTTTACGCCGAAAGGTCGCTCCCCGTTTCGTTGTGAATAAGAATGTGAATTACAATGTCACTAAATTGTGATTACAATATAACTAAGTTGTAATTACAACTTATTAAATTGTAATTACAATATAACTAAGTGATAATTTAAGTTGTCAACAAAGTTTCGCGTAACATTCCACAAAGTTATGCAATTCGGGCGAATTTTATCCCAAATTAATTTTCTAATTATTCTTCTCAAAGAATCTGTTAAACTCCTTACAAATGCAAGGTGTACTGTAGGCCGTAGCCAGTATTACATGCGACGATCTTATTCGGGAACTCTGTGGAGTTCAAAAGTAGTTCAGCTGTCCAAACGTCCAGGCAGGTCTCTGTGTAGGTTAACGTTACGCTATATATATATAACTAGGTTCAAACGGTAATAAGCCTATATGCGCGACAGATTTTTCAAAACGATTGTCTGTTTAATTGGACTCTTATTTGAAAATATTGGGTTTTTTCTTTTATATCACAAGGGCACTTTTTGCTCCCTCTGGTGGCTTGTCTTCGTAGAACAAGGCAGAACCGGCAAGGGGGTGCGCAGCGCTCTCGCTACGAATATAGCGTTTCGAGGCTCCTGTATATTTATTCGTTTATGAAAGGTAAGGGGTTTTGATTCAGGTTTAGGCTGAGAATAAAGCCAGACAAACTGGCTTTAAATAAATGGCATAAGTAAGAGGCATGTTAGACTTTTGTATGTTTCTCACATTAATGAGTAATTTATTTCCCAAACTTTAACATTTCAGGTAGCTGATATTATTGTTACACACACAGGAATGATCCGGGAGTTTAAACACTGCAATAATTAAAAGTAGGCTTTGCATTAAAAGAAAAAAGCTCGGAGGAAAATCGGGCAACGTATTTTGTCGCCCAAAACCAGCCCAATACACCCATCGTAAACCATTTTGCTTTTGCAGAATCCCCCAAACACCCCAATCCCACCTCGTCATTTGAAGAATTATTTGTTAATGAGTTCTAGTATTATGATTAACTGGAATTCAGAGAGAAGAGAAAGGACTAAAACATCTATCGCAGTGTGTAGCAATGGGAGGAATATTTTCGAGATGAGGATAACCACCTAAGGGAGATTACTGTCATGCGTGGAAATAACAAATAACGCACAAAGCTGACTAAAAACAAAGACAAGATGAAAGAATGCATGCACCTTTCCCAAAGTCTATACATGTAGTCCTAAATTGTCCACTGTACCTTAGGGCGGCGGACGGTTATCCACCATGTGTGGGGATAGGGCTGGAGGTTGGGTGTATGCGACTAATAGACGATGGGGCATCTGCCATTAATTTTGTCTCAGAAAAAGAACTGAAAAACATCACAGGATTTTTATGCTACAGAAGCTAAACACAGCTATCATGGCCATGGCCCGAGTGTGCATGGGAAATGTGCAAATCTGATATATCTTCCTCATCCATTTGAGAAGTCCATACCAAAGGTCGTAAATCTTGGCGAATCTTAACCTTGCCCCAATAATTCTTTGTCTCGTTGGACAGAGTACTATTTCCCAATAGTTGGCATGTCCACAGACATCCGAATATGCACAACACTATCACGTGCGGTCAGGCGCGTAGCCAGGCCAGGATCCTATAATAGTGTGTTCTCAAGCTTTTTGGGGGGGGGGCATGATATTTGAAAGGCCGTTTTGTGGGGTTTCGGGGGCCTACCTTAGTCCTAACTAGGAGTCTCCGATCGCAGCTCCCTTCTCTCACTTCAGGATCTTCCATTATTTAAGATTCCTGTGTTTATCTGGTTGAGTGCTAGAAGCCACTATCAGGGCTTTCAGAAAAATGAGGGTCCCGGAGCAAAAGTAAACAAGTTCCTTGCCCATGCTTCATTTTCAGTCAAATGCAAATAATATTTTGTTAATATAAATCTGTTTAATTACAAAATTATTGGAGAGTGCCTGTGGGCACTCTCCAATAATTTGTATTAAAACAAATTTTGAATAAAACATTCAGTCCACCAAAAATAATCTAGCCCTCGAACAGTTAAAATCTGCGGCCATAGACCATTATAACGTGATCTGTTTCAGCGACAAATCAGCGGCTGGCCAAAGTGTTATTATCCAGTTGCATCTAATGCTAAGGCAAACGACCCACGAGTAAATCTCACAATAACATACATGCTATTTGTAGACAATGACGAATCAACACAGAAAAAACACTTCCAACAATTCAGAAATTGTCAATTCTCGAATATCGGTCTCGGGGTGGGTTGTAAATGTGAACTAACATATTGGCTAAGTTAATTACAACCTTTTTGGGGTAGCCGTTAGCCCATTTGGTAGGGTGGCAGAGCATTTATGGCTAGGCGATTGGGTGCCATAGACCTTGGATCGACTCCCGTCAGGGCCACCTTCCGAAAAACCAGGACTATGCCTTGTGGAATTCCTGTTTTACATAGGCGATATAAAATTAAATTGGGGCAGTTGCATCTTCATAGATCTTCCATTAATTGAGATTCCTGCGTTTAAAAGCTGGAACCATAGGCCATTATAGCAGTAATCTGTTCCAGTATCATAGAATGCTAAGGCAAACGATCCACGGGTAAACCTCACAATAAAATTCAGGGTACTTGTAGACAGTTACGAATCAACACACAGAAAAAACAATTCCAACAATTCAGTAATTGTCAATTCTCGAATATCTGTCTCGGGGTGCGTTGTAAATGTGAACTAACATACTGGCTGAGATAATTACAACCTTTAGGAGGGAGGGGGTGCCGTTTGTTCAGTTGGTGTGGTGGCAGAGAAGTTATGGCTAGGCTATTGGGTGCCGTAGATTCGGGATCGATTCCTGTCAGGGCCACCTTCTGAAGAACTTTACAGGAGAGAAAGATCAGATGTCGCTACTAACATTGTTGAGTAAAAAGCTAAAAGGCGTTAAACTGGTTGAAAAAGTGACTAATGACTCATTGAATGGTTGCTTCAAATCTATAAAAATGACAAAATCAACATTTATATTATGGATGTACCTTCCCTAAAAGCCTATAAAATCATTAAAAGAACGAAAGGTCAAAAACAATTACACCATGGAAAATATGTAACCATCCACCCATCCCATCATATGTTCCTGAATTTTTTTTACGAACCCCCCCCCCCCCCCCCCCCACACACACACACACACACACACACCCATCTTGTCTGCCAATACAAGTAAAAACACCTAGACTAATCTGCATTGATGGCAGCAAGCGTACATGCGATCATTCGATTCAGAAAGAGAACATTTTTACCTGCATAATCGAAAACTGATTTTACATGCCGTGGCCTCCATTTTGATAAAGTAATTAAATGATAAGTAAATCACCAACTCGGCAAAATAAATTAGACTAGACTTTATTTATATTAGGATATTTTTATAGAGGCCTATCATGCGTTAAACGTGAGAAATAAAATAAAGAAACAGACAGCTCAAACACTACTATAACCTTCGGTGTGTACAGTACAAGTGGAACAATGTACTGTACACACCGAAGGTTATAGGCTGAGGTATCGAAAGAAATTGGATGGGTAAGGATCAGTCTGAAAAACAAAAGTATTTTTCTTGGGGTTGTGTATTGTGCGGTGGAGGGAAGCAAACCCGAATGGAATGATTCGATATACTCAACACTAAGGTCCAATATCACCGAACTACAAAACAAGGGACTCGGTATAATTCTGATGGGTGACTTTAATGGCCACATAGGTAATTATGAAGAATTCATAGAGGGTGGGGACAATAAAGTCAACAGGAATGGAAGGAAGCTGTTGAACTTCACAAACGAGCTCGGTCTGAAGATTCTGAACAGGGACGCGAGGTGTAAGGGGAAATGGACCTGGGAGAGGAACGACAGAAAATCAATAATCGACTACATCCTCACAGATAGTAATTTATGGAGGGGGGTGATAGGGGTAGAAGTGGATGATGAGGGTAAAATGGAGGTGGATAGTGATCACAACTTGATTACAGTGACGATCAGGGCCAAAACTCTAGTAAAAAGTAAAGGAAGCTCTAAGGAGATTTGGGAACTCAAAAAAGATGCTGACTGGGCGAAGTTCAATGAAAAACTGAAAGCAAAGCTTGCAACCGTACCCAAGAGGGGCAGTGTCCAGAAGATGGCCGACGTCATAGTTGCGAGCCTGGTGGAGGCAGGAAAGGAAAGTGTAGGAAAGGTCAGGGTGCCAACACGGGAACTTGGGTACAGAGTGAACGAAGAACTGAAAAGGGCCATAAAGGGAAGAAAAGCTAAATGTCCTGCATACAGGAGAAGTAGAAAACTTAAGGGGGCGGAAAGCAATGAGGCCACAGTTGCTAAGGAAGAATACCACCAAGCACGAAATAAAGTAAATAAGATTAAAGACGATAATCGGAGAGTACGAAATAGCAGTCTTATTAGGACGATAAGAACGACAGGGGGGTCGAGTTCGAACGTATTTTGGAAATGGGTGAATAAACGTAACAAAGGAAGTAACCCATAGAGTATTAAAGTAGATGGCAGAGTTACAGACAAGCAAGATCAAGTCGCATCAGAACTGGTCAAGCACTGGGAAAAGGTAAACGATAAGCGATGGGGCATGGGGAGCCCACCAGAGTGTCCGAATCAGGTCGAGGAAAACCTATCGAGCTTCGTGTGCAGCGAAATTAAAACGGAGGAGGTGCGAAAGGTGATATCAAAATTAAGAGATGGAAAAGCGGGAGGAGTGGATGAAATTCTTAACGAGTTTATCAAAAAAGGGGGAGAGGAACTCGTGGAAAGCCTAACTGCCCTATTCAATCAAGCCATAGAAAATCAAGAGGTCCCAAAGGAGTGGAGAGAAAGTACAGTGACATTTATTCACAAAAAGTGGGGAAAAGACGTTTTGGATAACTATCGAGGGATCTCTGTCAGTAGCAACATTGGAAAGGTTTTCTGTAAAGTCCTGTATGGGAGACTAGAGGAGGTGATTGAGGAGAAGGGTTTTTTGGGAGAAATCCAGAATGGCTTCAGGAAGGGAAGGAGAATTACTAACCATCTTTTCACACTATCCCAAATGATAGAATCCGCGAAAGCAAAAAAGAAAAAAGATGTTTATGGCCTTTTTGGATATCAAAAAGGCATACGATAGAGTATGGAGGGAAGGTATGTGGCGCAAGCTGGAGGCTATGGGCTTAGGAGGCGAGTTTGTTGGAATTATGAAATCATTATATAAAGATGTACAGAGTGAACTTAGCCTGGGAAACATTACAACGAAACGTGTGCCTATGGAGATAGGCCTAAAACAGGGGTGTATCCTTTCACCAATCCTGTTTGCATGGTACATCAAAGGTTTAGGAGATGAACTCCTGCGCAGCGAGGAGGGGGTAGCAGTTGGGGATTTGAAGATCCCAGGGCTATGTTTTGCAGACGATATGGTTCTAGTGTCAGAAAGCGAAGAGGGGCTAACGAAAATGCTGGGAATTGTTGGGAAATATGGGAGCAAATGGAGACTCGGACTTAATGAAAGCAAGAGTTATACCTGTGGGCCGCAAAGTGGACCCCACTCGAAGGTGGAGAGTGGGTGAGTTCTGCATTTCGGAAGGGAGCAGCAAACTTCTCAGTGTGGGAGAGACAGGTGATTACGAGTATTTGGGGGTAAATATAAAAATTACAGGAAGAGGCATCTACCGGAACCACACAAATAAATTGATTCTGAAGGGGAAGCGAATCCTTAACCAAATGAAACTTATGGGGAGAAACAGTTTCAATAAGGTTTTCGTGGGGAAAACCATTTGGGAAATGGTGGGGCTGCCAAGTATAACATACGGTACGGAAGTGGTACCCCTAAACCAGACGGCCGTAAAGAGCTTGGAAATCTTGCAGAACGATGGATAACGGGGTCGAGTAATGCCGCAGCGCTAGAAGCAATCAGGGGTGAGCTTGGGTGGATGAGGATCAAGGACAGGATAGACCTGTTGAAGCTCGGTTATCTTAATTATTTGGTAAATCTCCCCGACAGCCGATGGTGTAAAGTAATGTTCCTGAGAACTTTCAACTCAAATATCAAGACGAGGTGGATGGTCCAAGTGAGGGAGCTAGTAGAAAACTACTCATTGGAGATCTCGGACCTTGACGTTGGGACAAACCAGGGCAAAAAGATCGTCAGAGAAAGGGTCATGGAGGATTGTAACCGTAATTGGCGAGAGGGCATCAAATCAAAGAGGTCTTTGGGTGGCCTGCGTGATAGAGAGAAGCCTGGTTTTGAAGAGTACCTTGATGGCACCTTTGGGGGGTCACTGTTGTTCAAGCTGAGGTCGCGGTCCCTGGAGCTGAGGGGAAAAATTGGGAAAAACAGTGAAATGGAGTGACAGATGTGTAACTTGGGCGTGGTGGAGACCCTGGAACACTTTCTTATAGAATGCCCAAAATATCAGTCTAAAAGAATAAGATTCACGGGGAGTATAATGGGGAAGTGGGATGGGAGAATGAAGGACATGACCCTTTCTCTGACGATCTTTTTGCCCTGGTTTGTCCCAACGTCCAGGTCCGAGATCTCCAATGAGTAGTTCTCTACTAGCTCCCTCACTTGGACCATCCACCCCGTTTTGATATTTGAGTTGAAAATTCTCAGGAACATTACTTTACACCATCGGCTGTGGGGGAGATTTACCAAATAATTAAGATAACCGAGCTTCAACAGGTCTATCCTGTCCTTGATCCTCATCAACCCAAGCTCACCCCTGATTGCTTCTAGCGCTGCGGCATTACTCGACCCCGTTATCCATCGGCCTGCATCGTTCTGCAGGATTTCCAAGCTCTTTACGGCCGTCTGGTTTAGGGGTACCACTTCCGTACCGTATGTTATACTTGGCAGCCCCACCATTTCCCAAATAGTTTTCCCCACGAAAACCTTATTGAAACTGTTTCTCCCTATAAGTTTCATTTGGTTAAGGATTCGCTTCCCCTTCAGAATCAATTTATTTGTATGGTTCCGGTAGATGCCTCTTCCTGTAATGTTTATATTTACCCCCAAATACTCGTAATCACCTGTCTCTCCCACACTGAGAAGTTTGCTGCTCCCTTCCGGAATGCAGAACTCACCCACTCTCCACCTTCGAGTGGGGTCCACTTTGCGGCCCACAGGTATAACTTTGCTCTTGCTTTCATTAAGTTCGAGTCTCCATTTGCTCCCATATTTCCCAACAATTCCCAGCATTTTCGTTAGCCCCTCTTCGCTTTCTGACACTAGAACCATATCGTCTGCAAAAAATAGCCCTGGGATCTTCAAGTCCCCAACTGCTACCCCCTCCTCGCTACGCAGGAGTTCATCTCCTAAACCTTTGATGTACATTGCAAACAGGATCGGCGAAAGGATACACCCCTGTTTTAGGCCTATCTCCATAGGCACACGTTTCGTTGTAATGTTTCCCAGGCTAAGTTCACTCTGTACATCTTTATATAATGATTTCATAATTCCAACAAACTCGCCTCCTAAGCCCATAGCCTCCAGCTTGCGCCACATACCTTCCCTCCATACTCTACCGTGTGCCTTTTTGATATCCAAAAAGGCCATAAACATCTTTTTTCTTTTTTGCTTTCGCGGATTCTATCATTTGGGATAGCGTGAAAAGATGGTCAGTAACTCTCCTTCCCTTCCTGAAGCCATTCTGGATTTCTCCCAAAAAACTCTTCTCCTCAATCACCTCCTCTAGTCTCCCATACAGGACTTTACAGAAAACCTTTCCAATGTTGCTACTGACAGAGATCCCTCGATAGTTATCCAAAACGTCTTTTTCCCCCTTTTTGTGAATAAATGTCACTTTACTTTCTCTCCACTCCTTTGGCACCTCTTGATTTTCTATGGCTAGATTGAATAGGGCAGTTAGACTTTCCACGAGTTCCTCTCCCCCTTTTTGATAAACACGTTAGGAATTTCATCCACTCCTCCGGCTTTTCCATCCCTTAATTTTGATATCACCTTTCGCACCTCCTCCGTTTTAATTTCGCTGCACACGAAGCTCGATAGGTTTTCCTCGACCTGATTCGGACACTCTGGTGGGCTCCCCATGCCCCATCGCTTATCGTTTACCTTTTCCCAGTGCTTGACTAGTTCTGATGCGACTTGATCTTGCTCGTCTGTAACTCTGCCATCTACTTTAATACTCTGTGGGTTACTTCCTTTGTTACGTTTATTCACCCATTTCCAAAATACGTTCGAACTCGACCCTCCTGTCGTTCTTATCGTCCTAATAAGACTGCTATTTCGTACTCTCCGATTATCGTCTTTAATCTTATTTACTTTATTTCGTGCTTGGTGGTATTCTTCCTTAGCAACTGTGGCCTCATTGCTTTCCGCCCCCTTAAGTTTTCTACTTCTCCTGTATGCAGCACATTTAGATTTTCTTCCCTTTATGGCCCTTTTCGGGGGCGCGGTGGCTCAGTTGGTAGAGGTGCAGGCTGCAAGCCGAGAGGTCCTCGGTTCGAATCCCACCTGCGGCAACCGCGTTGAGTCCTTGGGCAAGACACTTCACCCCGATTGCCTACATGGGGGCACGATGACGCTGTGTACTGAGGCGTACTGCACGTCGATGGTGCGCATGTCTTCAACCAATCTAACCCTGCCTGTGCTGCGGTGCAGAGTTCAGAGTTACGATGTTGGGGAGCTGACAGCTGCTCGTCGTTGCTCGGTGGTTCTCTCCGGGTACTCCGGCTTCCTCCACCCATAAAACTGTCACGGTCACGATTAGCCATTGTGCATAAGTATGTGACCTTAAACACCAATAAATAAATAAATAATATGGCCCTTTTCAGTTCTACGTTCACTCTGTACCCAAGTTCCCGTGTTGGCACCCTGACCTTTCCTACACTTTCCATTTCTGCCTCCACCAGGCTCGCAACTATGACGTCGGCCATCTTCTGGACACTGCCCCACGTGGGTTACGGTTGCAAGCTTTGGTTTCAGTTTTTCATTGAACTTCGCCCAGTCAGCATCTTTTTTGAGTTCCCAAATCTCCTTAGAGCTTCCTTTGCTTTTTACTAGAGTTTTGGCCCTGATTGTCACTGTAATCAAGCTGTTACTCTGCCTGTTGGTTCACCGTTTCGTTTCCTATTTTGCGGTTGAATATTAGTTTAGTCGGTGATGGCAGCCCTTTCTGGTAGAAGGCCACAGTTAAGCTGTTTTTCTGCCTGTTTGCTCACCGTGTCGGTTTTTTTTATCTGATTAGGTTTTATAGTTGTGTTTGTTGGTTGATTGATTTTTGGGGTGTTGGTTTGTTTAGTGAAGGATTTTGATTGAGGTGCTATGAGTAGTGGTTCGCGTGTTTGTTTGATTAATGGGGCAGGTACAAAGAGACGTCGGTATTACGCTTGGGTTCCTTAGATCAGACGGGCTTATGTTTGGCTTGATAATTGTGATTGTTTCGGATGTCGCTAATATGGGCAGGGTATATAGGCCAGGCTAAGTCATGGGTACTTCATATGTGGGCTCTATTCCTGCCATCGCCGAACTGGAACCGAATAGAGCCCACTCTCTAATAGTTTTAAAGGCGTTGAGGGATTGAGTATTGACCATCTAACACTCCAATGCAATAGCCCAAGAACATTAGGTTTCACTAGGGAAAAAAATCGGAGAAAGCTGATTTTTTCAGGGAATGTCGAGTACATGTCACTGAACGATTAAACAAAAGTCCCCTAAAATCCCAGTTGAGCTTTTTTTTCTACAGCCTTTTTTCGAAAACGTGTTTGAAAAAAATCAAAAAAAATCGCACGAACTTTGTAACCTCGAATTGATCCAACTGTATTTTTTGTTTACGCGTATTTCGAGCTACATAATGTCTAATATACATTTACCTAGAGGAAAATGTGCATTCTGTGACAATTTCTGCGAAAAATTATTGAAAATTCACAAAAAAGTATCCGATTTACGCAAAAAATGACGATTTTCAGAACGGATTTGCCCAAAGGGTCGTAGTACAGAACGGGATGTTAGTTGGACAGACGATAAAAAATCCACCACCATTTGAAGACTTTTATGATTGCTTACAAAATAGACATTATGGAAGACCCCCTCTGCTTCTGGCCGAGTTCCCCCTTTAGCATAAAATTCGTCAGCATGAAAACTCAACTATTTTCGGGCTTGGGGTCGAACAGACACGTCTGTGTCTGGCAGCATTAGATCAATAAATAATATTTACAGAATGTACAAAAATCAATAAATAATATTTACAGAATGTACAAATCAATCAACATGGATTAAGTTACATTGACTATTATCAACGCTATATACAGAAATGACATGACCTATATACATATTATTCATCGAACTCAGAAATTTCCGACAGGACAGTGTTTCTGTGGTTGTTACAAGAATCCGAACTGCAATTACACAAACCTGGGCAAGAGAGTCCTGCCTTCTTACACCCACACCTTTTTGTACAAGCACTCTTGCAACCACAACTGATCAGATTCAGTAGGTTATCGGGGGCACATGGCTTTGTGGCTGCAGTCGGTACAAGAAGTCCATTGTCTAGCGACCACCCCCAATCCGTCGGAGGAAGCGAAGTGCCCAGCCATTGTTGGACCTGGAGATAACATATGTAGACATGTTGTTGTGCAACATCGCTGCTTGGTGGGAGTGAGGGAGGCTAGGTCGATGGGTTTATTCAGTTTAGATTTTGCTACATAACGCTTGTAAGTGACATATCTATATTGGTCGAGAGAGGAAACAGTTTTACTCCCGTATAAGATCAGAAGTTGTTCCCCGGCAGCGGCTACTGCACTTGGTGTACTGTCATCCGACAAAATTGTGTTGACATACTGTTGTGAGTCGCTAGTAACATCGGAGACAATTGTACTGAATACTTTCTTCTTACCAACCCGAAAGAGTGCAGAAGTAGTGTCACAACCACTTATAGAATGTGCTACAAGGAGGTTGCTTCTATGGTCACCCATTTTGGTTGCTATTTCACTAACTGAAACTAGTAAGTTTGGGGTAATGGAATACCTCATGTGAATATTACATCCCGGTTGAATTCGAGAGGTAAAAATGACTAACAAGTCTGTGTCTGTTCCCTCAACGACAACATTGTTGTCATCTTGAGCGATGTCAAGTGCAGTTTCGGCTATCAGTACATCAGCATCAGCCTCGGCCTGCTTGGACTGAATATTGATAGCAGATAGCTCCTGCATTAGAAGATCGATCAGTTGGGTTTTGTTCTTGGCATTTGCAAGGAAATCGGATTGGGGTGTGGTGGCTGGTAACTCGGGTGAGATATTGATATCAATGGAATACCTGTCTTTAGATCTACGGGCTTGTTCCATGCCCTTTGTCGACATTGTACAAGCATAACCATCAAAAACAACCACGACGTTCGCCCCAAAATGTCTCACTAGATAATTGGAATATGATGTACATATGTCCTTATATGACGACTGTTTAGGCCATACAACTGCCCTCAATAAAAATCCACCATCTACAACAAACAGAGAATGTTCTGGGATTTTAGTTTGCTCGGAACCGTATGTTTTGAGGATCTTACCGAGCGTGCTTTTCTGTGTCTTCCTCATTCCAGCAGAATCAAACAATGCTGGTGGTTTCGGGGCGAGTTCATATTTGAGATACTCTTCCATCTCTGCTTGTGACTGAATAACACATGTGATGCGGTTGAACAGAATTGTGGTGTCAATCACTACCTTACTTCCACGGACTTTGATGCTATTTGCCATCGATGCGAAAGACTTCACAGTGTCAACACGTCGTAGTTTGATGCTGTTGAACGTTTTGCTTACAACATTCGATACGCAACATTCACCAATTTTGCGAACTTGGTCACAGTTCACAGTTTCGTCGGCCACAAGACCGGTCGCTATAGAGACTAATTGTAGTGGATCTCTATTCTGAAAGGGGGAATGCACTCTGAGCCAGTTCAATAATTTGGTGATATCATTGGCATCAGTCAATTGTGAACTTTGACGGAGATCCCGATGTTGTTCGCCATGACCAGTGTCAACATGAACAAAATTTTCGAGAGCATTACATATCGGAAGGCAAAGAGGTAGTCCATGTACCCATTTCGCAACAGTGCTATCGGTTATTCCCCTGCCATGTGTGAGACCACCAGGGAGCTTGAACATTCTCATTAAACACTGCTCTATGGTCTGATCAGAATATATCCCGTCCCAGAATTTATCTGAGCGCCTTATGGTAAAGTAACCTTTCTCAGTGAACAACTTCAAATCATCCTGTTGCATTATTTCTGTTAGCTCATTCATCTGCTGCAAATAGAGATGAGAACTTTTTGCGTATGCAAAATGACCACCTGCGTGAAATACTGGAATCATATTGCGAACACAATATGTGTGGAGTTCCCAGTCGCCTGTGCGCTCTGCTCTCAAGAACAACTGGAGAAGACCTATTTGCTCGTAGTATTGTACCCAAAGCTTTCCTGTGCGTCCTACGGACGCATTCTGGAGCAGTTCGTGTAATTTTGACAGTAGATGGTTGACACTTTCTTGATTGACAGCGTCAGCTGTTGTACAGTCACCTCTGGCAAGTCCACAGAATATTTCATTTGAGTTTAGGGGGTATGGTTAATATTTCACACGTTTCACCAGTTCATTATGGAATAAATGACTATTGTTATATATCATTATAAAGCTACTGCTTTTCTGCAATTTTTGATATATAATTTAACTCCCAAAGTAGTCGTAGATTTGATTTAATGGACGTTGTGTACCGTTGTGTGTATGAAAACAATACATTTTTTTTCGTAATTTTGTACATTTTCGTGAATATTTCACCATTGAGTGTGAGGATTGGTACAAAGTTGGCATTTTCTGTTGGGGATATGTATTCTCAATATTCTCAATATAATTCAGCACGATATTTATGATTCTCACCCTACTAAGGCGAATAAGAATGAGAAATATGGAGCTGGGTCGAATTTTTTTTTAAATTTTTTTTTTCATCAAAAAAACGCTATAACTAAAAAAGCTCAACTCGGATTCGCGGGGACTTTTCACACTTTATCCGCAATGTGTGTCCCGGAAACATATAAAAAAATCAGCTTTCTCCGATTTTTTTCCTTACTTTCTCATTTTTATGTCTAATGTGCCTGGACTATAAACTGCCGGGTATTCTAACCGCGTGCATACCCCCCCCCCCCCCCCGACTCCATTTTGGGCAATAGGAAAGCTAGGCCTGTGTGATCCAAGTAAAATAAAATAAGGTTAACCGGGTCGCAGGGGTTTTGTAAATCCCACATCGTCCCTGCGCGCCTTCGGCGCGCTAAAACCTTTCATTCATCGAGTACTTCATAATCTTTTCATTCGGGTACTTCATAATCTTTTGATTTTTGCATTTGAAGGAGCTCAACATAGATAATCATGGATCAATCCGATTTGGCAGCTGTATTTGGAAGTTGCCTGGTCCTAGGCTGGGGACTTATTGTGGGAGCCAAGGTTTGGGCTCACAGGTTCCAGTAAGTTTCCACGATGTCGGCGGGATGCGAGTAAGAGACTACCCCGAGAAGGAGTATTGTGCTATGGTGGAACGACGCCTGGAACTGGTAGTGCTCCAGTTTGGTGGAAACGACATAGTGGCGGCGGGTAACCCACAGGAGGTGGTGTCGGGCCTGCTTTCGCTGGTCCCGCGCTTGCAGGAGGATGGAGTGGACAGTGTGTTCTTTGTAGAGATTCATCCACGAATTCCAAGCCAGCGGTGGACACCGGGCCTGACATTTGAGCAATTTCAGGCCCAGAGGAAGTATATAAATCGTCAGATGGAGCGAAGGATGGAGCCCGGGCGTTACATTAAGGTGAAGGCCCTGCGTTTCCCCAGCACTTCCTTCCCGACCGGGTCCATTTCAACAAGACAGGTCTACAGAGGTACCGGGAGTTTGGGCTAGAGTGCTGCACAACGTGAGGAGGCGCGTGAATCGGGATGAAAGAAGAGGAGCACCTCGTGCATAGGACTTACGACATGGAGTAGGAATCATGAACGGCCCTTTTAAGGGCCACCCAAAAGTATAAAAGAGCGATTAGTTAGCACTTAGTTTAGTATTTTTATGTAGGCGGTTTATTCAGTTGATGCGCTGGCCCTCAGGGAATGAGTTTTGGGGTTTTTCTCGGCTTTTGCAGATTGCACCAAGTTCGGAGATTAGTTCGCTGTCGGCTAGCCGGTCATGATGTTTCGCCGCCATGGTGGCTAGGCGATCTTTAATGGTGGGGATATCGGCCCTGTCGTGGAGTGTTTGGATGGGAGTGTCCCAAGGGGCACACAGGGCAACCCTGAGCGCGTGATTTTGAACCCTTTGGAGTTTGCCCATATTTGTTTGATTGAGGTCCGTTAGGACGATAGCCCCGTATTCGAGTACCGCGCGCACAAAGGCTTTACATAGTTTGAGAAAGGTGAACTGGTTGGCTCCCCAAGAGGTTCCCCTTAGCATTTTCAATAAATTAATGCGTTTGGTTGCTTTTTTCGCCATGTCGTCGGTGAGTTTGTTAAAGGACAATTTTTGATCAATGGTGATGTCCAGGAATTTCGCCTCTTTGCATTCTGGGAGGGTGTTATCCATAAGTTTTAGGTCAAAGTCACGCTTATTTGTCTTGCGAGTAAAGGTGATTCTTTGGGTTTTATTGGCGTTTAGCTAAATTCGCCATTTGGCACACCATTATTCTAGCTCGTCGAGAGCGCGTTGCATGGGTTTTGGGAGCAGATTGGCCGTATTGTTAGAGTCCCAGAGGCCCTTATCATCCGCGAATTGGGAAACTTGAAGGCGATCATCGGAGAAGCTAAGGTCATTTACGAAAAAGATGTACAGTGACAGGTACGGATTGAAACCCTGACTTTATAGAGTGATGATGGGGCGTGACGAAGTGCGATTCAAATGGGATGTACACGTAATGTACTTGCTCAAATTGCTCGTTAATCGATTGAATAAAATTCAATAAAATTCATAAATGATTTAACATGGGTGAAAGTTGAATTTTAGTTTATTCGTTGCATATATTATTTTATTTGATTTTTAGTAAATCGTTTGTTTGTTTTGTTTTTTTTTTTGTTTTTTTTTTTTGTAAGTTGGAGCTATTTCATTTTTTATTACATATAGATTTGTAATTGTTCATATTTTATTGTTTGCCGTACATTTCTCCTGATGTATAACTAAGTTGTTTTTGTAATACGTGATGCATTTTTGATTGTAACATGGGTTTCCTTAAGTACAGATTGGTTGTTTAATAACAAAAAAAGTTCACCTTGAAAAAATAAAAGAAAAAGAATGAAAAAAAAGACAATCTGAAAACCAGTCAAGTTAACCCGGTCTGAGGTCTCATGTATGAATGGTCCACTATTGGTGCTTGTACGCATCTGCGCCAGTGACATGAGACAACCAAGACAAGGGCAGCCTTCAGCCGTAGTGAAAGAATAATTAAAGCACTGTTAATCAGACTGCAATAACGATATATTCCTTATTTTACGTGGTGACTTTAGCCATTTTTTACAATATATCCATATTTGGAAAGAATAAATAAGAAAAGGACAATTTTAATTCAATTCAGCTTGATAACTAATTATTTTGCAAGGTGTCGCCTCTCGTCCACATGGGCGACTTGATGAACACAAACTCCGCGTCATGTAATACAATGAACAACTCATCAAATTTTTTTTTAAAAATGTACACATAACTAAAATATAGTGACATTTGCATCCTCCTGACCTATGTAACATTTAATTTTACTGCCCATTTCACGAGCCCTTGAGATATAGCCTGCAAGCTATATCACGAGCTTTTAAGGAATAACTCGCGGATTGGCTATTTCACGAGGCATGTATTTACAGGATAATAAGGCTTTTCCCTCTGGAAAAAAAACTATTTTTTTCTATGGATTATTATTATTAATTTCTTTTTGGGGGGGGGGGGTGGGTGGGTGGGGATGGGGGGTCCACACATTTTGCCCGGACGATTCAGAAGCCACTTTCGAACCGATTGTCACAAAAGTGACAGGAGGAGAAAATCTAAAAATGTACTGAAGCGGAATTTTCGATTTAACCCTTGATTCGCCAGATTTGGCAAAAAACTGTCAAAATTAGGGTTATTAGAGAGCTGCCAGATAAAAGTACTTCTGTCTCACATATTGTATAATCAGTGCTTTCAAATAATATTTGTCGCTGTGTAATATATTTTGGACATGTTAGAAGAAAATGCTCGGAGGCTTCATAATTGAGCATCTTGGATCGCTAACTAAAAATAGTTCAAAATCTGATTTTTTAGGTCACTACACCTTTGTCTAAGTTTCTAAGTTTGTAGTGCAGAATCTGGCCATTCCTCCCACCGGCATAGTAATGCTTCGGAACCGCTATGTCGTTCCTTTTCATATATCGCTTTAGGAGTTATGTTGATTCTTGCGATCTAACGTTTGGGTAGTAGGTGATGTTGGTGGGCTGCTTGTCGGGTGACCTGGTTGGAATGGTCTAGTCCTTGCTGCGTTAGGCGTAGTTTCTAGTGATGGCTGTTGTTGTGTTGGTGCCTTTTGTACTGCCTCTTGTTCTGCCAGATGTTTTTCGATTTGCCGGTTTATTTCTTCAATTTTCAGCCTTATTTCTTCATCCTGCCGTTCCCTTATGATACTGTGCTGTTCAGCCTCGTTTCGTATAGTGTCCAGGTCCAGGCTTTTTGATGCTGAAGGGAGAGGAGAGTGGGGATCGGGAAGTGGCGAGAGGGCAACTTCCAATTCCTTCTCAGTCGCCACAGAAATGTCCGCATCCAACAGGTCCGGCTGGGGATCCAGAAGTTGGTTGAGTATGTCTGTGGGAGTGGGAGGGGAACTGGCGGCCGCCTCTTACTCTCTCTTTTCCTCACTCTTCTCTCTCTCTCTTTTTCCAAAAAAGCCTCCAGGCGTCAGGTGTTCCTCCGCTTGGTAGACGGGCTCTTCTTTTTTCTCTTCGGTCTCTTCTCAGGGCCTCCAGACTCCTTCGGGTGAGGATCAGTGTGTGTGTGTGGGGGGGGGGGGGGTTCTCTCACGAAAGGTACTACCTCTACCGGAGGGAGGAGGTGTGGTGTCTTCTACTACGAACTCCAAGGTCAGGTGGACTCTCTTGTCTGTCTCCTGGGCAGTCCAGGTGACGGGACAAGAGACGCCCAGAGCTGAAATGGTCTTTATGAGTATTGCTGGTAATTCCAGTGTTTCCATGATGGCTAATCAAGGTGTTCACACTCTGGAGTCAGAGGTGCGAATCCATGATCCGGAAAGGTCATGATTCTCCAGAATCATAAAGTCTAGTTGTGGTCTATTGTTCTGTTCTTTCTTTAATCCATATATATTCATTGGTTGATGTTAAAGATAATGCTTGAATTGCGAGTGGCCTATTTTTATGCATTTGAGCACCTGCGATTCAATAAGAGATTACAATGATAGTTCTGCTTGTTCTTTAAATGGTAACTACCCATCTTACGTTGGAAAACGGCTGCGCATAATGTTTTGATTGCGTAATGATTTAATTTACACTTTATGTTATCAGTTAATTATGCTTTATCACACTGAAACCCGTTCTCTCTCTCTCTTCTATGTCTTCCGCCAGTCACACCTTTTATGAATTGATTTGAAGTTGAACTTGGGCAAACCTAATCAAAATTTAGGAGCATTATATATAAAAAAAAGTTTTTTCGTTCTTTTTCACAAGAAACAACTGTTTTGGAGTTATTAAAGTTGGGGCCTGTGATATAGCTTACATACTATTTTAAAGGTGGTCGGTCTATTTGCAGTAAGTTCCCGAATTGCAGTAGGTAACTTTGCGAAAGTTCCTCGGTGTGCGTGAAGGTGTTATTAATCCTTTGTCTTGATGGTACTTAATTGGATTACAGTGTTGTAACCTACATTAGTCTATTGTTAATAATTGATTCTTTATTGATTGCATCCATTAATTTTTTGAAGGCGCACTGGGACGATGTGAGATTTCCTTTGCTAAATTGCTACCCACAGGTACTCGGCACAAGCTGGAAAATCGAAAAAAAATTATATCTAAAATACATTTGCGCAGTATTTTAGTTTCTGGTGAAATATTTTCATTTCCTGTATTTATCCTCGTTGCTTGGTGAGGCGGTCATCCAAAGCGCGTCTGTTTATCCAATACTGCCCATTAGATAAGCCAGTGAATTGAAATCGGAACGGGGGTCGGGGGACTGATACAACCTTTAGTAGTTTAGGGCGGCATGGGGGCCCTAAAGGAATTTACTTTTGATTGGAAAATTAAATGTACACAATATAATTAAATTGCGTGGAGTCAGTGAGGATTACCTCGCTACTCATCGAGAAAGTTAGGATTGAGTCTATGTGGACTTCCTCGCAACTCTGTGTTTGGGGATTGGGCTACGAAGAAACCCACCACTCACCCCATCAATAGCAACAATCGCACAACAGTCACAATATACAATAGCGGATTTCTATCTATCTAAGATATGGAGGAGTGGAGTCAGTGAGGATTGCCTCGCTACTCATTAATAACTCTATGGAGAAGACGCACATTTGCTCTCAAACTCTCTATTATTCTGATACTCTGCATTGTTGAACATATGTTATATTGTAAGATATCTCATCCTACTTCGTTACTTTTTGTGAACATTTTTGTGTCGCCGCCCCACGAAGTGGGGAGCGACATATAGGGATTACTTTTGTCGTCTTGCGTCGTCCGCGTCGTCCGCGTCACACTTTCTCTTATCCGCCACCCCACTTTAACCTATGAATGGATTTTGATGAAACTTTCAGTAATTCTTTATCACATAATGGCATTGTACACCTCCTATTTTATTTTTTGATCCGCTGTAATTTTTCCAGAGTTATGCCCCTTTTCCACTTAGAATTCTGTCTGAAATATTAAAATATAGTGCAGGCGACACACGTCTTCCATGGAAGACTCACATCTAAGTTGTTACATATGACATATTTAAAGAATAAAATATATTGTTTAAACCAAGAACTCTAGGATTAAGTCTGTGAGGGACTGCCTCATAACTCTGCGTGCGGACAAAGAAATCCCCCCCCCCCACCCCATCAATAACAACAATCACACAACGGTCACAGTATACAACAGCGGATTTCTATCTCTCTCTGCCTATAACTTTCCTAACTGAACACTTTCAAATTTTCTTGAATCAAACGAAGCGCAGAAGGGTTGGGACAAGCTTTTTGTTAAACATACACAGCCAAACCAAACACCAAGCAAGGATTGTAGCAAGCTTGCCTGGCTGGGACCAGTGTACATTTTAAATAAATAAACATATAGATAAAGATATAACAGCCCTTTTAGGGTGTGCGTGTGCCCCCCCCCCCCCCCCCCCCCCAGAAAGCAGACCAGATGGCAAATGTTCAGCATCCACTCTCCCTTGAAGGCTGATGGATGACTCCCAGCTTTCAAAAACGCATATTGGTGGATTTTTCCATTTTTATAACCGATCGATATCGGCAATATGCTGCATGGGGCTGCTCCCAAACCAGCAACAGTTGGGTTTTTTTCTTCTTTCTAAAACAGCCTTCAAGCATGGTTCATGTATTACTATAAATAAAACACAGAGCAGAATTCTTGTAGCTTTGCACACTTCCTAGTCCCCTTCCAGTACCCTTCTGCCAGTGTCTACACTCGAACCAGATAAGATTACTGGCCCTCGCTTCCAACTCTCGTGGATTCATAAGCAAATAAAGTTATTTGGGTCGCAAGGGATCTCAAATCCCACATTGTCCCTGAGAGCCTTCGGCGCGCTGAAACTTCATTCATTCATATTCGCTTCCGACGCTCGTAGAATCTATTCAAAAGCAATTAAAGTTATTCTGGTCGCAAGGAATTTCAATCCCACATCGTCCCTGTGCGCCCTCTGCGCTCTGAAACTTTTCATTCATTCAATAAGATTTTTGGCCCTCGCTTCCGACCCTCGTGGATTTATCAGCAAATAAAGTTAGTCGCTAAGGGAATCCCCTGTAGGAATTAATACAAAATAAGTAATTCACGTTGCAAGGGAAACCCCACACAAAATTAATGGATGCAATCAATAAAAAATCAATTATAAACAATATTATATAGGCCTATGTAGATGACAACCCTGTAATCCAATTAAGTAAGCCTACCAACAAGACAACGGATTAATAACACCTTCGCGCACAACGAGGAACTTCCGCAAAGTTACTGACTGCAATTCAGGAACTTACTGCAATTCAGGCACTCACTGCAAATAGCCCGACCGTTTTAAAGGAGCTAACGATATAGCTTCCGGACTATTACACGGGGTCTTGTGATATAGCCAATGGGGATGAAATGGTTTCGCGCGCCGAATGCGCGCAGGGACGCTGTGGGGCAAGCCCCTTTCGACCCTCTATTACCGTTGAGATCAGGAAGCTACGTGTCTAGGCGTGTGGACGGAGGAAAATATAGCCAAGACTTAGGGGACAAACTTTTTTTCCGGATCCGGAGCGGATTGGGGCATTTTTGTGTGATTTTTTTCCGGATCCGGATCCGGATTCAGGGGTCAAATCCGGATCCAGAAAAAAGTCGAAAATGAAAATTTTGATTACGTTTACACAAGTGAATGAACTTGTTAACAGCACATTTACAGGATGAAAACAGACAAAACATTTATTTATTTATTTATTTATTTATTTATTTATTT
Source organism: Pictodentalium vernedei (assembly GCA_031216915.1). Classification (NCBI taxonomy): domain Eukaryota; kingdom Metazoa; phylum Mollusca; class Scaphopoda; order Dentaliida; family Dentaliidae; genus Pictodentalium; species Pictodentalium vernedei. The sequence goes on from CM062290.1 coordinate 280,976,788, forward strand.
ATTTATTTATTTATTTATTTATTTATTTATTTATTTATTTATTTAGCGGGATTTTACGGCACTTTCAAAAGCCAGAGTCACGTCGTGTCGAGCAGATTTACGGGCGGAGGAGGCCGGAGTACCCGGAGAGAACCTATCGAGCAGCGGCGAGCATCTGCTAGACTCTTCAGCGTACTATAACCCATGAAGGGTTAGCATTGGTTGAAGGCATGTGCACCACCGACGTGCAGTATGTATTAGTACTCGGCACCCCCCCCCCCCCCAAGAAGGCAATGGGGGATGAAGTGTCTTACCCAAGGACACAACGCAGTTTCCGCAGGTAGGAGCCGAACCGAGGAACTCTCGCTTTGCAGCCTGCACCTCTACCAACTGAGCCATCGTGCTCCCCGATAAATATCTATAATTTCTGATTCTCGAATAGTTTGCTTCTAACTATACTGATTATAATAATAATAACTCTTTGGCCATCCGCTGATTTGTCGCGGTTCTCATAAGAGAAGGTCATCATTTCCCCTGCACCCCTCCCCCCCCCCCCCCCATCTCCTCCCAGCATTCAGATATAAACTGTTTAATAGTGTCCCTCACTTCCTCCTTTTCAATTTCTTCAATAAGCATTCCTACCCTCTCCCTCGTGCCCTCCCCCCCCCCCCCCTCAGCATCTACCCTTTGTTTCTTCACCTCATTTCTTCATTATGCTTCCAGTAAATTTTATTCTATGAGGTATATACTTTGGGCATTTCAAGAAAAAATGTTCCAGGATATCCACTACCCCAGCTTGACACATTTGGCATCCCTGATTTACACACACCAAATGTAGGCGGGCCCTGGCTATCGTTACATCCCAGGCTTTAAGAAAGTTCACACAGAAGCAAATGTACCGTTATGAAGGCTTCCTAATTGCATTTATTTTCTATAACTCCCGTTATAACGGGACTTAAAATTACACCTCACACTTTGTGTCACCAATATAGAGGTGTGAATTATGCCGCTTTTACGACCACGAAACCCTGAATAAGACGATGGCAGTAACAACACGTCTGCTTGCAAGATATGCACACTTCTTGGGACGATATTCTAATAATCATGGAAACCGCAACCAATGAGCTGAATTTGTCTTGGGACTGCAAACACACCAGTGTAAGTTACATTTTTGTGCATGTAGTACCAAGGCAAATTTGAGTGTTGGCTGGTTATACAGGCAGCCAACGCTGCTGCAAAGTCAGACATGTAGGACTGTGGGATAGTTCACCACGAGGCCTATTGAACTCCGTGATTGTAATATTTGTGTATTTTCCTTCATTTACCTATTATGGCCCACCACAAACGTTCAATAATTATACAATAACATTATTTTTGAGGGCGTTATGGTTCATTAACGGCCCTACGAAAATGATTAACAGCCCAAGGGTCTATTAGTGGCCCGAGACGAAGTCGAGGGCCACTAATAGGCCCAAGGGCTGTTAATCATTTTCGTAGGGCCGTTAATGAACCATAACGCCCGTACAAAATAATGTTATTTGTATTATTATCACATTTCAAAGAGGTACATGTTAAACCAAGAAAAATCAAGATTGCTATTTTTTTCATCATTTATATATTATTATCATTTTTCAATGAAGTAGATGTGTGAAATTCCCACACAATCATTGTCAGCAACTAACTCATGCCTTCAATGCGAATGTATATCTTAATTCTTTCACGCCAAAGATCACAAAATTCCGCCGGCATCACATCTCTCTTCTCCAAATATTCCAACTCAAAGCAGTGTTACCTCCCGCTCATCCGGGGATGTGCGGGCCGCCGGGCCATATTGAAACGAATTTTTCATTATTGCCCGGGAACCCGGATGTGAATGGAAACATATGAGTTTTTTGCAGACCCCGAAAATGAAAATATTCGCCAGGGAGTGCCCTATAAAGTGATAACAATTTATAATAAAACCACACAAATATGGATGTGAAGACACATCAGTTTGAATGGGATTGATTTTGTAAAATGAACAAAGAATGCAATGCAAGTTTATGCCAAATTATCATGGATAATGGATTCACGGAGTCCCATACCAGAAAATGGCACTATATCTTACCTCCTATAAGTATCTGGGATTTTCATTCGTTACACAGTTTGTTGGCGACCTAATATGTTATATATGGTGTCAGTTAATTCCATGCTAGACGCGAGCTTCGCTTCGTCCAATATGGAACTAACTGACACCATGTATACCATATTAGGTCACCAACAAACATTGTACATGTAACTAACAATAGCCCCGAGCTGGGACTATTTTGCCATTTTCGGGTATGAGGAATCATACAGTAAAGACTTGGGGCTATGAGTTACCGAGTTTTGGGGTATATTTCTACAGTAAACTTTGGGACGGCAGTGTAATTTTCGGGTATGGGGAGTTCGGCGTTAAATCCTTGGGGCCATATCTTTAGACTATTTGATGAAACATTCTCTCAAATCGTAGTTTCTAAACTTAGACATTTTGTGTATTTCCCTCGTTTGTAGTAACTATAAGGAACAATTTTTCTTTTGCCCACTTCAAACAAAAGAAGCAGAAAATGAAAAAAAAAAAAATATTTTACAGATACTCTGTTTGGTCGTTCTCTCTGTGTGAGTTATAGAGCACGAGCCATTTTCTGGAATGGGGAATCTTACAGTAAATGCCTGGGGCTATAAGTTATCAACGTTTGGGGTGATAATTACCATGTTTTCCGATTTAATTCCTATAATAAGTCTTTGGGCCATAGTGTCATATGGAGAATATGGCCATATCCCCAATCTATTAGGCGAAATACTCTATCACATCTCGGGGAAAAGGATTGTAAACGTTGAAAAGAGGGCTATAAGTTACAGCCTTTTGGGGGTATAATAACCCGGTTTTCAATGTGAGTTCATCAAGTAAATTGTGGGACAAGCGCCATTTTCGGGTATGGGGAATTTAGTCTTGAAATTAATGGAGCTAGTCCAAATGCTTCATGTTTGACATCATTTTGTTTAAACTTGCTGCACAAAAAAAACTTTGTGTTTATGACATTTGCATGTTTTTTTTTTCAAGTCTAAAATCAAAATAAAACCATCTTATTTAATTAGCCTACGACTTGCATCATTTATCTGTAACTCCAAGAAAACCCATGAAATGTGCCGAACAATGGAAAAAAAATGAAAACTATTTTTGACTTTTTTTACGGATCCGGATTTGGCCTTCAAATCCGAATCCGGATCCGGAAAAAAGTCACGAATCCAGATCCGGATCCGGAAAAAAAGTTTGTCCCAAGACTCAGTGCTGCCTTTTAAATATCAAGTTCACAAGTGAGAGTAACCTTGGATTCAATCGACCTTCAAATTTTGTATTTGTTGGCGTTCCATTTCTTACTCCTGGGAACGGGTACTACCCATCTTTTCAAATATGTCAGCCTCCATACGTTTCATAAAATGTCAAATGTCTTTTCTGTCCTCATAACCCTTGTGACGTTGTATTTTGTTATCTTAAAGCCCTCTTTTGAAGAATGACGCCGAGAATCTGCTCCAGTTGTTTAAAACTATTGTCATTACAGGACAGATACTTATCTGGGAGGGTTTTGTCAAAAGCCTTCTTGATATCCGACAAAACGAAAGACAGACGAAATTTAAGTTCAACGACCAGTGGCAGTGCAGTGGAGCTGACAAGCGTGCGCTATCCAGACTTGAAGCGTGGGCCATACTCTGTCGCCGGAGATGCAGATGTTACATTTTTCGAGCGTATGATTCCTGGACGAGTTATGACTGATGCCAGTGATGTTGGACCTTATAACGTTGATTGGTTGAAAACGTGTAGAGGTATACAGAGCTGTGACCTAAGATTGCGCACCTAATGCTCCGATCGCCATTCACTGATTGAACGCATGATACAATTTCCAAACAGATAAACAAATGGATAGAGCAACTAAAGATCTCTAAAACTGTAAAAATAAAACGAGGTTTGAAAATAATTGACAACGAATGTAAGCAAAAGAATGCACTCACCCCATGTAATCTGCCATCAACTGTTGTGTTACCTAACATTGCGCACTGAAGTACCTCCGATGTTTCCGGTCTAGAAAATCACTGTACGGTGGCCCAGAAGGTACCATCACCGGCCACAATATGTTAGTCTATATTCAGTTAGTTATCACAAATCCATCGTGCAACTTTTACTTTTAGTGATGGGCCGATGATCGGTAATGACAATCAGAAGCTGCCGATTTCGGGCAATCGGGGCACAATCGGAAGTCCTTGTCAAACATCGGTATTACTGATTGCTGGGGTCAAAAATCGAAATGACGCTTGTCTGCTTGTCGCCGACAAGTAATTTCTATCCGTTACAGCCAGAAATTAAAATCGTTTGTCCCGGGTGACAAGTGTTTGTTTACAGAAGAACAAAAATATCGCATGCGCAATGTTCGGTCATGCGCAATCTTAGGTCACTCGACTGTACTAAAAAATTACTATAGCACTATACTATAGGAATGCCGGAATGATAAACACATTTTGAACAAGCAATGATGGACGCTGGTATTCAGGCCTGTCATTCTGAGGAGGGCGATTGCTCCAGATCCTCACAGCCCGCCTGAAATTTTGTTGAGGAGAGCAAGTAATTGCCCTCCTCAATTGCCTGGTTCTTATGATTTTGGTAGGTACTAGCCCACCTGGGTGGGCTTGTGCTCGCCTGAATATCGGTCATACTAAATACTGAGGGATACCAAGGTGAAGGAAAATAGGAGTGGGAATGGGATTGAAAACTCTGTAAAGGGTTTTGGGTTGTGTATTATGAGTATATAAGAAGATTTAAGCAGTTTGTGCATGGTTTTAATGCCATATTTGAGAATTATGGACGCTAAAGTAATAGTGTTCACTGAAAAATCTTCCCCTCAGTATTTAGTAGGTGGGTTTGTAAATAGTATTTACAGCGGCTGCATCTCAGTAAGCGACAGTGTGAATTGTAATCACATTGAGACGGGTCCTACTAATTACCGACCAAAACAGTCCAAAACCGACCAAAAGTGCTAATTATCGCCCAAAATACCGACCAAAACCCAATCAGTACCGACCAAAAAAATTAAATCAGTACCGACCAAAAAATATGATTTTTTAGAATCTCAAAGGTTTTTAAGTAGTTATTTGTGGGGCGAATACAGGTGCTCTGCACAAGCTGAGAACTCTAAAAAATTACATTTGATAATGAATTTTTGGATCGATTGTCTTCACCTCCCTCAGTAGATATAAAATACAAGCTTGTATTTTATATTTTATATCTTTTAAGGAGGTGGAGAGAATCGATCCAAAAAATCCTTATTAAATGTCATTTTTTAGAGTTCTCAGTTTGTCCGAGTACCTGTAGGTGCAGAGAAGTCCAGCCATTACTAAATCGGTCACAGAGAAGTCGACCAAATCAATTTATGAGAAGTCGGAAGAGAACTTGGCCCCAAGACGAAGTCGATCCCACCCATAGCAATTTAGGAGAAGTCAGCCCATGAGAGAAGTCAGGTCCAAAATCTACAGGAGCACAGGCGTACGGGTCAAAGTTTTTAGAGGGGAGTCAGGGGACTGGAAGATTTTGCCCAAAATTGGCTGTAAAGTGATGTTGCAGGCATCATCGAGGACGTGCAACATGTATGGGTGGCGCTCTCCCAGAAAAAGCTTAGTCTGGAATCTGCTAAAATAAACTATGTAAATGCCTGTGTATCCATTAGTTATCAGACGCGTTATCACTCTGATGAGATGGTAGTTTAAACTTGGAGCCCGTAATATATTTTTAGTTGGGTATGTCCTGCGAAACGTATACCAAAAAATTATATTACGGACATGGGTCCAAGTTTGTACTGACAGGTTGGAATCCCTCGTTGAAGACAATAGGCAGGATTTTTGACACTGCAGATATAGGTCAGAAAATTATGAAAACTGCCCGAGTCTGAACTTCGGAAGGGGGTGGGGGCAGGGGTGGACTTAGCTTGAAATTATTTAAAGTAAAGGGTTAAACAACACGAGAACAATGGCAATATAAGGCTTATGTTTCTGCACTCAAACCACATTAGTGAACAGAGACTCTGCAAATAAATAATTACGGGTCATCGTTAATCGTCATTCTTATCTTGAATCGACAAAACTCTGAGCCCTGAAACCCATCTGATCTCCAATAAATTTTATTATTTTTTTGGTCAGTTCTCATTGGGTTTTGCTCAGTATTTGGTCGGTAATTAGCACTTTTGGTCGGTTTTGGACTGTTTTGGGTAGTTTTGGACAGTTTTGGATGGTTTTGGTTGGTAATTAGTAGGACTGCATTGAGATTTGTTGATTAGTATTCTTTGTGGCTGACGGCAGTTGCTATCATAGCCTGCTTCCCAAACTCAACACACATATTATGTGCTTGGCATTTGAAGCAGAATGCACTCTACAATCTTCATAAGATACCTATCAAGGAAACCATAAATAACATGATCAGCATTATCCTCAATTCAGATACATGGCTTCTCACAACTGTGGACCCTGTTGAAAACAAAGAAGTTTCAACTGATGTATTGACAATTTACGAAGACTGCAAATATTTGACATAAACAGTTTTACCAAAACTAAAATCCAAAGTATTCGAACAAAGACCGACACATACTGATATCCCCAAATTATGGACAAATAACAAATGCAAGAGTATGAATAATATTATAATGAAAGTGTCAATGACAATGTAGCTTAACTTGTCTGTGTGTTGTGTTTGATGAAATAATATGCAATGTTTATGAAAGAATTATGAAATACTACAAGAATTATGATACATGTAATTGGGAATATGCTCATTTCTGTTCACTATATGCTATGTTTTCAATAAAAATAATTTGAGGTGTAGATTGTACTAAAGAATTGAGGGGTGGGTTAATGTGGCCCTCACAGTTAATGTATGTCAACCAAAGTTACCAAGTTACAGTGAAATTATTCCAAAACAAGTCATCCTACCAACTTACAATGAAATCCCTTCATAAATACGACCTGTAGACTGTGCTAAAGGTTTTCGTGTTTTGGGCTTGGGCATCCATCACGGTTGACCGATCATGACCAAAAGGAGACATTCTCATCTAGACATGACCTCAAACCTGCCTATGAAATTTTGTGACCATTGGACGAGAACTAAGGGTTGTAGCCTGTGCTAAAGGAAAATTTGAACTGACTCACAGACTAACAGACTCTGCACACATGATGGCAACAGCTTATCTTGACTTTGTCAAGTTAAGCTAAAAATTGGATAATGAATGGAGAATTTTGAAATAGCCAGATTTGACCTGACAGGCTTGAAGACATTGTTATGGACCAATATCATTACATTAGGAATTCATATTTTTGGGAGTGAGTTTTCATTCGCCAACAATGCAACAAAAAAAACTTGCCATAAGACAAGACACGTGGTCAGAACTTATGGCTAACCAATGGGATCAACAAATTAATAACTGTCTATACCTAAAACGGCGGCAATTTAAAAAAAAAACTGGTCAGTTAAAGAGGGTGAATACCTCAAAAACAAAAAGTGTCAACAAAAAAACAAGGCTAAAGTAAAACTGTTGACACTGAGCTGAAATTGCTGAAAAAATACTGTATACACACATATACTAAATACAAGCTGCAGCTTTGGGTGTATTGGGAATAGCCGAATGATACTTATATCACAGTATGCCAGAAAACCCTAATAATGACATAAAGCCAACAATGACAATTGCCAAAAGTTCTGCATTTTTTTTGTCAACTTTTATACAGCTCGTATTTATGAACTGATCTTCATGAAACTTCTTGGGTACCTTTGTTATCACCTTGAGACAGGAACAAGTGTTTTTGGGTGCCTTTGTTATCACTGTGTTATGAGAACAAATATTTTGGGGTTCAGTCAGACCCACTCTGGAACTCAAAGATTTCTTTTCTAGTTTAGCATCTGACTGTTGCCCACCTTTACAATACTTTACCTATACATTTGTTACAGGCTACGGTCAGTATTTATGTACAGACCATTACAATACTTTATATATACCTTTGTTATCAGGTCATTACCTAGATGTTTGTCATTGCTGTGTCACATACTATACATGTACATGTCTTAACAAGTTGAGCTGCAGTGTGATTGACACTTTCATTGTGGAAGTTTCCCATTATTCATGTTCCTCTTTATTTGGGTGTTCTGTTGAAAGACCCCATGGGCTGGATGGGCTTCCGTCTATTGTGTAGTTCAGGCACGTGAATTTTCCTCCCACGCCTGCAGGAAGGGGAATGTAGTCGTTCAGGGCCTCCCGTTTCAACACTGTCTGGAGAGAGTTATACCCCCTCCTGGGGGTTTTGCAGCCTTTTTATGGTGAGGATACTGCGGTAGCTGCTGACTTTCTGGTGAAGAGATGCCTGATTCTGGGACTACTGTCCCCCTCCAGTCAACATGTGAGGCTGTCACTAGGGTTGTAACTCCTCTTTTGGAGCCGAGCTTGGGTGCTCTCTCCGCCTTTGTCAGCAGCTACTGATGTATCCGCTCCTGCTGTTACTCTGCCGGTGACATCATCGGTCTCTGTTTCAGTCAGCCTCGGCTTATCCCTGCAGGGGTCTGTAGCGATTTCTGCTTCTTGGACGTGGATATCGGCCTCAACCTTCCCTGGCTTCAACTTGGCGAAGTCGGAAGTGGTTGTCGGCCGATCCCTCTGCTGTGGTCTCTTAGCCGGTGAGCCCAGCAGGTTTTTATTAGCTTAACTTGACAAAGTCAAGATAAGCTATTCCCATCACGCATGCTGTCTGTGAGTCTGTTCACATTTTCCTTTAGCACAGGCTACACCCGTAGTTCTTGTCCAATCATCCCGGAATTTCATATGCAGTTTTGGGGTTCATGTCTAGATGGTCGCGATCAGTCAAACGTGATTAATGCCCGAGCCCAAAACCCAAAAACCTTTAGCACAGTCTACAGGTCATATTTATGAAGGGATTTCATTGTAACTTGGTAGGATGCCTCTGTATAATATCTAGATGAGGACGTCCCCTTTTGGTCATGATCTGTCAACCGTCATAAATTGTGTGATTGACACTTTCATTTGGATTCATATGTCCATGGACTCTGTTGCACGTGTGATCTCTAAGACGCTCATGCATCTTACTCACATGCATGCCTGTAACACGGCTAATTTGTAATTAGTTTGCCGGAACGCTGTGTTGATCACAAGCTGTTCCCTTCCAGAAGGACATGACGCTGCTCTTCGATCCGCTTCTTTGGTGGATCCGCGACTATTCCACGACTCTGTGGCGACAGTCCGGGATGACGTCCTGCATCATTCCAAAGATCAGCTGCTGCTTCGCCAGCTTGATCTGCCTTCTGTTGGAGGCTGGGCCGTTTCAAGCCTAACAAACACCTTTCTGCTTCCTCTGTGAAGCCAAGGGCTGATCCTCCTGCTTACGCTTTTTTCTTCTTACTCACGTGGTAAGTGTAAGCATCTTCAGTCCAGAGGGAGGTCTCGGGATCATTCATCTAACAGAGGAGGTGGTTTCTACTCTCACAGGCTTTGCCGGGGCTCGAAATGAAGGTCCTCACCTCAATTCGTCCCAGGTTGGAGGAGGGATATCTGAGTTTGCAGACCATTGGCCATGATCACTTCCGATCCTTGGGTGTTAGATGTTCGGTCCATTCTGCAGATATCCTTTCGGAGGCACCCCACTATGTCCAGAGTGCCTCTTCCAACCCATGTTCCTTTAGATGTTTCATGTCTGGAACTTTTGATCACAGAGATAGACAATCTCCTGTCAAAGGGGTCGATCAAGGTCATCAAGAACATTCATTCAGTGGGATTTTATTCCCTCCTGTTCTTGGTGCTGAAGAAGGACAGCCGACTCTGACTGGTTATCATTCTGAGTATCCTGAACCAGTCTTATCATTGCTTCCAAGTTCAGCATGGAGACTCTCAGGTCGGCTCACCGCTCCATTCAACAGGAAGATTTTGCTTCCAGCATCCACCTGCAAGATGCTTACTTTCACGTTCCGATTCATCGGACATTGCAAAAGTATCTCAGGTTCACTTTTCTGGGTGAATTTACCAGTTCAAGGCCATGCTTTTTGGCCTCAACCAGGCTCCGGCTTATGTCGCATGTGATAGCCTTCCATCGCACTCAGTCCAGGGTGACTACTTCAGCGTATCTGGGCGATATCCTCCAGAGGCACTCCAGTGCAGCTCTTCTGGAGTCAGATGACGACACACTTGAGTCTGCTCACATCGCTAGGGTTCAGAGTCAACGAAGAGAAGTCGGACCTGGTCCCTTCTCAGTCGTTTTGGCATCAGGGGATGGACTTCCATACTCAACTGAATGTGGTGGCAATTCCCGGACAAGGGCTATGATTCTCTCAGGTTTCCCCCTCACTCTGACCCAGTCCACGTCTGCGACTGCTCGGTGTCAGCAATTCGGTGACGGATCTCATTCCTCTAGGTCGGCTTCATGTCAGACCTCTCCCAACTCTTTCTCAGTCGTTGGAGGCCGAATGTCGATTCTCTGGACATGGTGCTTCAGTTACCAGCATCTCTTCATTGTCACCATCTTCCCTGGATGCATGTTCAGTGGATTATGCAGGGAGTTCCATTGGGCTTGCCCATGTCTGATCGTGTACTGATGGCTGATGCCTGCGATTTTGGATGGTGCGTGGTGTTGGATCCTCTGGTCTTTCCCCTCACGGTGTATGGGACCAGGATCAAGCAGCTCTTCACATCAACAATAAGGAGCTTCTTACTATTCTTCTGAGTTTCAGGCAGTGGATCCCCCACCTTTCGAATCGCCAGGTCCTTCTGTTTTCCGACAATTCAACAGTGGTCGCTTACATTTGGAACCAGGGCAGCATTGGCTCGGGACCTTCTTCTGCTCATTCAGGATGTCATTGCTGGGTGGTGGTCATCTGAATGCCCTAGCCGACTACCTGTCCCGATGGGGCAGGTTCATTTCAACCGCTGATCTTCACAGGTCATCCCCACATCAATCGCTTTGCGACCCGTTGGAACCCTCAGGTGTACACTATCATGTCCCTGTGTCTAGATCCTCTGGCTTTCGTCGTGGATGCTCTGTCACTCGATTGGAACGGTCTAGTCGGCTATGTCTTTCCACCGGTTCCAATTCTGCCTCAGGTTCTAGCCAAGATACGAACCTGCAGTTGTTGAATCATTCTGATTGCTCCCCTGTCACCTCAGTGGATGTGGATCAATCAGCTCTGCTTTCTGTTGGCGGCAGTTTCAGCACATCTCCCTCTACGTAACGACCTTCTTTGCCAAGGTCACCCGAGGAGTTTTGACGTCGACCTGACTTCATTGTGCCTTCATACATATCTTTTGTCAGGTCCTGTCTCCTCCGTAGAGGGGTTTTTTTCGAGATGAGCAGTGGAGTGCATCTCTTCTTCAAGGCAGCTCTCCACTGGTTTAGCCTATGCTGCTAAATGGAAGGTCTGTTGATGGTATGCTAATCACTCTGTTGATTATGCCAATCCTTCGAAACACAGATTGCGGAGTTTCTGGTGTATCTGTTTGATTCTTGGGGTCTCCAACCTGTTACCATCTAAGGGTACAGGTCCATGCTTTCGGAGACCTCTTCGTATGTGGAAAAGCGTTATATCGGCACTAATCCGTACCTCTCCAAGCTTATTCGGCGCTTTTCTTTGAAAAGGCCTAGGATTTTGCAGCTTACCCCAAGATTGTATCTTTCTTGGGTGCTGCTTTCCTGGGGGGAGGGGGGGTTCGAACCTTTATCCCAGTTGGATATGCATTTTCTCATGTACAAGATGGCTTTTCTGATGGTTTTTGCCTCAGCCAGAAGGGTTAGTGAGCTTCACGCCCTCTCTGTTGATCCGGCCTTTTTCAGGAGCTCCGCCAACAGTGTTACTTGACCACTGATTGCTCCTTTCTGGCCAAGAATTGGATGCCAGAAACTAGTCAACCTCCAATCTGTATCAGGGCTCTTCCATCTGCTGAGGGTAATCGCCCTTCGCTCTGTTCGGTTCGTGCAATTCGTATTTACCTCAACCAGATGCAGTTCATTAGGAAAGGCAGGAAAAGATATATTTCTGTCTCTTATCCCTGGTGGACAGAAGATCTCTCCTCAATCCATTTCTAGATGAATTTGTCTTGCTATTTACACGTCACAAGCTCGTCTAGCTAGTGATGATTGTTTTACCAATCGTTTTTCTGCCCACGAGGTGCGTGCATTGTCTACCTCCTGGGCTTATGCTAACTCCGTCAGTTGTCGGATGTTATGCAGGCAGCCAACTGGAGAAATGCTTCTACTTTCTCCACCTATCTGCATCAGTTGCAGGAGCAGTCTGAGGACCTTTTTTCTTTAGGTCCTCTTTTTATTCTGCTCTGGCTGTCATCAACCCTAGCCATTAGGGTTCTAGCAAGGTCAGTTCCAGTCCTGTTCTTGGTACTGTCCTTTCTGCCTGTGTGTCACATAGGGCCATACGCCTCATCTTCCATTGTCATTTATGATGGTTGTGATGCTATGGTTTTATAGGCCGAGGGAACTCTTCTTCTGTTCACGGTACCAGCGCAGTCAGGTTATGTGATTCCCTCCTCCTGTTGTCTATTCAGCTTGTTGTAAACAATTGTAAGGGAGGTTGATAAGAATTTTATAATAAATTTCCTTTCTTATTATACCTACCGCAATTGTTTTCGGGTAAGAATCCTACCTCCCTGCTAATCACATAACTCCGATGTTGGCGGATTCAATAGAATGACATGGTTATACATCTGCGCACTGGTTCCGGAAGCCATGGATTGGTACAAGGAGAAGAGTGTCCCCTACTGAGTGTGCGCCGGTCGCACTCAACCCAGTTTTGGCTTGTTTTTATACGCCCGTTTGAAAAACGGACGTATTATGTTATGGCTCTGTCTGTCTGTCTGGGGACAGTTGTATTCCATGCTCTACAGAGCGTGATTTCTATCGGATTTAAAAAATATTTGATACACTGCACAACCAGAATAAGATCTCGTGCAAGTACGAATTTGAGTTATGTTTGACAGTTTTCCTAGTAGTTATTCCCCCTTTAATACTTAGAAATCTAGCAAATTATGCTTTCCGTGCTCTACAGACCATCAACTTAATCAGATTCTTTTCAAATTTTATACGCAGCTTTATGGCCATAATATCTTGCACAAGTTCATATTTGGGTCATGTTCAGTTGTTTTCTTAGGAGTTATTGCCCTTTTCATACTTAGAAATCAGTCAAATTATGCTTTCTGTGCTCTACAGTCCGTGAACTTAATCGGATTCTTTTGAAATATAATATGCAGCTTCATGAGCATGGTATCGTGCACAAGTGCAAATTCGGGTCATTTTTGTCGATTTCCGTAGGAGTTATCGCCCTTTAATACTTAGAAATCAGGCAAATTATGCTTTCCGTGCTCTACAGACCGTGAACTTAATCAGATTCTTTTCAAATTTAATATGCAGCTTCATGGGCATAATATCTCGTTATGTAAATCTAATAATTTTATCTGGAGATATTCACCCTTTATCCATCAAATTAGGCACTCCTCCAATCCATTTCTATATATACCCATACCATGTATGGTGTACATAATGTCGGCATCCAGGGTGGCCCTCCGTCATACAGCTTTCTACTAGCTGCGCGTATGGGTATACATCTGACGATTTCATCGGCCTATTTTTTTATTTTGTGAAGACCTCAGGCCGCTTAGTATGAAGGGCAGGGGATTGGGCAATGATTGGATGTGGGGGACAGACATAGTCGAGTCAACAAAAATTTCAAACTTTACCCAAAAGAAACTTGTGCATGGTCCAATTTTGACGGGTGAATGTTGCCCCGCTAGGCGGTGCTCTTGTTTCTTGGTGCTTTTGCACCGCTTTTCTTTTGCAAATCGCTTGGGAAAGAAGAAAATAGAGAGTATTTTTCCGAGTTAGGGACTTCCACTGCAGTGCAAGCCTGTTGTAAACAATTGCGGTAGATATAATAAGAAAGGAAATTTACTATAAAATTTAAATATCATTGCAAAAAAACTACAATGTTAATAGCTTGAATTTTAGTTTTACATTCAGTTTTAACTGTGCATTTATCTGGTTGGCCACTTTTTCAACCGGTTGAGTTGGCAACCAGTTGTTAACCATTTATTCGAATATCAATTTCAACACAAGTCAATATAGTATTTCAATTATATCAAATAATTACTAGCATTTTTTTTTTCACAGACCCCTTCAAAAACAATTTTGTCATCTCACATATTTTTTTTAGCTTGTTTGACTGAAAATTAGGGTGAGCTGTTACTGATCACACTTCTGGTGACTGTCCATCCATCATCCAGGTGGTAGTCTGTTATTCCAAACCACTGAGCCTATTCCAATAATATTGTGTGTGAATGATGGTTGGGTGCACCATTTCAATTTTGTTGAAATCAATATCCCCCCACCCTCTGTGTGAAAACTTCCCCAAATTAAAAACAAATCTTCTAATGATCTGATGGATGGAATTAGTATACATGTATGGTGTAAAGCCTCCTTTTGAGGTGTACACTAATGCTTGTTCAAGGGAAGTTTGAGGGGCAGTATTGTCAGTTCTGTGAGAGGCAAGATTTTTGCCCTGTCCAGATTTTCTAATTTCAGAACTGTTCATTTGATTTGAACCCCATTTGGTATGAAGTAGTATTGGGCCATAAGTAAATGTACATGATTGATGACCCCAAAAAACTTCTCACACCCTTTTAGGACATTGCGAGTATGCTGCCTGTATGAACCAGATAATTGGGACCTCACTTACTGACCCAACCAGATGCCGCAAATAAGTCATTTTGTATTCTGTATTTAGATGCAGTTTTTTTTTCCATTGCCTAATTGCAGTTGGTTCTACTACAAATAGTCTGTAAATAATAATTTTGCTAACTAATAATTGAGGATGATACAGAAATTCAATACATTTTAGCTTCAAAAGTCATTTGAAAAAAAATTATAATCACAGACAGTGTATGAATAGTGAAACAAATGTGATTTAAATGAAGCAACAATGTCGTATGAATATTTTCTCATGGGTGAGGTACAAGTCACCAATCCAGAGAACAAAACCGGCCAGTGCTATTCACAAAAACTGCCAATTAATTTTCATTATTTTTTTCATTTTTTGTCTCAAAAACATAGGTTATGACCCCTCTTTGGAACGAGCTCGTTCCAATGAGGGGTCATAACCTATGTTTTTGCAACATAAAAATGAAAAAAATTAGTTATTCAAGAATTTTATTTGCAAGTGTCGTCTGCTTTTCTTGTTAGGAAAAGGGTTAAACACACATAAAATTATTGTGATTCTGTGGTTGATTTGTTTTATTCTTCCCATGATTCCCCAGATTCAAACAAAATTGAAAGAAATCACAAATTCAACCCAGTCTGTTCACGGCAGTTAATATTAATTAATCATCACTCCATTTTGTGGACAGGCAACAGGGAATTAGTCAAATGTGAGCATACTTCAACCCTGGCAGTTAGCACCGGCTGTCAACAACCCAACAGACCAGGGGGCCTAAATGCTAAATTTGGTACTGTGAAGAATTAGTGGTGATCAAAACAGATTAAAACAGCATTTTTCATTTGAAATTATGGTCAGAAATAAAAAAGTGTTGTATTATTCACCTGATCAGCACTGACTCACTAATGTGGACTGACCCCTGGTTCATCCCCACTTAGTGATATCCAGGTATTCCTTTTGTTATTGTGTTGCAGATGCTTTGTTAGAATCATCTGCAACTCAGTCACAAAATGTTAATGAATATCTGAATATAAAATACCGCTTCAAAACTAAAGTAGCAAAATGTGTTTTTGCCGAAGTCATTTTACTATGGCATTCGGTTTACCGACACAAATTTATCCACTTGACCGGTCTGATAATAAGCAGTTGACAAGAACAACTATTATGACCACTACATTAAATCGTTATTCGAAAAGTTTAAAAAATACATGACTCAGTGGTCATCTTCACAAATCAGGTGTAAAATGACACTTAAGTTTTCTCCTCCACAAATTTTAGTGCTAAATTCAGAATCCAAATTAATTTATAAATTTCACTCTTAGCAATACAGTATGCACAGTGTTTGGTACCTGTCCACATTTTGGGAGGACACACACCCATTGAGTCTGCTATTTCCTTTCCAGCAGACTTCTGCAGAACATTCAGTGGTTAGTCTGCCACGAGCACCAGCTGACTGGATTAATGAAAATGAATCTTCAATTTGGCTTGTTATATTAATTTTCATATTTATAATCACTTCAGTGATGCAAGTGGCAGAGGGCACTGGTCCCCATTTTGGGGGAGGATGGCAACCCTGTCATTTCATGAGGTAATAAGATGTGTTTGAATTGGTTATAAAAACAGAGCATGCAGCAGCCAAAAGGACCATGTGGGAGGGAATGAGAAACAGATTTTTTACTTTTTTTTTAGGCCTTAGGTCTGCCTCTCATAAGTAGTTACTCTTTAAATAGATTACCTGACGAAACATGACATGGAGAAACAGTGATTGCATTGCATAATCAGACATAATTACTGGGTTTTTTAGAAACTGCTTTCATACAGGCTCTATACACCTACAATAGCACCAAGGAGCTTAAAATAGAAAAAATATATTAAAATGCCCAAAATCCCAAAACTGAAAGAGGGAATTGTTACCTTAGGCCCAGTAGAATTGATTGGGCCAAAACAATTGCATTCAGTTTAGTTACAGGGTACCATGACTACCATCCAGGTACCTATATGGGGATGCCCATTGGAAAATTATGGACTTAGCGGCGAGACTCTTTCTTGTTTACGAAAATTAGAGAATCTTCTCTACAATCACTAATCAGATATATGTTTTTTATTTGGTATGCAGCATTCTTAGGGGATCAGATTCAAGCATGTTCAGACCAAGTCCCTGGGTTCTTATTTGGGCTCCTTCTGAGAGCCCACATTTTAATTTAGTGCTCAGCATGAGGAAAATTCTTCAAAAATCTTCCTCAGATCCGTTTGTCAGAATCTATTGATGTTTGGTATATAGCATCCTTAGCAGGGTCAGATTCAAGTTTATTCAATTGAAGTCCCTGGGTTCATATTTGGAATATTGGAATATTTGTTGATGCAATATGAGGAATATTCTTTAAAATCTTCTAAAACTCCATTTGTCAGAATCTTTTGATATTTGCTATACAGCATTTTTATGAAGGTGGATGGATCCATGTTTGTTCAAATCAAGACCCTGGGTTCATATTTGGGCTCGTAATGGGAGCCCGAATTTTAACTTTGTGCAGTGTGAGGAAAATTCTTTATAAATCTTCTTCAGACCTAAAAACGGTTAGATTTTGGTTGAATCCGTCTTGAATTGTGTCTAACATGTGAACATGAATGAAAATGAATTGGATGTGCAAAGGAGAATGTTGAAAATTTTAAAATGAGATGGTTGCAATTGTTTTTTCCCACATTTTAAGCAAACAGCTAACTTTTTTTTTAATATTCCATGCCAAACTTTGACAGGAAATATATAAGATAGAAAATTCAAATAAAAGCTCTTCCTACCTTTCAAGAGTCTTATTAATTGTCGGACAATCAGTTCATGAAATCAATAAATGAGAATACAGTGGAATCCTGTAAATTGAATAACCACTTTGCCAATGAAAATTATTCAATTATTGGGAGTATTCAATTAGCCAGGATTGTGTCACTTTCCTGTATTCTAGAGATGAACTTTGCATTTATTCTATTAAATCTTGTTTGACAGAGCTCCATGAGCTCTGTCAAACAAGATATAATAGATTAAATTTCTGTATTGTATGTACTGAGGCCAAATAGGTCTATAAACGAAGGAAAACTGGGGAGAGTCAGGGTAATTTCTCGAGAGGTTACAAGATTCTTTTTCAATTAACAGGAGTTTACTCTATAATCTTTTTTCAGTTGACACGTCAGATTTGTACTGGAGGTATGGTAAATGGTTTTGTGTTTGGAAATTATATTCAATTAACAGGGTTATTCAGTTAAGAGATATCCAATTAAATGGGCTCCACTGTATTATACATTTCTAGTCCTTAGTATCGGGTATTTGCATAAAGACTAGAGAACAAACATATCTGATCGGTTAACAATGTTCAAAATATTTGAAATAGTACTGACAATGCTCACCTCATTATCTTAGCTGATGAGTTGATACACTTAACTTGTTAAGTGCTATAAGACACTATCATGTCTCTATTGAAAAGTGCTGGAAGACACTTCCGTGTCTTTACACTGTATGCATTAGCTTGGTATCTGCTCAGCAGTAGAAGAAAACAATTGATATAAAATTGTTTGGTTGCAATTTATTGGAGAGTGCCTACTAGCACTTGTTACAGTATAAAAAATAACAATAATGGTAACCGAAATAAATCTGAGAATCAGCTACAATAACTCGAATTTAACTATACTGAAATTTAATAACAAAAATAATCTGAAAAGAAAATGATGCAAAATGTTTTACACTATTTGGTTTACAGAAAAATAACAACAGAAATACTTATCAATTAGTCCAAAATAAAGTTCAATAGAATACAGTAATCCAGTGATGAATAAACTTTCCAACTTGTATTATTATGTCCAAAAATGTGTCTGCAGAAACAGTATCCAATAAATTGTAATGGAATGGTAACTTAAAAATTTCAGCAGTCTCCAATAAATTCTAATGAAGCTCTCAGCAAAATTCAAATGGAATTAATATCCAATAAGTATTGGCACCACAGGTAGTTTTTAAAAAAATCCGGTAGGATCCTGGCTTTACTAAAAAAGTTAATTCTCATTCACAAGAAGAATAAATTCTCTTCAAAATTTTCCTTTGGGAACACCTTTCCAATATACAAAGATGCACAGAATTCAAATTATTCCATAGAATATATGATAAGTTCTCCACTGCTTCTATAATAATGCATTGCCCTGTAATAATAATCTCCAATATTCAATGAATGCTGAATGCATAAACAAAGGACTTCTAAGTGTTGTGTACACATGTATGAATGAATTCCTGAATTCTGTTGACAGAGGTTATTTATATAGTCTTCAGATAGAAAGTTCCAAAATGCGAAATTTGTCCAATATTCTTTTTTTAACTTAATTATGGTCGGCTGAACAAAGTCACCTCATTAAGTTTCTAGATAATTCTGTCTAATTTCAAGTTAAAAAAAGTGTGACCCAATTAACCCTTTACCCAACTCAGACGATTTCAAAATTTATTATTTTAAATATCATTTTTTAAATTTAAAAAAAAAATTTCAACAAAACCATATCATGTGACCCCTCTTTGGAATGAGCTCGATGAGCTCATTCCAAAGAGGGGGTCACATGATATGGTTTTGTTGAAATTTTTCGAAAAGTAATATTTTTTCAGCTGCTGAATTTGCATATGCACTAAATGTGCAGTGAGCTTAAATAGTTTCTGTGTAACAATATCTGTAGATATGTTGAGAGGTAGATTCAAAGGGCACTCAGTGCAAATGAGTCTTCACACAAGCCAGAGTCTGCTTATTCTAAAAAAAAAATTAATTTTGGGAAAATATTGTGTATAATTATTAACTAAGGACATATCATTTCTAACATTTTAATAGGGGCCATAGCAGCACTCTCCAATAAATTGTTACAAGACAGTTATGAGCAAAATTTTATGAAACTAAGGCTACTCTCGCTTATAGTATGGCATCTTTGTAAAAAATGGTGACCATTGAAAAATAATTTAGAATTCAACCAGTTAATAGCTTGTTATTCCACTTGTCATCCTTAGTACCAAAGAACTTACTTCCTGGGTCCTCAGTTATCCCAGTTGGATAAGTAAGTTTGAGAGTATCATAGTCACTTGCCCTTGCCTGGTGGTTCTCTCTGGGTACTCCAGCTTCCTCCATCTGT
This sequence comes from Pictodentalium vernedei, assembly GCA_031216915.1. Taxonomy (NCBI): domain Eukaryota; kingdom Metazoa; phylum Mollusca; class Scaphopoda; order Dentaliida; family Dentaliidae; genus Pictodentalium; species Pictodentalium vernedei. Next base: position 280,996,673 of record CM062290.1, read on the forward strand.
AAAACTGTCCAACATAATACAATATAATCTTTGCTGCTACAAGTGTCATTAACTCCCAATAAACAAACTATGCCAGTTGTTGTTTGCTCTTCATGACAACATCAATAGCATGTCAAATTACACATTGTTGGTAAGTTGAATTACCTGGGTGATTTTATGGCATTGGTGGACAACAGGTACCAATTTCCTAAAATTGCCTAGATTGCTTATTAGGTCACAATTTTGTCCATTCTCAGTGAAAGGGTCCCAGAACCTCCCTTACTTTTCTCCCCAATTTCGCTCCACAGCCTCTGATATTACATCTGCTCAATATTCCAGTAAGTTGTTGATGGACCAATTAAGACTCTGTACCTACAGTTGAAAAAGCCCATGATCTCTGATGTAAGGTTGTTTGGTTATCTCATGAATAAGAGAAAAAGTATAAACCAATTTTTTTTTTCACTGATGACTTGGGAATCTATCAGCTAACAAGAACTCAATTTTTAGGCCCCTACCAGCATCGCCGGAGGGGACTATAGGTTTGCACTCTGTCCATCCATCAGTCTGTCCATCTGTCTGTCTGTCTGTCAGTCTGGCAGTCACACTTTAGTTTTCCAGAGTTTTTTTGGAAACGCTTCAACGGAATGATTTCATTTTTGGTAAACTCTTATAGAATGATGACTTACAGATCAAGTTTGAGTTTCATGCTGATTGCATTATTCTTGTGTGAGTTATGGCCCTTGGAAATATGGAAAAGCACCAAAATATCAGTATTTTTATACTGTACCAATGACCCAGACTTAGCTGGTGCAAACTCATTAAATTCAGGGCCAAACCAAATTTTGCCCCCCCACCCCCAATCCCCAAAATTTGCATCAAAAACCAAAAATTAAATGCCCTGGTAGGTCCTCCATACTTTTACTGTACTGCGCATGCGCAGTGACAAGGAGGTCTCGAAATTCCCGCCAAAATGTCATTCTTTGTTTGGCCCTGTAAACAGTGTCACATCACTGATATTTGTGCTGTAAATCTCAGTTTTAATGATGCCAGACACATAATTATGAGAGAGATGGTGGATAGGAAGTGCATTTAGGATGAGGAGAGGAGAAAAACAGTGGTTTCCAATGTTCAGGGCTGTAACTTAAAATTTTTTTATAAAAATTTATTCATGTTGCCTATTTTCGAGGCATAGCCCTGCTGTTGTCATTCTTGCCATGAATGTTCCATTGTTTGTTCAGTGTTTCCTCTCTCCCTTTCCTTCATTCCCTCCTTGCCATTCTCCCATGCTTTTGGCTTATTTGTGTAATTTTTATTAATAAAAATTTCTTGGGAGTTTTGGCTTGGAAACAGAATTTTTTCTGTTCTGTCCCCATGTTTACGTCCTCACCCTAGGGGTGTTTAGGCATTTAGGTCTGCATCTACCATCTGATGCTCTGCAGTCTCTTCTGGGGAAGGCTCTGTTTAGCATCAGATAGTGTTTAAATTGGACACTGATTACTGAGCCATGTTTTCCAGTGCCTGGTGTCAGTTTTCTGGTTTGTTTGCACTGTTTGTTTATGTTGACAACGGTTACTTCTGATAAGTGATTCCTTGTCTTCTGCCTTGATTGTTCATAATAAGATACATTAATATTGTCCGTAAGTGTTGCATTAATTTTTTCAGAATGAATTAAAATTTTTGCCCACACTTAGGCTTTTTTGGGGATCCATTTGGGCTCTGGGTTCCCTTTGGGAACTTGGGCTCTTCTGAAAAAATTTGTTCAAAAATTTTTTTCTTTTTGAATTGTTTTTTCATATTATTATAATGGATTTTTATACTATGTTTTTTTTTGTTTGGAAGGTTTATTGTGGGTACTATGATTGATTATTTTTACAATGAAAGATTATTGTTCAAATTGTAATGGAAGGAAATCTTCCTCTGATTCTCATGATTTCTGCATTAATTGTAGTCAGTGTACCTGCACTAAGCCTTGTGCTATATGTAGCAATTGGGATGACAAACGTTGGACACGTGTGTCACGGTATATTGTTAGCGGGGAGCAGGACATGCCGGTCCTCTCTCCGCAAGGTCACTCAAGTTTTTCACTCTCTTTTTCAGAGGAACAAGAATTGGGTGATGTTTCCGTGATGTCGTCTTCCAGTGCGCGTCCGTCGTCACAATCCAGAGAAGAGCTAGCGGCAAAAGTGCTTATGGATATGCGGCAATTGCCTAAGAGGCCCCTAGTAGGGTCGACGGCATTGGCATCTACATCCGCTAGCTCGCCCGGTGTCGCGTCCATTTACCGAATGGTACAGCACCTGGGTTCGTCCGTTGCGGTCCAGGAAAGAATTAAGGGTGTTGCGAGCACTATAAACATTCCTCAGGCACACCCAGTGACGACGGATCTTGGTTTAGGATGGAAGAAGCCTTTGGGTTCGGTCCCTAGCTCGTCCAGCTCCGCACGGGCTGCGAGCGAGAGAGGTCTCTCTCTCGTACAACAACATCGCGGTCCGGATGTTGTTGTACAAAACGTTCCTCAGTCAGAGCTTACGTCCACCCCTCGGGACGCTCCAGTGTATAAACAGTCCAGAGAGGCTGTATCAAGGGCTTCTTCCTCCTCACGTCAGCGCACTCGACCGCACCTTGGCTACGTGACCGCCGATATCCAGCCTGCATCGCCTTCCAGAGATTCATCGACAGCCAGGTCACGCCATCTGATAGCCAAGGATTCGAGGCCACCTTCATGTGGACGTTTGCATAAGAGAAGTATGCAAGAGACAACGTCCACGGAGCTTCCTGCGGCTAAATCACGCAAGACCGCAGCTCCGCAGGCCTCGTTAACGGACGTGCTATCACAGATAGCACAAATCATAGCAGCATCCCAGCATCCGGCAGAAGCCCTATCAGAGCAGGAAGAATCTGATGATGCTGGGTCAGTACGTTCCGCAGCTGGATCGGGAGCGGATGACCGAGATATCCAGGAGGTCCGTCAGGATGGCGAAAGGGATATGGATGAATTGGAGTTCTCCCTTTCAGAACAACACAAAATCGCCGTCAAGTTAATCCGGCATTTTCTTCCTGATGTTGTTCCAGCGGACCAGGATGCTGCTCAGCCTAATAGGAGGCTTATAGCGCCACTGGACACCAAATTTTTTAATCGGTTTAGGGACACCGTCCCAGAGTTTCCGTCTCAGTCCAGGAATGTCACACGGACATTTGAACTTTTGAATGACGCTATCAATAAACTTGCTGGTAAATCCGGCAAGTCAGCCTTCCTATCGGCTAATGCTCTTAATCTGCCTTTCATTAATGCTAGGAATAGATTTGAAACGGCAGGACAGGGCATTCAGAGAGTTCCTCTGCGTCTAGATGACCAGGTTGAAGACCTAGAATTATCCATGCCGTCGTCTATGTCTATTCATAGCTCTACCTTGGAAACTACAATATCTTCGAATAGAGCAAATTTAGACGCACTCTCGTACGCAGATCACCTTACCAGAGCATTGTCATTACGCCTTGAAGGGCAAGAATTTGAGGATGTTCAAACGTCTCTGAGAGTTCTGTCAAGGGCTATTGCCTATTCTACATACAACTCCGTCCTTTCAGTGGCTAATCTGGAGTTGGTTAGACGTGACGGAACCCTAGCTACGTCCACGTAAGTGGGTAGTAAGGTGAAAAACTCTCTAGAGTCGCTCCGGTCTCCGGAGAGCTTCTCTTTGATGGCAAGCTTTCTGCTATTTATGATAAGTTAACTAAGAAAGCTTCAGACTCTCTGCTTTTAAGTCTGCTTCTAATAAGTCGGATCCAGCAGAAAAAAGTAGGCCTGGATCTTCTGGGATGAGCACGTCCAGGGGAAGTTCCTTTAGAGGTGCGTACGCACCCTCTAGGCCTTATTCGCGAGACCGTCAAGGCAACGACTCTAGCAGTGGCCGTAACGCTGGCCGTAATAATAGGTCAGATGCCCCTAGGTCGACAGCGCAAGATGCAGGTCAGGGAGGACGTGGTTTCTCCTTCCGCAGGCCTTGCGGGTCCTGGAAGTGATGGTGTAGACCTCTGTCGCGTTCATGTGGGCGGAAGGTTGTCGAGTTATTTACAAAATTGGGAATTGATTACTGAGGACCCTTGGGTTCGAAGGGTAATTGCGGAAGGACTGAAACTGACCTTCAAAGGAAAGCCTCCGTTAACTCGAAGTCCAAGATGGACTCAACTTCCGTCGAATATTCTAAAAAGAGACGCTCTTCTTTCAGAAGTTCAGTCTGTTTTACTGAAGAATGCAATAGAGGTCGTAGAAAACCAGGAATCTCCAGGTTTCTACAGCCATATGTTTCTGGTCTCCAAACCAGATGGCTCATTCCGTCCAGTAATAGATTTAAGCTGGATAAACAAGCTGATTGTGGCTCCAAAATTTTATATGGAGACCATTAGATCGGTCAGAACGAGCATTCGAGTGAACGACTATGCTGCAAGCATAGATTTCAAGGATGTATACTTTCAAGTCATGCTACATCCGGCGTTCAGAAAGTATCTTCGGTTTGCTGTCCTAGGGGTTGTATATCAGTTCCGTGCGATGTGCTTTGGTCTGAATCTAGCGCCCTGGGCTTTCACTCGGATAATGAACTCGGTCATGACTTACTTCCGAGCTCATTTGTCTGTGGTAACGTCAGCCTACCTGGACGATATTCTTCAGAGGTATGGCAACGAGTTAACACTTCAGAACGATGTGCGGAATCTTCTACTATTGCTCCGACATCTCGGTTTTATGGTAAACAAACAGAAGTCGGATCTGGTGCCATCCAAGTCATTCACCCACCTGGGGATGAGCTTCAAGACGCACAACAATCTCGTTCGTCTGCCGTTAACCAGAGCGAAATTAGTCAGTTGTTATGCTCGCTATTGTCTAAACTCAGAGAAGGTTACTGCGAGAGAATTCATGAGACTGATAGGTCTTTGCGGAGCTGCCGTGGATCTCATTCCAATGGGGCGGCTACTCACTCGTCCTCTCCAAATCTTTCTGACTCAGAATTGGAAAGTGAAGACTCATTCGCTCGATGCGGACATCCTCTTGTCAGACCAAGTGAAACAAGTGATTCAGACTTGGGCAGACATTCAGTGGTTAACTCGGGGAGTTCCACTGCAATTGCCGGATCCGAGTTTTACTATCATGACGGATGTCAGTCAAACAGGTTGGGGCGCGACACTATGCCCGTCGGATTCGAGGTGCCAGGGTCTTTGGGATCCTCAATTCTTAGGCAAGCACATAAATATCAAGGAAATGATGTCAATTTGGCTTGCGTTGCGTCATTGGATGGACGTTATTCAGAACACACACGTTCAAATTTTGTCCGACAATACGACGGTAGTAGCGTATATTCGGAATCAGGGAGGCACTCATTCCATTCCGTTGTTCAACCTAATGGAAAGAATCCTTCTGTTTGTACTGGAACATCAAGTTCTGCTATCGGTCCTTCATATTCCGGGTCGTCTTAATGTGTTAGCAGACTCCCTTTCACGGAAGGGTCGCCTGTTGCCATCGGAATGGACTCTCAACAAACAGGTTTTCAATCAGATTTGCTACCAATGGGAGCGACCAATGATATATTTGTTTGCGACGTACCTCAGCAATCAGTTACAGACTTCAGTGTCCCCATGTCCGGATCCTGGAGCGTTTGCAGTAGACGCTCTATCGATACCGTGGGATGGGATAATAGGATATGCGTATCCTCCAGCGCCACTGATTCAGCAGATATTGCTCAAGATAAAGCAGCAAGATTCTGTTAGTAGCATCTCTGTCACCACAGAGACCGTGGATAAATCTACTCAGGTGTCTGTTGTGGGACATGCCGCGGAAGCTTCCTCCACGGGAGGATCTTCTGTCGCAAGGGAAATTGCGCACGCTTCACCGCAATCCACAAGGTCTCAACCTTCACGTTTTTCCGTTGTGCGGTCCTTCTTGCACAGAAGTGTTTTACAGGACGAGCAGTGGACGCAATTTCTAACTGCAGGAGGACCTCTTCGCTAAATTATTCTGCAAAGTGGAAGGTCTTTTGCCAGTGGTGTAGGGATCACTCTGTGGATATATATGATCCCTCCATTCCTGACATTGCTAATTTCCTGGTCTATTTGTTTGACGAGATCAAACTGCAGCCTGTTACTATCAAGGGTTATAGGTCTATGTTATCTGATACCTACGCTCACCATGAATCATTGATGATTGGTTCTAATGTCTCTTTATCTAAATTAGTTAGAATTTTTTCTATAAATTGACCTAGAACTCTTAGATTAATTCCGAAATGGAATTTAGCATGGGTTTTTCTTAAGCTAAAAGAAGCACCTTTTGAGCCTCTTGATACAGTGGATTTCAAATTCTTAACATATAAGACAGCTTTTCTCTTAGCCTTCTCTTCTGCTAGAAGAGTTAGTGAGCTTCATGCTTTATCGGTAGATGATTCTCACTATCATAGTGTTGGTAATACTATTACTTTTTCTACCAATGTTGGATTTTTGGCTAAGAATCAGGCTCCTGATAAGTATTCTGAACCTATTGTTATTAGGGCCCTTCCGTCTTCAGACGGGCATAGGCCTTTACTCTGTCCCGTTAGAGCTATACGTATTTATAAACGTAGGTCTGAGTTTATTAGAAAGGGACGTAAGCATTTCTTTTTGTCCTTGATGCCTAATAGAAAGGACATTATGGTTCATTCTATTGCTAGATGGATTCAATTAACTTTGGTACAGTATAAAATTGTTAACTTATGAAAAGTTATCTTCTTCTCAGCAGTCTGCTCTCAACATTTCGGCTCATGAAGTAAGAGCTCTATCAACATCTTGGGCTTATGCTAATAGTGTTGCTATTACAGATTTAATGAAGGCTGCATATTGGTCTCAGCCTTCCACTTTCACTAATTTTTATCTTAGAAACATTGAGTCCATTTCTGGAGATCTACATTTTTTAGGTCCGTTATCTGTTGCTCAGAATATCGTCCACCAAACAGTTGCAACTATAGTTATGTAGGCTTTCTGTTCCGGCAGTGACTCTGTCCTGCTGCCTTCTTCGCTCTGGGGTATTTGACCCAGGGCAAGGGGAAGGGCGGGGGGGGGGGGGGTTCCCTTAGGTCTCCTGCTTTATAGTGAAAAGCAAGGGAATACCTCCCCCAGAGTCAGTAATTCCGAGTCGGTACCAGGATGGTTTTAAAGTGTAAAGCTAATGTTTACTCATGTCATGTAATATTTTTAAAGTGTAGCTCGGTGTGAAGCATTTGTATATGTCACGTGTCAAACGGGCGTCATAAATCCTATCTCTCCTTTTCTCCTTGAGGGGATAATTCTGTTATATGTAATTGAGCCTATTGGATTTTCCTTTATGTCCTGGTCCCTCCAGCCTGTTTACTATTCAGCTAAGTCTGGGTCATTGGTACAGTATAAAAATGTTAAAAAATTTATAGTAATTTATATATTTTTTATACTTACCAATGACCCAGACGGGGATGGCCCTCCCAGGAGTTGGGAACTCTTGCCTCCCCACTGCGTACATAACACTAAACAGGCACTGGTCGTAAGAATGACATTTTGGCGGGAATTTCGAGACCACCTTGACACTGCGCATGCACAGTACAGTAAAAGTATGGAGGACCTACCAGGACATTTAATTTTTGTTTTTTTTATGCAAATTTGGGGGATTGGGGGGGGGGGGGGGGGGCAAAATTTGGTTTGGCCCTGAATTTAATGAGTTTGCACCAGTAATATAAATTACTATAAATTTTTTAACTTTCTGGACTTTTTTTGGAAATACTTCAACGGAATGATTTCATTTTTGGTAACCTACTATAGAATGATGACGTACAGATCAAGTTTCATTTACACTCTGTCCATCCATCCGTCAGTCTGTCAGTCAGTCTATCAGTCATACTTTAGTTTTCCGGACTTTTTTTGGAAATGCTTCAAACGAATGATTTCATTCTTGGTAACCTACTATAGAACGATGACTTATAGATCAAGTTTGAGTTTCATGCTGATTGCCTTATTCTTGTGTGAGTTATGACCCTTGGAAATATGGAAAAGCACCAAAATATCAGTATTTTTATACTGTACCAATGACCCAGACATAGCTGGTGCTAACTCTTAAAATATAGGGCCAAACACAAATTTTGCCCCCCAATCCCCAAAATTTGCATCTAAAACTAAAGAAAACATGTCCTGAGAGGCCCTCCACACTTCGCCCCTACTGCGCATGCGCAGTGTCAAGGACGTTCCGAAATTGGCGCCATTTATCATTCTAAGTTTGGCCCTTCATCAGTTAACATCTGACTGATCTTTGTGCTTTTAAATCTCAGTTTAAATGATGCCAGACACATAAATATTAGTGAAATGGTGATTCTAAGGAGGATAGAAAAGGAGGAGAGGAAAAGAATGTGTGACAGAATATTATCAGGGCTGTAACTTAAATTTTTTTTAATGAAATTATGTTAAGTTACCTATTTTCAAGGCAGCAGCCATTTTGTTGTCATTCTGATTATTTAGTTACACTGTTTTTACAAGTGTTTTTCCTCTCTCCCTGTCCTTTAAGTTCCCCCTTGCTATTCTCCCATGCTTTTGGCATAATTTCTGTAATTATTATTACTAAAATTTCTTGGGAGTTTAGCTGAATAACAGAATGAATTCTGTTCTTTCCCCATGTTTACGTCTTCACCTACGGGTGGTTAGGCGTTGTGTTCTGCATCTACCATCTGATGTTCTGCAGTTTCTTCCCTGGAAGTCTCTGTTTTGCATCAGATGGTGTATTTTTGGTAACTGATTTCGGGCCTGGGTGCCTGGAGTCTTATTTTAGTGTTTTTACACTCATTGTTTACATTTACAACAGCCCTCTGTGTGAGGGGGGGATTTCTAAATAATAATATCTTTATGTTATTTCAATCATAACTAGATACATTATTATTGTTCGTAAGTGTTGAATAAATTGTTTAAAATATTTTTAAAATTTTTGTCCACACTTAGGCTTGGGATCCATTGGGGCTCAACGTTACTTTTCAGAAACTTGGGCTGTTCTGAAAAAATATTTTTTCAAAATATTTTGATTTCAATTATTTTTTCTATATTAATGGATCATATTATTATTATGTATTTTGATTGCCAGGGGTTAGTGCGAGTACCAGGACTTGTTTTCTTTTCACATTGAAAGGATATTGATCTATTGTTTTAAGAGGAAGTCTTCCTCTGACCTTATTATCATTCTATATGTGGTCAGTGTACTCGCATTAACTCCGGTTCTGTATCGTATGATTTCGATGACAATATGGGAAGCGTATGTCACGGTATGTTGTTGGGGATTTGGACACTCCGGTCCTTTCCCCGCAGGGTCACTCTACTTTATCAATTTCTATTTCAGACGATCAAGATTAGGGTGATGTATCTGTGATGTCTTCCAACAGTGTGCCTCCGTCGTCACAATTAATGAAGGGCTAGCGGAAAAGTGCTCATGTAATACGCCAATTGCCTAAGAGGACCCTAGTAGGTTCGACGGCCTTTGACGTCCGCTAGCTCGCCCGGTGTAGCGTCCATTCACCGAATGGTTTGGCAGCCGGGTTCGTCCGTTGCGGTCTAGAAGGAATTTTGGGGTGATGCGAGCACTATAAAATTAACTTAATGCACACCCAGTGACGGCGGATCGGAGGGAGAACGGAGGAAGCCTTTTAGTCCGGTTCATAGCTCGTTCCGGTCCTTCCGGACGGCAAGCGAGAGAGGCCCCTCTCTCGTTCAACAACATCTGGCCCCAGATGTTGTGGTACAAATGTGTCGTTAGCGGAGCATACGTCCGTCGCTCGGGACGCTCCGTTGTATAGGCAGTCCGCTGAGACTGCTAAGGCTTCCTCTTCTCGTCAGCGCACACGACCGCACCTTGGCTGCGTGACCGCCGATATATTACCAGCTTCACCGATCAAGGATTCTTCGGCGACCAGGTCACACCATCCGACAGCCAGGGATTCGAGACCGATGGACTCCGGACGTTCGCATAGGAAAAGTATGCGGGAGCCATCTGATGCGGAGCTGCCTTCGGCGAAGCAGCGATAGACTGCGCCTCCGCAGGTCTCGACGCCGGACATTCTTGTGCACATAGCAAGCTTATCGCAGCATCCCAGCAGCCGACAGAAACGGTGTCGGATCGAGAATTATCCGACAGCGCTGGGTCGGTAGCCGGGGACTCGAGGCCTGCAGACTCCGGACGTTCGCATAGGAAGTATGCGGGAGTCAACGTACACGGAGCTTCCAGCGGCAATGCATCGTAAGTCCGCTACTGCACAGGCCTCGGGAACGGACGTGCTTTCCTTAATAGCACAGTTTATCGCAGCATCCCAGCATCAACTTAATCTGTCGCATATATTTTATCCGACGATGCTGGGTCGGGACGCTCCGCGGAAGCGGGTACGGACGTCCGAAAGTTTCATCCGGTCCGACGGGATACCGAAAGGGATTCGGTGGATTTCAAGCTTTCCCTTTCGGAACAACATATGCTGCGATGCCGGATAAGAAACTGATAGCGTCGGTGGACTTAGAAATTTTTGGTTCGGTTCAGGGACATCGTCCTTCAGTTCCGACATAGTCCAATAATGTCACACAAACTTTCGAATTATTGAACGACGCTATATATATTATTATTTTATGCTTGCTATCCAAGCATTTCTGGTTTCTTGTTCGAAGAGTTATGCAGATGTCTTTCAAAAGTGTGCCTCTGTCGTCATAGTTAATGAAGAGTTAGCGGCAATAAGTGCTCATGGAATATGTCTATCGCTTACGGAGTGACATTCGCTAGCTCACCCGGTGTAGCGTACATTCATCGAATGGTTCGGCTGCCGGGTTCGTCCGTTGCGGTCTAGGAAGGAGATTTGGGTGATGCGAGCACTTTAATTACTTTAGTGCTCACCCAGTGACGGCAGATTGAGGACAGATCGGAGGAAGCCAACAACATAGGGGACCGCATGTTGTGGTTCAGATATTTTACATTCGGAGCATATGTCCGTTGCTCGGGACGCTCCGTTATATTGACAGTCCGAGAGACTGTCTTTAATGCTTCCTCATCCTCACAGCAGGGCACACGACCGCACATTGGCTACGTGACCTCGAGTATCTGATCAGTTTCGGCATTCAGTGATTCCACAGCGAATAGGTCGCGCCATCCGGTAGCCAAGGGACACGAGGCCTATACACTCCGTTCGCTCGCATATTGGAAGTATGCACGGGGTAACGATCTCGGAGCTTCCTGCGGCAATGCATCGTAAGACCGCTGCTCCTCAGGCCTCAGTGACGGACGTGCTATCCGAGTTAGCACAGTTGTTTCGCAGCATCCCAGCAATTGACGGTTTCTCGGTCGAATCAGGAATTATCCGACGGCGCTGGGTCGGTGCGGTCCGCGGTTGCATCAAGCTACGGACGACCGAACGCTTTATAGGGTCCGACAGGATGGCGAAAGGGATTCGAAAGATTTCGAGTTTTCCCTTTAGTAGTATCGGAAGATGCCTTTCATATCTTCTGGCATTTCTTCCAGTGATTATTTTTCGGACTTCATTGCTGCGATCTTGGATAAGAGACTTATAGCGTCATTGGACTCAGATTTTTCGATCGGTACAGGGACTTTGTCCCTGACTTACCGACGCAGTCCAATATTGTCATTACAACATGTGTTTTATTTTTCGACGCTATATATTTATATATATATACAAGACGGCTACTAAGCATGATAGTTTAGTTTCTTGTCCGCGTGGCTCATTTCTGCCATTTTATCTTTTTTTACATATAGTTTATTTTGGCAGAGCAGGGCATACCGAGAGTTCATATGCGTCTAGACGGTGTGATTAAAGACTGCATATATTCTTTTTCACCGTTTATGTCTTTTCCAATTTCAATGTTGGGAACGACATTATGTATATTAGACTTAACTTAGACGCTTTATTATACGTAATCCGCCTTACTGAGGCGTTATCATTACGTCTTCAAGAAAAGATTTACGGGATATTATTCTCAATGTAATTTCTTTTGAGGGCAGTAGTTTGTTCACGTATAACTCCGCCCTTCAGTGGCTGATTGGAGTTGGTTAGACGTGAGGCAGCCCTAGCTACATCCACGCGTGGATAGTAGGTTAAGAACTCTCTCAGAGTCGCTTCGTTCTCGGAGGAGCTTCTCTTCGACGGCAACTTTCCGGCAATCCATGAATTGCTTGATTTATACATTCTCTTGTCTATCTAGTGTTACAAGAGATTCAGACTGGGGCAAATATTCGGTGGTTGACTCAGAGAGTGCCGCCGCAGTTGCCGGACCCGAGTGTGGCTGTTATGACGGTTGCCAGTCAAACAGATTGGGATATATACTGATCCCTACGGATTCGAAGTGCCAGGGTCTTTGGGGTTCCGCAGTCTTTTAGCTATCAGTTAACTTCCGCGGAATAATGTTTTTTAGGCTTGCTTTATGTCATTGCATGAACATTATTCAGAAACGCATGCCCAAATTCCTGTCCTTTAATTCGACAGTAGTGGCGTATCTCCGGAACCAGGGAGGCACTCTTTCGTTTCCGTTATTCAATTTAATGGAAAGAATCCGTTTGTTGGTTATAGTACACCAAGTTCAGTTTTGGTCCGTCATATTCTGGGTCGTCTGATTGTTTTATCGCACTCCCGTTCTCTTACGGGTCGCTTGTTGCTGTCAGAATGGACTCTCAACAAACAAGTATTCAATCAGATTTGCTATCTATGGGAGCGCCCAATGATGATTTATTTATGACACAGCTGGCTAATCAATTGCAGACGTATGTGTTGGCTTGTCCAGATCTCTGAGCTAATACTGTTAACGCTCTATTGATCTATAGGACAGAATGATAGGATACGCGTATCCTCCGGCGCTGTTGTTTTTAGCAGGTATTGCTAAGATAAACAACCACAATACATTTCTGTTGATAGCATCTCTATCTTCACAGAGATCATGAGTAATTTACTCTCTTGTCTACTGTGGATCTTAACGTGAAATCTTCCTCTATGTGAGGATCTTTTTTCACTGGGTAAATCGTGTCATCTTTATCACAACCAGCAAGGTCGCAACCTTCATGTATTCCGTTGTGTGGTCCGTATTGCATTGTAAGCACTGTACTGGACGAGCTTTGGACGCGATTTCTTACTATAGGAGATCCTCTTCTTCGCTATTCTATGCGACTAAAGTGGAGGCTCTTCCGTCGTGGTGTAGGGATCATTATGTTCATATGGTTGATCCCTCCATACTACTCATTGCTATTTTTTAGTATACTTGTTTCACAAGATCTACTGCAGCCTGTTGTTATTTAGGTTATAGGTTTGTTACCTCATACCTATGCACTCTACGATAGTTTACAATTGAGTCTTTTGTCTCTTTATCTAAGTCAGTTAGTAACTTTTTGATAAATAGACTTAGAATCTTTAGATTAAATTCCTATACGGATTTTAACTTCAGGTTCTTATTTAGCTAAGTAATCATTTGAGCCTCTGGAAACAGTAGTTTTCAAATTCTGACCTTTTAGACAGTAATTATGTTGGTTTCTCTTTTACTGTAGAGTCAGTGAGTTTCATGCACTATCGATGGATGATTGTCACTTTCATAGTTTCGGAATCAATACTTCCGTTACTATTTAGGTTGGATTGTTGCATAAGAGTTAGGCTCCTATTATCCGGAACCTATTATTTTAAGGTCCTTCCGTCTTCGTATGGGCATAGGCCTTTACTCTTTCCGGGTACAGTTTATGTATTTATAAACAGATATCTGTTTATTACAAGGGCGTAAGCTTCTTCTGTCTTTGATGTCTAGTAGAAGGACGTTACGCTCCATTTTATTGTTAATGGATTCTATTAACTAGCGTACTGCTTATGGTATATCATTGGCTTAGCAGTTGTGCTTAAGATTTCGGCTCATGAAGTAAGAGTTCTTCTACTTCTTGGGCTTACATTATTAGTGTTCTATTATAGATTTTTGAAGGCTGCTTATTGCGCTCAGCCATCCATTCATGAATTTTATCTCAGAAATATCGAGTCCATTTCTGGAGGCCTCTATTGTTAGGTCTATTATCTACTGCTCAGAATGTCATTCACTTAACAGTTGCTACTATAGCTAGGTAGGCTGTCTGTTTCGGCAGTGTCTCCGTTCGGCTGCCCTCTTCGCTCTGGGCTATTTGACCCAGGGCAAGAAAAAGGGGGGGGGGGAGGGTGTTCCCTTGGGTCACCTGTTTTTACTGTGAAAACAAGGGGATACCTCCTCTGGAGTTAGTAATTCTGAGCTGTTATTGGGATGGTTGTTTAGTGAGAAGTTTAAGTTTATAAAATTCATTCAAGTCTTAGTTTTTAAAGTATAGCTTTTGAATATTGCATATGTCAACGGACATGATTATGCAATTCTCACACACTTTTAGGAGTATAAGAGTCTCTATTCTCTAGACTTACTTTATTATTGGCTTACTTTAAAAATTATTAGTATAAGGATTATTGGATATTAATAGAGTACATGGATGTATGAAGCTCAATTTTTGGAAGGTGTTGTATCTTTCTAATTTATCATAAATAAGAAAGATACATGTAAGGCCTATTACTTCTTTTCCCTACAGGGGATGACTCTATTTTATTTTATTGAGCGTATTCCATTTTGCTCTATGTCCTTGGCCCTCCAGCCTTTTTACTATTCAGCTATGTCTGGGTCATTGGTACAGTATAAAAATGTTAAAAAATTTATAGTAATTTATATATTTTTTATACTTACCAATGACCCAGACGGGGATGGCCCTCCCAGGAGTTGGGAACTCTTGCCTCCCCGCTGAGTACATAGCGCTTACCAGGCACTGGTTATTAGAATGATAAATGGCGCCAATTTCGGAACGTCCTTGACACTGCGCATGCGCAGTAGGGGCGAAGTGTGGAGGGCCTCTCAGGACATGTTTTCTTTAGTTTTAGATGCAAATTTTGGGGATTGGGGGCAAAATTTGTGTTTGGCCCTATATTTTAAGAGTTAGCACCAGCTATGTCTGGGTCATTGGTAAGTATAAAAAATATATAAATTACTATAAATTTTTTAACTTTCCAGACTTTTTTTGGAAATGCTTCAATGGAATGATTTCATTTTTGGTAACTTACTATAAAACGATGACTTACAGATCAAGTTTCATTTGCACTCTGTCCATCCGGCAGTTTGTCAGTCAGTCTGTCAGTCATACTTTAGTTTTCCGGACTTTTTTTGGAAATGCTTCAACTGAATGATTTCATTCTTGGTAACCTACTATAGAACGATGACTTACGGATCAAGTTTGAGTTTCATGCTGATTGCATTATTCTTGTGTGAGTTATGGCCCTTGGAAATATGGAAAAGCCCAAAATATCAGTTTTCCAGACTTTTTTGGAAACGCTTCAACGGAATTCATGCTGATCACATCTAGGTTATAACATTTGTATAATTATTAATGCTCATTAGTCCGGTAGGGGACATTGTATTGCTTCAGTGATACGTGCGCTCTTGTTAATTTAGTTATTTACTTGTATGAGAAGCCATCATAATTTTTAATTTTTGCATTCTGTCGCTGTGGCTTAACATCAAAACCAGTTCTTAATGGACTATTATTTATTTATTTATTTATTTATTGGGGTTTAGTGACACTTTCAATACCTAGGGTCACCCTGTGACAGTTTTACATGTGGAGGAAGCCAGAGTACCCAGAGAGAGCCACCTGAGCAGTGGCAAGCAATGGTCAGACTCCCCAACATACTAATTCTTCACAAGCTTGGTTAGCATTGGTTGAAGACAAGTTCACCATTGACATGCAGGATGCCTTATTTACACAGCGCCACTGTGCTCCCAAGTGGGCAATTGGGATTAAGTATCTTGCTCAAGAACACAGCTCAGTTACCCCTGGCTGGGATCAAACTGTGGAATTTCTGGTTTTAAGTCCAATGCCATAACCACTGAGCCACCATGGACCATTAGAACTTTGTACTCCAAATCTTACTGCATTAGAATCTTGGAGGCTGTGGATAAGAGTTGCAATTCCAAATTTTCCGGCAGAAATTGGGCTAATTTATAATTTTATAATTAAACCCTTTTTCTGTTCATGCATTTTCAGGCAAAATGATTGGCTAAAGTATTTCTTTTTTTTTCTTTTCATAACGCAATGAACCAAAAAGCCCGCCCTGAACCATGCTCCCAATATCTGTCTTGAAAATTACATTGCACAATGTGAATGGAAAAGAACCCCTGCACACTCATACTGTTGCAACACAAAAAGTTATTAATATTTATCTCATCGTATCAAAAAGACTTTCAAAATAAAATTTAATAAACATTGAAATCCTTATCATGCTTTGTACTCTATGTTCAGTTTGTTTATAAGCAATAGGTGATCGTCTAAATTATCGTTTTACCCAAATGAAACGTAAACAATGGCCGGTCATAATAATCCACAAACAAATCTCATGAGCAAAACTTTACAATTTCCAAATAGTCTGAATGAACTCTTTCTGAGACAAAGTTCAACCAACTTCATGTCATCAGGTTTTATATCGAACTCCACATTTACAAACTGTGTTTTCTGTTTCTCAGGAAATGGTCAAAATCAGAATTAAATTTAACTCAGTATTATTTTGAATGACAGCTCCCTCCCGTCACATAGAAAAGGAGATTGAAGTTTTGTGTGGGCATGGCCTATGATGTTCCTTTTAATTTATGCTATTCACTGGTCAATAAAACTTTTAATGACACAAGAACATGTTTCAGTGAAATGTGTTGTTATTTCCAACAAAATTTTAGAAAACTATGCCGTTTTTATTCAGTTATCACTAGGAAACATGATACAACCTTGTTTTTATTTTAACTCCTCAAAGTAGAGAGTGTTTAAATTTATTGCCTCTCATGCTTAATTATAAGGAATGATCATTTGTTTCTGTCTATTTCTTGAGTTATGAACCCCAAAAAACAAAGGCAGACATAGTGTAAATGGGCTATGCCCATTTACACAGTTTGTCCTTTGTTTTTTGGAGTCCATAACTCAAGAAATAGACAGAAACAATGATCATTCCTTATATGAACAAATAAAATTCTTCAAAAACTAATTTTGTTCATTTTTTGTGTTGAAAACATAGCTTGTGACCTCACTGGAACAAGCTGTATGAGCTCATTCCAGTGAGTAGTCCTAAGCTATGTTTTCGAGACAAAAAATGAAAAAAAATGCTGAAAAATTGAATGGTGATTTGTAGCTCAACTTTGGCAAAGCCAAATTTGAGCTTATGCCATGGCCAGTCGGCCATCTGTCCGTCTGTCCGTCAACAATTCAATATGGCTGAGGCTATTTATGAACCGATCTTTACGACACTTCTTAGGTACCTTTGTTATGACCATAGGATGACAACGAGTGTTTTTGGGTCCGATCTGAAATTCAAGTTGGCTGCTGGCAGCCATTTTGTACAAAATTAGGTGCAATCAGATTTTTGCGCAGAACTTCCATATGAAAGCTCTGATTTGAATAATATTTTGAATGAATGTGTAGTACCATGGGATACATCACATATAACACAGGTTTTTTTCTCGTGCAGAAATTATGCAAATTAGATGAACTTTGATTTTTTCCGTGCTACTTACACACAGTAAGTACACATGTCAATACGGCTCAGACTAGAGTCTGTATTTATGAACCGATCTTCACGAAACATCTTGGGTACCTTTGTTATCAGCTTGGGACGAGAACGAGTGTTTCTGGGTGCGGTCCAAAATTCAAGATGGCTGCCAGTGGCCATTTTGTACTGAAATTAGGTCGAATCAGTTTTTTGTACACAACTTCTATACGGCTCAGGCTAGAGGCCGTATTTATGAACCGATCTTTACAAAACTTCTTGGGTACCTTTGTTATCACCGTGGGATGAGAACGAGTGTTTTTGGGTGTGGTCCGAAATTCAGGATGGCCACCAGCAGCCATTTTGTACCAAAATTAGTGCAATCCGTCTTTTGTACAGAACTTCTGTATGAAAGTTCTGATTTGAATAAATTTTTGTATGCATGTTTAGTAACATGGAATACATCACATATAGTACAGGTTTTTTTTCTCGTGCAGAAATTATGCAAATTAGATGAACTTTGATTTTAAAAGTGCTACTTATACACTGTAAGTGCACATGTCAATACGGCTCGGGCTAGAGGCTGTATTTATCAACTGATCTTCACAAAACTTCTTGGGTACCTTTGTTTTCACCTTGGGGCGAGAACGAGTGTTTCTGGGTGCGGCCCAAAATTCAAGATGGCTGCTAGTGGCCGTTTTGTACCGAAATTAGGTCCAGTCTGTTTTTTGTCACAACTTCTATACAGCTCGTATTTATGAACTGATTTTCTTCTTGGGTACCTTTGTTTTCACCTTGGGACAGTAACGAGTGTGTTTTGGGGTGCTTTTGTTATCACTGTGCTATGAGAACAAATATTTTGGGGTTCAGTCAGACCCACTCTGGAACTCAAAGATTTCTTTTCTAGTTTAGCATCTGACTGTCACCCACCTTTACAATACTTTACATATACATTTGTTATGGGCTACGGTCAGAATTTATGTACAGACCGTTACAATACTTTATATGTACCTTTGTTATCAGGTCATTACCTAAATGTTTGTCATTGCTGTGTCACATACTATACATATACATGTCTTAACAAGTTGAGCTACAGTGTCATTGACAAATTCTTTGTGAATAGCATTGGGGCTATTTTACATGTACATACGACATTGCATTAATCCTTCAACCATTAACCCTTCAACCAATAGATTATTCAAAATTACAGTGTCAGTTCTCAAATGTTCATTTTATGTATGTTTTCATCAGAAAAGTTGGTAGGGGATATGGAAGTCGTGAGACTATCTTGTTAGCTCACTGAAAGCCTGGGTGAGCTATAGCGATCACTCACTGCATGTGGTCCATCGTCATATGTCCGTCATCCTTGAACATGGTGTTTGCACCTTCTCAACCAAAACTGCTGAACTGTTTTCAGTTAAATTTGAGGTGATTGTTTGTTCTGACATTGCACTTTGTCTTTATTCAAATCAACTTGCCCAGCCCCATAGGGAGGGAGTGGAGGAAAATGTTCCCAAATTTTAAAAAAATCTCATTAACCATTGGGTACAATGACATGATATTTGGTACTGGGCTTCCTTTTGAGGTGTAGAATCAAGTTTGTTCAAAGTTCATGGAACAATATTTGCCTTTGTATGCAACAACAAAAAATTTCCTACATCCCTGTGTGAACCCAAGGAGCTAAAAATAAAATATTTCCAAACACGCACATTTCTCATACCACAGAGAACAGAGAACTGTTATTTGGTGTGAAGGATCCTTGGGACCAGTAGAATCAAATGGTAAGAAAAAATTGTCATCGATTGTGTTAGGGTGAACTGCAGGGGGTAATTAAAAAAATGTTGAGTCGGCATATTTGCAAAAATTTTTAAAAATATCTTCTCCAGAACCACTGATCAAAATCTTTTGATATATGGTACACAGCTTCCCTAGGGAGGGAGGGGGGGGGGGGGGCTGGCTGAGAGTGGGCAGTTACGAGTTTGTTAAAATTAAGCCCACTCAGTTCATATTTTAACTTGATACAATATGAGATGTACTATTTAAAGAAACTTCTTCTCCAGAATCACCTGTCAGAATCTTTTGATATTTGGTATACAACATTGTTACGGGGGTCAGATTCAAATATGTTAAAATTAAGTTCCTCAGTTAATATTTGGGCTCCCTATGGGGGCCCAAATTTTAACTTAGTGCAATATGAGGAATAATCTTTAAAAATCTCTTCTTCAGATCCAGCTGTCAGTACATTTTGATATATGCCATACAGCATCAGGTCAGGTCTAAGTTGGTTCAAACCAAGTCCCGGAGTTAATAATTAATGAATTTAAATTTTTATCTTCCGTTTCTCCTTTTGTATATTTTATTCTCTGGGAAACTTTATCGAAATGGGAGTGGAATTTATATATTGTGAGCATAAGTCATCTATTTATTCTCAACTTACCAAAGTAATACAAAGTGCCTTCGGTTCCTCTTGACTCCAAGGCGAAAAAGAGTGCAGATTTTAAAAACCCAAAGCAAAATCCCCTTAGGAGACTATAAAGGTATCAAAAAGACAAAAAGAAAACCAAACCTGTTTCACCAGGTGCCGATTTATGTGAGTACACAAAAACCTGATGAATAGTATCCTATTTGACCTGTGACCTATTGTCCAGTTCCCGCCAGGCATGCACAATAATTGTCAATTTCCTCTTTTTCATGTCCAGGAACCAGCCGTGAGGGCGACTAGGGCGATTATGTCATCCTTCTAAGTCCAAAGTCACCTAGAAAAATAATCAGGGCGATTACAAGTCGCCCTCTAAAATTTGGCCAAAATGAGGAAAGGCTGAACTGAGTGATCCAAGGTTTACATAAAAAAGATTATTTTCAAGAATCGAATGTGCTTGAGTGTGATAAATGGGCATTTTCATTCGTCAAATAAGCGACCATTTATTTGAAATCGCAGGAGTATCAATGATCATTTGTTGCTTTTTGTGGATTTTTTATTTCTATTTTGTTCTGTTTCAATCAGAGCATCAAGTGTCGAAGCGAAAATAGGTGACTTACGCGACTCAACAAAACAACCCAGTTTGAAAGTAGGTAACATCGCTTAGTATGCCGAAAATTCTCTGCTGCAAATGTATACACAACGGACATATTTTCTAACACTGTATTTTTATTTCGTTTTACTGACGACTGTTAACTGTTGGGCCATCTATTCCCAGAAAAACCTGAATGGAATTTAAACTCGTGAAAAAAAGCTTTAGGGATGACAAGAAAAGCTTTGTACACGGCACAGATGTGCGTATGAAGGATCTTGAAAAAGTACCTTCCAAGCAACCATCTTACATCTAGTGCTGTTCACACTTTTAGACTTAGGAAATTATTAGCTTGGTAGACTTAGGTGAAAGGTAACCACAGAAGGGTGCTGGGGGGGGGGGGGGGGGGATTGGCACAAAGAATAATAGGGGAGGGGTCATGAAGAAGAGGGTAGCAGTTGGGGATATTTAATTAATAATTACTTTGTGATTTTTTAACCTGGCATAGAATGCATCATAGACAACTGGACCTGGATTAATTGGGCATTAATAGAGGTCCATGAGCTGAAAATATGAAGTGGCGGCAGGGGGTGATACATAAATATTCTTAATTTTCCCCACTTGCCTATGAAGTCTCCCTACTTTACTGCCATCTCCCTATTTTGTCTTGAGAGAGACATGAAGTCTCTCTACAATTCCCCCCTAGGCTGGTCCCTGCAATGAGGACCTAAAATTCTCAGCTCTAAAAATTCACAATTATGTGCAGATTTAGGATGTTCCTTGGAGGTTTTGGATACTTTCAATGGTGCTGCAGTGTTTTCTAAGGATGCCAAACAGTTTTTAGAAGATTTCTCTCAGGAAAGTGCTTTCTTTAAATCTTTGTCATTTTCATTGATTTACGATGTACGAGTATTAAGGTGTCCCCTATTTTCATGCAAAATTTTTATTTCTCAAAAATTCTTGAATTTAGGTTAGTGTGTATTTACACTAAATAAATTAAAATAATATGCACATATATAGGTGTTAACCTCTTTTCTGATGGCTAACCTCCTCTTTTATCCTTCACCATGCTGTAATTTGTATTTTTGGCTTATGTCTCAGTCTGTTTCTCCCCAACAGTGGATGTCTTAGCTAATATTTTTGCATGGGTTTCAATGACTTGGACCTATGTGAAAGCATAATTTTTATCCCCTTATTTAGGAGATTTTTCTCCTTATAGGCAACTTAACCCCCCACCCCCTTTTTAGCTCAACTTGACAAAATCAAGCTGAGCTATTGCCATCACTTCTTGTCTGTCAGCATACGTACGTACGTTAGTATGTTAGTACGTTAGTACGTACGTTCACAATTTCCTTTGGCACACCTCACAGGTCGCATTTATGATCAGATTGCATTGAAACTTGGTATGCTTATTTGGGGTGACCTCTAGATGGGAGCTATCGATTTTCTTCATTTTCCGTCAAAAAATGTTGCCGTGGCCAACGTTCTTAGAACTTAGTCAAACCTCAATATTTCCCTTCGGCACACCCTACAGGGTCCATTTATGATTGGATCACTTTGAAACTTGGTATGCTTGTTTGGGGTGACCTCTAGATGGGAGCTGTCGATTTTCTTCAATTTTCGTCAAAAAATGTTGCCGTGGCCAATCTTCTTAGAACTCAGTTTAGTCAAACCTCAATATTTTCCTTTGGCACACCCTACAGGGCACATTCATGATTGGATCGCTTTGAAACTTAGTAAGCTTGTTTGGGGTGACGTCTAGATGGGAGCTGTCGATTTTCTTCAATTTCCGTCAAAAAATGTTGCCGTGGCCAATGTTCTTAGAACTCAGTTTAGTCAAACCTCAATATTTCCCTTTGGCACACCCTACAGGGCACATTTATGATTGGATCGCTTTGAAACTTAGTATGCTTGTTTGGGGTGACCTTTAGATATGAGCTATCGATTTTCTTCAATTTCCGTCAAAAAATGTTGCCGCGGCCAACGTTCTTAGAACTTAGTTTAGTCAAACCTCAATATTTCCCTTTGGCACACCCTACAGTGCACATTTATGATTGGATTGCTTTGAAACCTGGCATGCTTGTTTGGGGTGACCTCTAGATGGGAGCTATCAATTTTCTTCCATTTCCGTCAAAAAATGTTGACGCGGCCATCGTTCTTAGAACTTAGTTTAGTCAGACCTCAATATTTCCCTTTAGCACACCCTACAGGGCACATTTATGGTCAGAATGCTTTGAAACCTGGCATGCTTGTTTGGGGTGACCTCTAGATGGGTGCTATTGATTTTCTTCTATTTCTGCCCGTCAAAAAATGTTGCCGCTGGCAACGATCTTTGAACTTAGTTTAGACAGGTATCAATATATTCCTTTGGCTTGCCCCACAGGGCACATTTATGATCAGATCGGTTTGAAACTTTGTATGCTTGTTTGGGGTTACCTCTAGATGGGAGCTATCGATTTTCTTCCATTTCTGTCAAAAAATGTTGCCGCTGACCTTTGAACTTAGTTTTGTCAGGCCTCAATATTTTCCTTTAACACACCCTTCAGGGCACATTTATAATCGGATCACTTTGAAACTTATTATGTGTGTTCGGGGTGACCTCTAGATGTGAGCTATTGTTTTTTTCTTTTCCATAAAAAATTATTGTCGTTATCACCAGCCTTTGAACTTACTGCATTTGTGCATCAACTTATCCCTTTTGAACTCTCAGCAGGGTATATTTATGAATTTCCATAAAAAAAACCCCCAAAACCATTGCCACAAAGCAATGACCTTCTACTTAGTGCATTTGTGCATTAACATCTTCCTTTGGCATGCCTCAGAGGGCACATTCATTATCATGTTGTTTTAAAACTTTGTATGCTTACGCAGGGTGACAAAGATAGGAGCTATTGATTTTCTTTTCATTTCCTTCAAAAACTGTTGCTGTCAGCAACAATCTTTAAATTTATTGCATTTGTGCATCAACATTCTTTGACATGGCCTACAGGCCCAATTTATCTTAGGTTTGTTTTTGAACTCTGTGTGCTCATTAGGCAAGACCTTTAGATAAGAGCTATTGATTAGCATTCATTTCTGTGAAAAAGGTTGCCATTTACAATAACCTCTGAACATACTGCATTTGTGTATCAACATTCTTCCTTTAGCCAGTCTTACTGTTTACATTTAAAAATTGCATGGATTACTCTGACGTTGTGCACACACATTGCTGTTATGTGGAAATTTCATCAAATAACATTGGTACTAATGATCTTCAATTTTGCCGTTTCATTTATAACTTACCAAGTTCAAGTTTGTCAAGTTGAGCTACAGTGTCGTTGACACTTTCATTATGTGTACCCATACTATGTATGGTACACACAATGCCGGCATCCGGGGTGGCCATCCGCCGTTCGTCCATCCTTTGTCCATCTGTCTGTCTGTCTGTCTGTCTGTCTGTCTGTCTGTCTGTCTGTCTGTCTGTCTGTCTGTCTGTCTGTCTGTCTGTCTGTCTGTCTGTCTGTCTGTCTGTCTGTCTGTCTGTCTGTCTGTCTGTCCATCCGTCCGTCCATCCGTCCGTCCGTCCGGCCGGCCGGCATCCGTACCCATTTCTTTGGCATTCGATAACTTGAAAAATATTACTTGGATTGTCAAGTTACTTTATATTTGTGTTCAGGTTACTGATGTGCTGAGCTGTATAGTTTTTGGTGTAAATCTGATAATTTAATCCTGAGATATTAACCCTTTATCCTTCAAATTGAAAATTTCTCCAATCCCTTTGGCATTCGATAACTTGAAAAATATTTCTTGGATTGTCAAGTTACTTTATATTTGTGTTCAGGTTACTGATGTACCGAGCTGTATAGTTTTTGGTGTAAATCTGTTATTTTGATCCTGAGATATTAACCCTTTATCCTTCAAATTGAAAATTCCTCCAATCCCTTTGGCATTCGATAACTTGAAAAATATTGCTTGGATTGTCAAGTTACTTTACATTTGTGTTTAGGTTACTGATGTGCCGAGCTGTATAGTTTTTGGTGTAAATCTGATGATTTGATCCTGAGATATTAACCCTTTATCCTTCAAATTGAAAATTCCTCCAATCCCTTTGGCATTCGATAACTTGAAAAATATTGCTTGGATTGTCAAGTTACTTTATATCTGTGTTCAGGTTACTGATGTACTGAGCTGTATAGTTTTTGGTGTAAATCTGTTATTTTGATCCTGAGATATTATCCCTTTATCCTTCAAATTGAAAATTCCTCCAATCCCTTTTGCATTCGATAACTTGAAAAATATTGCTTAGATTGTCAAGTTACTTTATATTTGTGATCAGGTTACTGATTTGCCGAGCCGTATAGTTTTTGGTGTAAATTTGATGATTTGATCCCGAGATATTAACCCTTTATCCTTCAAATTGAAAATTTCTCCAATCCCTTTGGCATTTGATAACTTGAAAAATATTGCTTGGATTGTCAAGTTACTTTACATTTTTGTTCAGGCTACTGATGTGCTGAACTGTATAGTTTTTGGTGTAAATCTGATAATTTAATCCTGAGATATTAACCCTTTATCCATCAAATTGAAAATTCCTCCAATCCCTTTGGCATTCAATAACTTGAAAAATTGCTTGGATTGTCAAGTTACTTTATATTTGTGTTCAGGTTACTGATGTACCAAGCTGTATAGTTTTTGGTGTAAATCTGTTATTTTGATCCTGAGATATTAACCCTTTATCCTTCAAATTGAAAATTTCTCCAATCCCTTTGGCATTCGATAACTTGAAAAATTTTGCTTGGATTGTCAAGTTACTTTATATTTGTGTTTAGGTTACTAATGTGCCGAGCTGTATAGTTTTTGGTGTAAATCTGATAATTTGATCCTGAGATATTAACCCTTTATCCTTCAAATTGAAAATTCCTCCAATCCCTTTGGCATGAGATAACTAAAAAAATATCAATCTGATTGTCATGTTACTTTATATATGTATTCAGGTTACTGATGTGTTGTCCTGTATAGTTTTTTATGTAAATCTGATAATTTGATCTGGAAATATTAACCCTTTATCCATCAAATTAGACACTTTTCCAATCCATTTCTTTATGTACCCATACCATGTATGGTGTACTTAATGTCAGCATCCGTGGTGGCCCTCCATCATACAGCTTTCTACTAGTTGTGCGTATGGGTACACATCTGACGATTTCATCGGCCTATTTTTTTTTCATGCTTTCAGCCATGCCTTGAGGGGGTCACAGGTTGATTTTTTCTTAACTTGGATTCATATTAATTATGTTATTATTATGTATTAGGTTAATTACCAGTAGATTATTCCAACCTTTCTCACATTTTTAAGTTGTTTTTTTCTTTCAGCTAACAGACCATGTTTCTGTTTGTGTTTTTCTCTGTCCGTTTGTGGAAAGTGGAGTTTCCCAGTTTGTATTTGATATTTTCATGTAAGATTACTCTCAGTATTAATTCAATTTGTTAACCTTATTTTTTGTATTTTTCAAGTTCTTACTTCCAGAATGCCAGCTGTCAACTCAAAAGACACCTTGATGATGACCATACTGAATGTATTACATGTAACAGATGTTCTCCTGAGGACCATTGCACTGCATGTGGGGTCTTGTCTCCTAAAATGTGGACCGATGTTAAATCGATATTGAAATCCAATGCCAGGAAAAATGACAGGTCTTCTGCAGTTTCAATTGCATCTCCCCCCACCTGTTATTGATTATATGATTGATGTTAACTCTTCTTCTATGTCAGGTGCTGTTGTGGTCTCGGAGTCTCCTGTTGTGCAGTCTTCTGGTGTTAGAGACCCCTTGAGATGAGTGTAGCTGGAACATGTAATGGATTCATGGCCGTTAGGTCATCCTCAAGGTTTGTAGTCATGTGGCTCCCTCTCAATACCCTGACACTTACTGTTGTACCAATACCGCAGAAAATGTGGTTGTTCAACAGCAGACCTATTTACTCATTCCCAATAACAGGTCTGGTTTGTTCGATGATTCTGATCTAGCATCTGGGCCTCAATCTACTCCATTTGCCAGCTGCTATGACAGAACTGATGAAGCGTCTCAATCTTCAGATTTTAGTCAGTTGTTTCAATATGGTCACGCTTCCGATTTTCAAGGGCAATCTTCTCAGCAATTCTCTAGTTTTGTTCTCATTAGTAGAGATTTGCCAGCTTCTAGTCAGCATACGGTCTCATCTAGGTCGCCCGTTGAAGATCACGCTGGTTTGAGCCCTTCTGACGTCTACAAACAAATTGCTCAAACGTTCTCTTCTTTAGATGAATCTCTTATCTCCTTTAACAGACCACATGAGCATTTTGTAGAATCGGCACCAAAACAGAGTTGCATCGCACATTCCGATATTCCTATTGTGGCCGCTCCTTCTGATCTGGACACTGATTACATCATCATTGAAGAAGAGGGTGACAATGATTATGATTTCACTGCTGTTTCTGCTTATTTACAATCTTCAGATTTTGCAGAATCATTGGAATTTGTTTTTCAACACGTTTTGGGGTTAAGCCAGATGAAGAACCTCCTTCGATTCATTGAATGTCCTGAGTTGTGGGACCTCTACTGTTTCTCATCCTTAATGAGGCCTATTCAGTCAACTTTGGTTGACGACACCTTTGCATTTATTGATTCCCAGTAACCTACAAAGGCATCTAAGTCTGCTTTTTTTCTCAAGGCTTGACACTTCTCTCCCTGCCAGGAGATTCAAGAAATATCATAGTTATGGCAAATCTATCTCAGACGGATTGCACATTTTTTCCTCAGTGGTCCATGATTTCGGTTGATCCTTAGATTCATTCTTGCTCAGTTTCATCTAAGAATCTCCTTTACAGAAAGACCCCCCTCTAACTTGCAATCCATTTCGACCACTGTTCCTTCAGATCTTCATCTTTTAGACACAGAGATTCAAATGCTCTTGCAGAAGGAAGCGATTGAGGTCATTCTCAATAGCTAGGGTTTTACAGTCATCTGTTTCTTGTTCCCCAATAGAACAGTCAACTACGCCCAGTTGTAGACCTGAGTTATTTGAATATCTTTATCAAGGCTCCCAAATGCATTATGGAAACATTCGGGTCAGTTCAGGGCTAGATTCACAAGGATTTTTTCGCAGTGAGCATAGTTCTCAAGGATGCATATTTCACGTTCCGATACATCCTCAGTCTCGCAGGTTTCTCAGATTCTTGTTCCCGGCATCGCGTATCAGTTCGCATATCAGTTCAAAGCTGTGCCTTTCAGCCTCATTTTAGCTCAGTGGGTGTTCACTTGTCTCATGAATTAGGTCATGGCTTATCATCAAGCTAATTCTTCGGTCATATCATCTGCCTACCAGGACGATATTGCATCTCAAACTTTCACTCATCTGGGGATAGAATTTATCACTCACCTTAACTTAGTGAGGGTTCCGCTCACCAGAGCTCAGATTATCGGTCTTTTCACTTGTTACATGCACAAAATGAATCATTTCCGTCCTTTCCACTTTTACCTTCTTCGGAATTGGAGACTGAATCTCGATCCTGTTGGCATGTCCATTTCACTGGACAAACACATTTGAGATCAGACGCTCTTATGGCAGGATGTGTCTTGGCTCACGCAGGGAATTCTCTTGAATGCTGCTATGCGGGATCTTATTATCAGAGCAGATTCAAGCAATCAGGGGTGGGGAGCAACGTTGAATCCCCTGGATTTACAAACAACTGGTCTCAGGATCAGGCCTTGATCCACATCAATCAGCTTTTCAGCACTGAAAACATCTCCTGTCCAACCACACTCTGCTAATTCTTTCAGACAACTCAACAGTGGTTACTTACATCAGAAAACAAGACTCACTCTTATCCAGTGTATCTTCTCACCCGAGATCTCCTCCTGTTAGGTCATCGGCTTCACTGTCAGATTCTTGTCAGAAATATTCCGGGCTGTCTGAACATTTGAGCAGATGCTCTAACTTGCAAAGGCAAGATTCTTCCATCGGAATGGACTCTGAATTATCAAGTTTTCAGCTTGTTGTGCGCCAAGTGGGGCACTTCCCACATCGATCTGTTTGCAACAAGGTGGAACTAACAGCTGTATGATTTTGTGTCCCCTTGTCCAGATCCTCAAGCCATTGCAGTTGATGCCCTTTCGTTCGACTGGAACAGGATAGGTGGTTATGCCATTTCTCCAGTGCCAATCATTCAGGCTGTTCTGAACAAGATTCGGAACTTGCATTGTCACATCATTCTGGTGATCCCTCTCACTCCTGAGAAAATCTGGATCAACCAAATAAATACATCTACTTCTGCTTGACCATCCAGTCACACTACCTCTTCGAGACAATCTTCGTTTTCAAGGCCATTCTCAATGATTCTGACTGAGAGTGAGACAGCTCCACCTTCACGCTTGTCTTTTATCAGGTCCTGTCTCGGAAAGAGAGGTTTTTCACAACGAGCAATGGAGTGTATTCCTGTGCCACATAGATTCTGCACTAGTTTAGCGTATAATGCAAAGTGGCAGGTGTTTACCCACTGGTGTATTAATAAGGGTGTTAATTTTAGGAGTCCATCTGTATCTCAGCTGGCTGACATTTTTGTTTATCTCTTCGATACAATGGGTCTTCTGCCTATTACCATTAAGGGGTGTCGTTGTATGCTGTCAGAGACTCTTGTTCGCCAAAATCTGTCTGTTGGATCTTATCTTTTTTGGAGTAATCTCATGAAACATTTTACTTTGAAAAAACCTAGAATTCTCCGAATTAAACCCAATTGGAAACTTTCTTGGATTCTTCATTGCCTTTTAAAGGCTCCTTTTGAACCACTTGCTCAAGTGGGACACTAGATTTCTGACATACAAGACTGCTTTCTTGATGACATTTGCTTCGGCTAGAAGAGTTAGTGAGCTTCATGCTCTGTCTGAAGACCCTCATTTTTATTGTAGTGTTGGCAATTCTGTTACTTTTATTATTAATGCTGCATTTCTTGCCAAGAGTCAAGTTCCAGATACTTCTCCCCCTCCTATTGTTATTAGAGCTTTACCTCCTCCTGATCATTCTAACAATAGGCCTTTATTATTCCCAGATCGAACTATTATTAGGACATATGTTTAGAGAATTAGTGGTTATAGGAAAGGCAGGAAACGATTCATTTTGTCTCCTTCCAAGCCAGAAAATAAGCAGACTGTCATCTGCAAAATGAGGTTCCCAGAGGGTGAATTTAGTGGTGATACCCTGTACCGCAGGCTAGCATCACTAAATTTACTCTCTGCGAACCTCAGTTTGAATCAGGGTCTCAAAACTAAACAGAAAGAAAGAGGATAAATTGGCCCACTGTGTGGGATAGCATCATCAAATTCACCCTCTGGGGACCTCATTCTGCAAATGTAAGACTGCTTATTTTCAGGCTTTTCTCCTTTCAGGCAGGAAACATATTTCCATTCATTCTATTTCTTGATGGATTTAGTTGGCAATTTGACTATCCTAGGAACAATTGACTACCCCAGATAGGATTTTGAATAATACTTCTGCTCATGAAGTTAGGGCACTGGCAACCTTGTGGGCATATGCAAACTTGGTATCTATTAGTGACCTCATGTCTGCACCTTCCTGGAGAAGCCATTCTTCATTCTCATCCTTCTACCTCGTGACCAACAGGAACAGCCTGGAGACCTCTTTTCCTTGGGTCCCATGGTTGTGGCATAGTCAGTTCTCAACTCAGGTCATTAATAGCTATCGACTACTTCTCTGTAATACTTGCATTATTCATGCTCTTGTCTGTCCATGTTGGTGTACAGTTTTGGCTAGATTCGGACTAGGCTTTACTCATGACCAAGTCAAGAGGGCTAGGGTTGTCGTGGCTACTACCATCAAGGGATGGATGTATTGCATTTATTTGTGGGAGGAAATTCTAACCCATGTTCTGATCTCCATCTTTTTATGGGTTTTGGAATTATTCAGTAATATTATTATCATAGGCATGTATCACAGTTGCGAATCGAATGTTTGTATTTTGAATACTCATGATATTCAAGTTTAAGTTCCAAAAGGCTTAGCTTTCTAGGGGTTAGTTTCCAGCCTGTTTCTTTTATTAATTGTCTAGTCTAAAAGTTTCTCAGAAGCCTGCCATGCTTTCATTGCTTTGGAGTATTACCTCTTCTTTTGAGTATGAATAACGCATGTATATTTATATACAGTGGAACCCTGTTAATTGAATAGCCACTTTGCCAATGAAAATTCAATTAACATGAGTATTCAATTAACAGGGATTGTGTCACTTTACTGTATTCTAGAGATAAACTTAGCATTTATTCTATTATATCTTGTTTGACAGAGCTCTATGAGCTCTGTCAAACAAGATATAATAGATTAAATGCCTGCATTGGATGTACTGAGGCCAAAATAGGTTTATAAACAAAGGAAAACTGGGGTGAGTCAGGGTAATTTCTCAACAGGTTACAGGATTTTTTATTCAATTAACAGGAGTTTACTCTATAACCAATATTCAATTAACAGGTCAGATTTGTACTGGAGGTATGGTAAATGGTTTTGTGTTGGAAAATTATATACAATTAACAGGGATATACAATTAAGGAGATATCCAATTAAGTGGGCTCCACTGTTTTTGTTTACCAGTATTTATATATATATGAATATGCTTATATGTCTATTGGTATTCATTGGATACCTATTATTAGGTGTTAAGGATGATTATTATGTTATGATTTCATTATTTCCTAATGTTCTCGTCTTTCTCCAGAACATTCTGAAATCTTTCTATGGGTCATATGGGCTTAAGTTCCCTTTGTATGCTTCAATGGCCTACATATATATCTTTTACCATTACTCAGAATACATTACACCCTCCATCCTATTGTTCAGTCGGCACTTTTTATTACTTTGGTAAGTTGAGAAAAAATTAAATTTTTATACCAAAATTTATTTTTTGAAATACTAAAGTAATACAGTGGAGCTGACTTAATTGTACTATCTCTTAACTGAATAACCCTGTTAATTGAATATAATTTCCCAACACAAAACCATTAACCATACCTCCAGTACAAATTTGACCTGTTAATTGAATATA
The DNA here is from genome assembly GCA_031216915.1 of Pictodentalium vernedei. Lineage (NCBI taxonomy): Eukaryota > Metazoa > Mollusca > Scaphopoda > Dentaliida > Dentaliidae > Pictodentalium > Pictodentalium vernedei. The sequence continues at coordinate 281,028,295 of CM062290.1, forward strand.
GGTTATAGAGTAAACTCCTGTTAATTGAATAAAAAAATCTTGTAACCTGACGAGAAATTACCTGGACTCTCCCCAGTTTTCCTTGTTTCATAGACATATTTGGCCTCAGTATATCAAAAACAGGCATTTAATCTATTATATCTTGTTTGACAGAGCTCAAGGAGCTCTGCCAAACAAGATATAATAGAATAAATGTTAAGTTTATCTCTAGAATACAGGAAAGCGACCTAATTCCTGTGTATTGAATATGCCTGTTAATTTAATAATTTTCACTGGCAAAGTGGCTATTCAATTAACAGGGTTCCACTGTACAAAATTATTTCCTCCTGGCAATATGATTATTACTTCTATTGCATGCCTTCTCGCACTCATGTATACATGCATACTGAAGTTTCATTCAAAATCAGAAATTGACTATTATTGCACATGACTGGCGAGAACTGGACAATAGGTGATGGGTCAAATAGGATACTATTCACCAGGTTTTTGTTTACCCTCACAAATCGGCACCTTGTGAAACAGGTTTGGTTTTCTTTTTGTCGTTTTGACACTTTCATAGTCTCCTAAGGGGATTTTGCATAGGGACTTCAAAATCGGCACTCTTTTTCACCTGGGAGTAAAGAGGAATATAGGGCATTTTGTATTACTTTGGAAAGTATTTTAAAAAATAAATTTTGGTATAAAAATTTAATTTTCACTACATTTTCAGTCCAACACCAAACAACCCAAAACTGCAAAGTATTTTGACTTGTAGATTTTCCAGCATTTGTAGTCGAAACTGATTTTATTCCAGGAGGCCGGCAACTACATTTGTTTCTGGGATTTTCACCAGGCATTCTGGGATAGTTAACATGTCTGATTAGTCTAGCCTTTCTATCTTAATTTTCTACTGCTTCGATAGGAAATACAGTATGTGGAGAGTTTATTATCTCTAAATCACCTGCAGAGTGGAGATTCCACCCAAGCAATAATTGCAAAATTGTTGCAAATCATAACCAGCGCAAGCAAAGTTTCAGCCAATGGACCTCCGGGTTAAACCCAGACGTCCATTGGCTGAAACATTGCTTGTGTTTTTTGTCGATATGTACACAATTTGAAAGTTATAGCTTGGGTGACAACTCCACTCTGCGGGTGATTTAGTTACAATCCACTCTCCACATACTGTACATGTAGGCTTAGTGAAGTGCATTAACCCTTTGAACCCTGGTGGTATCTTCCACATCAGTTCAACGGCAGCCATTGGAAGAATTCAGATTCATTATTTGGCTGTAGGCCAATTAATATTTTCAAAATGCAGCCTTAGGGGTGCACCTTTAAAATATTGATTGGTCTACCCCGCACATTCACTTAGCAGCCATCCTACATAATGAAATTGTGACGTATCATGTTTTTGGCCCAGAAAAACAGACTCGCGGGCTCTAAGGGTTAATACTCAAGTTGTGCTATTCAAAAAGTAATTGTTCAATAGCAATCAAATTGTATAATCAACTGAACATCAGTTGTTTTTCTGTGAACAACTAATCTGTTTCCCTCAAAGATTTAGCAATGATGTGGGGTTGTTTTGGCCTGCAATATTACATGCATTCTAGAGCTGAAACGGTTAACTGATTAATCTATTAATCAATGATCAACATCTTGATCGATCCAAAAAGTAATTGATCGATTATGAACTACTGTATTATATGGGTTAAGAAAGGAACAAACTTGCTCCAAAACAGGCAAACATATGTCACACTGACTCACCTCAATTATATGAGACAGAGTAAAGCATGCAAGTTACTTGCTGACATACTTGTTTACTTGCATGATCATCATACTGTATCAGTGGCTGGAAATGGTCATTCTTAACCCTTTACCCATTGCGGGTAGCAGACGATACTTGCAAAATAAATTCATGAATTACTAAAAAAAATTCAATTTTTGTCTCAAAAACATAGCTTATGACCTCTCATTGGAACGAGCTCAACGAGCTCGTTCCAATTAGGGGTCATAAGGTATGTTTTTGAGACAAAAATTGAAAACATAATAAATTTGAATGGAGATTTTTGTATATAGGCCTAGTCAGTTTTGTCTGTTACGCTAGGTAAAGGGTTCATGCTGTGAATCATCAACGCTATGGCAATTATTCAGATATCTATTTGGACAAGTGATTAATCTGTTAACCAAGGTTAATCCACATGATTAATCGATCAAGAAAACTCCTTAACCATTTCAGCTCTAATGCATTCGCCAGGATTCCAGGTGAAAACTCAAATTTTCATCGTGGCATTGAGTGATCGGGGTACTACAATTCACTTGTCATGCACTATTTGAAATAAATGAGGTATCAGCCATCTTTGAGAATCAAATGTTCTCATGTTGCTTTCATGTTTCACTGTTCACTCGGGTATTCTTCACTTTTATGTAATATTTAATTAACCTTTTTCCTGACATGAATAGAGGACAGCACTTGTAAAAACAATTCTTGTTTAAGGTGTAAGAAAGTTAGAAATCTGATTCTCAGCCCCTCCCACATGGTCCTCTTGTCTGCCACATGCTCTCTTTTTATAACCAATGCAAACTTAAAAAAAATAAAAATGAAATGGTTTAATATAAGTCTGATATTTTACCCAAGTTAATAGAATTGATAAAATTGTCCCTTGAGTGCAACAAGGCTTTGCAATGCTTTAGCATTGCAAAGCCTTCTTGCACTCAAGGGACGAAATACACCCCACCCATGCTATTATGTAGATTATGAGGTATAAAACATAAATCAAACCAAGAACATGAACTTTTGATGGCAAATAAATAATTGCAAAAATAAAAAACCTGTCTGCCCACATGTAGTTTTACAAAAAAAAATGGTCTGCCAAACAGAAGATCTACTTTGCAGGCCTGGACTTTTGAAAAAACTAGGTGAGCTACTACAGCTCCCCTAAACCTGTGCCAGGAGAGCTATTCTAAACTTAAGTCTGTTATTAATAAGGGAATTGAAGGTTTAAGGAGAGCTATTACAGCTCTTAAGGAAAGCAATTATGACTCTCCTTAAATTGATTTTGCAGGAGCCATGGAGGATGGGAGTTATAGCTCTCCTCAAGAGGACCAGGCCTGACTATGTGGAGCCAAACAAAAAATATTCCTTTTTTTCCAAAAACTTAGCTTCTGACCTCTCATTAGAATGTCTACAGCATGTTCCAATGAGGGGGCATGTTTTATAGGCTAAAATTGAAAAATAATAAAATTTGAATTGTGATTTTCAGAAATAGAACTGGTCTGGTTAGTAAGATCTGTTATGATATTTACAAAATTAACTCAGTTTTGTTTACTCCAATACAGGTGCTGGTAAAATTGTTCTAAGACCTAAAACCACCGAGGAAGTTTCTGAAATATTGAAGTACTGCAATGAAAGATGCTTGGCTGTTGTACCACAGGGTGGTAACACTGGTCTTGTGGGAGGAAGTGTTCCAGTATTTGATGAAATAATATTATCCACACAGTTAATGAACAGTATAATAAGCTTGGACAGTTTATCAGGTAACATACATTAACTGTTTGAGTGTGAGAAGCCACTATTATGGCTTTATTGAAAAGTGGTGAAAGCTATGAACTATAGAATTTACAATGTATGCTTTGGCATGTTGTTAGAACTGGGCGATTTTGATCTTTCCCATTCTGTTTTGGTTCGGTTTCAGAAAAAAAACTCAGTTTTAGTTCAGTTTTTCTATACGTTAAGGACATATAGTAAACAACACTTTAGGCTCTGTAACTTGGAAAATCCTGCAATAGTTTATATGACATATAATAATAATAATATAATAATAATAATAATTTACTTATATAGCGCTTTTACCAGCAAAACACTGCTCAAAAGCTCTCACAAAATAAACTGGCATTCAAAAGAAAGAATTCAGCAGTCAAAGGCTATCCAAAAAAGATGGGTCTTTAAACCTTTTTTGAAATTTTCAGTATTGGGGGATTTCCTTAAATTCTGAGGGAGTGCATTCCATAGTGAGGGAGCTACAAAAGTGAATGATCTTTTTCCCATAATGGATCTTATTCGGGCACGACAAGAAGATTCTCTGAAGATGATCTAAGATTTCGTACCGGTTTGTGTAAAGTGATCATCTGTTTTAAGTAGGTGGGGGCATTATCTCCGTGGATGATATGTGTCATCCTTTATACTTTATATTTGATGTGAGACTCAACTGTTAGCCAATGCAAGGATTTGAGGATTGGTGTACTATGGACAAATTTTTTGGTGCCAGTAATCATCTTGGCTGCTGTATTTTGAATGCGCTGAAGCAGGTTAATAGATTTCAGTGGAAGTTCAAAACATCACCCACCACAAAAACCCCTGTCTGTATCTCCATTGGGTTCAGCCTAACTTGCATTTGATCATTCTTATAGGATCAGTTCCAAAGCCTTCTTAGTCAGAAAAAAACCAACATAAAATAGGTGTATCAAATGAACAAAGTTCATCTATATCTTTTGTGTTCTCAGTGTTAAATTTTCTCCCTTATTGACTCGTCCTGTGGACGAGACAATAAGTAAGAAAAGTTAACAAGGAAAACATGGCATTTTCACCACTTTGTCTGACAGATATAGAGAATATGGAATGGGTGTTTTTCTCATATAATATTTATGAAACAAGTCTAAGAATTTTTATCTTATGACACACACACACACAAATTAGCCACTAGTATGACTTTTTAACCCATCACCTAACTTGAGTTGCAGACGGCACTTGGAAAAAACATCCTCGTATAACTAAATTTTCATTTTTTGCTTCCAAAACATAGGTTATGACCCCTCATTGGAACGAGCGTGACACACTAGTTCCAATGAGGGGTCATAACCTATGTTTTGGAAGCAAAAAGTGAAAATATAAAAAAAAATGAATGGCGTTTTTCTTGTATTGCACGAGACGGTTTTTGCCGTTACGTAAGGTAAAAGATTAATACAATATAACCCACCCTAAGTAGGACAGATAACATAAATTCTTCCTACTGAAATTATGCAAATGTGACCCAGTTGTATTTTGTTTAGCCAATCGAATTGTCCAGTTTTGAAATTGACCAATGAAAGCTCCCAACTCTAATTTTGCAAATTATGAAAATGTGGCCCAGTTGTATTTTGTTCAGCCAATCAAATTGTCTCGTTTTGAAACTGACCAAAGAAATTGACGGAAGGCTTTATTTATCACTGATTAATATGAAAACAAAATATCAAATGTTTTAAAGTGAACAAAATGGACGAATCATATGATAAATTTATTTATTGGGGTTTAATAACACTTTTGACAGCCAAAATCACCTTGTGTTGGACAGTTTTATGGGTGGAGGAAGCCTGAGTACCCGAAGAGAACCACTGAGCAATGCCGAGCAAGTGTCAGACTCACCAATGTACTAACTCCACACAAGCAGGGTTAGCATTGGTTGAAGAAAAGTGCGCCATCGACATGTAGTATGCCTTAGAACACAGCGCCACTGTGCCCCCTGCGAGGGCAATTGAGACTATGTCAGGGACACAGCAGGGTTGCCACAGGTGGGATTCGAACCAGGACCTCTCAGCTTGCAGCCTTCATCTCCACCCACTGAGCCACTGCGCTCTTGTCTGATAGATTATGTGATGAGAAATTATATGGGCCATAGTGCTGTTCCCTCCCATAAAGATAGTTTTATTCATCTTGTGGTCATGATGTTCATGTGACTCAAACACCAATAAATAAATAGTTAAATGACAAATGAAATAGAAAGTGGAAACAAAGTTGAGCAACTTTGTTATATTTAATGGTGCAGTTAAGAGAACGTTGATCGTGATGTACTGATAGGTGATACTCCAATACCTTGTTCATTCTTTTTCATAATGTCATAATTCTCAATATCTTAGATCAGGTTTACAAATATACCATATCCCATGGGATTACAAATATTATATAATTACATATATCTGAGAGTGAGACTGTAGACACAAGTTTGAGGCAACATATATTTTTAATGTTTATTTTATAATTGCACTCGGACCAACTCCTATTCAAGCTTCCCCCATCAGGCTTGGCAATTTCAGGAGAGCGATTTTTTAGCTCTCCTTACTGGCCTCCTGAAAGAATTAAGGAGAGCAAAAAATTGCCCTCCTAAATATTTTGGTCTGGGATGATTGAGATTACATGTATTATGCTCACATTAAATTTTTGTTGTAAAGCAAAAATGTAATTTAACTTCGAAGTCACATAACATCACGTAATTTCAGTTTGAAAGTGGTTTAGTGGTAAAAGGTAATGGCTGCAGCCATACCCAAACACAGTTGCAATCATTTGAAGCAAAATGGGTCACAGCAATATTTTTTTTCTGTCAGTTTCAAGTTCAACAACTGACATCACAGTTTGAGGGGTAATTATTCAAGGAATATTGACACTATAATATACTACCATTACTACTATCCTGACACTTGAAGCACTTGCACCAGGATGTGACTGTAGATTCAAGCAGACCTGTTGTCCAAGAAAGTCATACGCCTACTACTACCACCTTCAACCCCCCCTTGGGGGGTTGAAGGTGGTAGTGGTAGGCATATGTCTTTCTTGGACAACAGGTCTGGGTACACACACAGGCCTTGTCAAGTGTGTGTTCGGTTGTTGAGTGAGACATCTAGATGTCTAAGAGATTTCGCTTTACCTTAGTAAAGTTAATAAAATCACTGATGTAGTCTGTTGGTTTCAGTTTCAATGAGTTCCTTCAACTGGATACTTAAAATGCTGTGTAAAGCTAATTGCTCTCCTAAGCTGATTGAGGAGAGCGATTTTTTGCCCTCCTGCATTTTTCAGAATGCCAGGCCTGCCCCATTAAGCAGGACAAATTTAGTCTTAGTCTTTGGAACATAGTTTGTTTTCAATGTGAGAACATGTGGTAATCACAAGTTCATAACACCCTAGCCTGTCAACTGTTGAATCACTCAGCTACACGGTATCTGTGAGATCTACTCGCCATAAGAGTTTTGAAGTCAGCTCTCTATTGCTCACCACCGATTTGTACATGGAAAAGACTGTGCTGTAAGTCCTTTAACTGGGCAGCCGCCATAGGTAAAAACTAATGGCTAAACTTGACTTCATACCTATGTTGCAATCATGATATAGCCATAGATGCTGAAAGGGACCTTAAAAACCAATAAACCATGAATACTGCCTATTTCACCTTAGGAATTGAGTTGACATTCAGTGCCTCAAAAGGCTGGGATTAACCCTATACCTAACATGAAAAACAGACGACACTTGCAAACAAAATTCTAGAATAACTCATTTTTTTCATTTTTTATCTAAAAAACATAGGTTATGAACCCTCTTTGGAATGAGCTCGATGAGCTTGTTCCAAAGAGGGGTCATAACCTATGTTTTTGAGACAAGAAATGAAAAAAATAATGAAAATTGATTGGCTATTTTTGTGAATAGCGCTGGCCGGTTTTAGCCGTTATGTTGAGTAAAGGGTTAAACCCTGCAAATCGGGTTCTCCAGCATGTACTGATGAAGTCTTCCAGACAGAGGTCAGATTATGGTGAGCCAGCCAAGACTTGACTAGAAATCACTGCCAAGGCATCAAACTCACATGGTTAACTGGTTGAGTGCTTGATGCCCATATTTGGACTTTATTCTAAAGTTTCGGTACCATAACTTTAAGGCACCATATTCTGTGGACGTGCTTCTTATCATCTTTGAAGTAAAACTGTTTAGTCTGTCTAGATTTTGCCTTGGTAAAATTTATGGGAGAATTCCTCCAATAAATTTTTACAAGGCAAAGACGTGAACAAATTTTAATGACCAAAAATAATTCAGCACACAATCAGTTAAGCAGTAATTATAATGAAAATTCATAAAATTTGTATGAACCATTGTTAAATAAATCAGGTGAATGACATAGGCATCACCAGGATGGGGGGTGCACACAACTCCCTTTTACATATTTTAAGAACGGAAAATGCAAATAAATCCTCCAAAAGGCCACCAGAGAGCTTGTGCATACTAGTAAGGTCCAGAGGCATCACCCCCCCCCCCCCCCCCATACCTTTTTCATCAAAATCAAACCCCTTTTGAAAAATCCTGGCGATGCCTATGAATGAGAGTCACCAATACATGTAAGCAGCACTTGTTTACTGTGGTAAACCAGTTCTGCTTTACTAATAAAATAGGACCCAGTCACCAATGCTTGGGGTGAAAGTCCTCTAAAATGGGCAACATGTAGATCAACGATTGACTAAACTTTACTTCATCTCCATGTTGTGTCACGATTAGCCATGGTGCATAAATATGTGACGTTAACCACCAACAAACAAACAAACCAATACATGTATATCTGTAGGAATATTATCGTAAGCCTTTAACTGGTTGAGTTCTGGAAACCACTATCAGGGTTCTACTGAAAAGTGCTGAAACCACTTTAGTGGCTTTACACTGTATCCACTACGTAGTTTGCTCAGCAGTTGAAACACAAAAAATGTTTAATCAAATTTGTTTTATTACAATTTATTGGAGAGTGCCTAGAGGCACTCTCCAATAAATGGTAAAAAAACATTTGTTACGAATCGCTTTTGAAAATAATTTTGCAATTTACCAGTTAAAAGATATATCCATGATTAGTGATGAACCGATTATCAAAACTTGCTTTCAACCGATTACCAATTATCGATTATTTCTCTGCCAATTATGCCAATGGTTGAAATAGGACGCAGAAGAAAATCTGTTGGTGCCTGTTATACTACAGAATTTCATTGATAAATCATCAATTATGAAAGGTTAATACCACATAAGTTTTCAGAGTATGCATATTTAGTGCTGTGCAATATTAGCCAAAATAATATTTGCATTTTGATTGGGGTGTGGGGAAAAGATCGTTATTAACGATACAGTCACACGATATTGTTCTCCTGGAGATTGTGTTTTATTCTGGTAAATAGTGTTAATAGGGTTTTGTGTGAGGATACAACTTGGCTGTGTTAACCAGGAATATACTGAGCTCACATACATTGTGTCTTAAATGAATAATAATTTAGTTGTTAATGTGTGTTGTGAAGTCGTATGATGCATTGTTTACACGTATGTCAGAATGTATTATTCAATGTTCTTTTTTCAACTTGTTACCTCCCTTGATGTTTTTCTGCAATGTTTACATGAACTCTTCAATCTACGGGAAATGGTGGCGAACTTGTACCGATTGCAGTTGGTAAATTCCGTAATATCTCTGCTCTGCAAATCCCTAAATTTTCTGCTATGCACTACACACATTTTTAAAGGGGAAACTTTATTGAAATGGCCAGATATCAAAGGGATTTTTAATAGTCAGTGTTAAATATAGAATAACCGGAAACTGCCAGTTTTTAACCCTCTGCACTCTGAGGTCAAAATGGCAGAGTTTTCAGCAGCAAATATTTCCCATAATGCAGCTTGATATTTAACCAAATATATCTTATTTGACAGAGTTCTGTCAAACAAAATATAATTGGTTAAATTCATACTTAAACAAGAGAAAAACAGAGTGATTATAGAAAATTTGGTTGCACTACCAGAGTGCTAGGGGTTAACTGCCGGTTGTCATAATCGGCCGATGCCCCATAACTGGACGGTTCCGATTGCCGATTCCGATTATCGGTTCATTACTATCCATGATTCAGATTATGACAAAGCAAAAAATGCTGAAAAGATGAATCTTTCAGAGAAATAAATCTTCATTTACATGAAGGTGACACTGAGATTCATTGTTCTATGGATTGCTTCGAACCAAAATAGTCATGAAGGGATCATTTACAAATGTTATATGAACAAAATTGTCACCTACCTGCTCTGAACAGTTAATTCGGTAATGATCAGATGCTGGGTGTTGTACAACTTGGCAACACTATGTGAATCGCAACATCGCTTTCCACTGGGAGTGTGGTGGCTCCGTGGTTATGGTATTGAACGTCAAACCTAGAGGTTCATGGTTTGTTCCCACCAGGGGTAATTGCATTGTGTCCTTGGGCATGACACTTAATCCACATTGTGGCGCTGTGTAATGCATGTAAGGCATAATGCACATCAATGGTGTACCTGTCTTCAACCATTGCTAACCGTGCTTGTGTGGAGTTAGTTTGTTGGGAAGTCTGACAGTTGCTCTCTGTTGGTCAGTGGTCCTCTCTGGGTCCTCTGGCTTCCTCCGCCCATAAAATTGTCTGACATGAGGTGACCCTGGTTGTCAAAAGTGCCGTTAAACTCAAATAAATAAATAAATAAATAAATAAATAAATAAATAAATAAATAAATAAATAAATAACATTCCTTTCCACAAACAACTTATAGTACCTTACAGTAGGCCTCTGGTAAAAAATGTCGAATTTTTAGTAGGATGCATATAAATATTAACAAATATACAACCCATGACATGAACCTCAGTAGACAAGTCATCAGAGTGAGCCATTCATTGAAGGATCTTCATCTGACAAATCATAATTCTGAAAAAATGATTCAAATTGTATCCAGTGAAAGCCCTTTGTTGAATGAAATGAAATGTTGAATGAAAGCATTGAAAACCCAAATTCTAAAGGCAGCAAAGCAACCTCCCCATCTGCAGCAAACCATCAGCAAAAATATGCCCATTGTTTCAAAACAGATTCCATTCTGTGATGCCATCCATGTTCATAAAAAGTTTGTGATTCACACTGGTTTTGATTATACATAACCTGGATTCATGTTATTAGATGTTATGTGACTCCACTTTTACTAACTGCATCATTAGAGTACAGTGATCACAAAAGTAGCCATTTTATTTCCTGATCTGGCATGCCACACTTATTCCATGGGGTCGAGATTTCAGAAATAAAAATCTTTATCAATCCTTTAGCCAACACAAATAGAGGATGATGCTTGCAAAAGGAAAGTGCTTGAATAACAAAAATTTTGATTTTTTTTCTCGAAAACACAGCTCATGACTCCTCTTTGGAACAAGCTAAGAACTCAGTTTACAACTCATAATATGGAGCCTTTATGTTGTATCTGTACTTCAGAATAAAGCCTAAATATGATCTTCCAGCACTCAACTAGTTACCCATGTGCATGGCATGTCAGTGATTTCAAGTCTTGGCTGCCTCACAAGGCAGTCTAGAATTGACTGCAAACCATTGGTGATATAATTTGGCCTCTATCCCGAAGACTTCCTTCAAGCCCTTTTGAGTGGCCGAACTGAGCTATGTTTTTGAAAGGAATAAATAAAAAAAATAATGGAATTTGAATTTGGTTATACACATGTTGCACTGGCTGGTTTTGCCTGTTCTTATAATTAGGTAGAAGCTAAAAAAATTAATTTTTTTTTTCTTTTTTAAAATTTTTGAGGTGAGATACATTTCTCAGATCCTCCTACCTGGTCATTTTGGCTACTGCATGCTCTCATTATTACCTATACAAACATAAATAAAAATTGTTTTATATCAGATCAATTTCCCAAGTTACTCTCAGGCCTGAAAATAAGCAGTCTGACATTTGCAGAATGAGGTCCCCAGAGGGTGAATTTGATGATGCTATCCCATACAGTGGGCCAATTTATCCTCTGGGTACCTCTTTCTGTTTAGTTTTGAGACCCTGATTCAGATTGAGGTTCACAGAAGGTAAATTCAGTGATGCATAGCATCACTAAATTCACCCTCTGGGGACCTCATTTTGCAGATGACAGTCTTCTGGTTTGGTTACACTAAAATGGATAAAAAGCTCCACTGGCCATGCTTTTCTGTAGATTATGAGGTCTAAAACTTGAAACACACCAAGTATGTGAACCTCTGGGGAAAATGAAATAGAAATAAAAATGATTAAAATTAAAATGAAAAAATGCCCAAACCTGAGAAACAGAAGATGTACTTTATGTGGCGTAAACACTTCTTTTTAGAAATGATTGTTTCTTTTTGTCTTCCTTTTTTCATTTTTCACGGTAATGAACGCGAAAAATGGAAGTTCAAACATCACATAAATGGGTGATGCCATTTACATAGTTTAGATTTCGTTGTCTGATGTTCATTACTCAGAAAGAGTGAAAAAAGTAATCTTTCCTTCAAATAACCCAAGTCACCCAACACAATGTAGTTATCCTTGATTCAATTTACAGGTACTCTTGTGTGCCAAGCAGGATGTATTTTAGCAAATCTAGAAAATTATGTTTCTGACCATAATCTTACCATGCCATTGGATCTTGGTGCAAAGGGAAGTTGCCAGATTGGTGGGAATATTGCCACAAATGCTGGTGGATTGAGGCTGTTGAGATATGGTTCTCTACACGGCACTGTGCTTGGAATTGAAGCGGTATGATAATGGAATGTTAAAAAATTTATAGTAATTTATATATTTTTTATACTTACCAATGACCCAGACATAGCTGGTGCTAACTCTTAAAATATAGGGCCAAACACAAATTTTGCCCCCCAATCCCCAAAATTTGCATCTAAAACTAAAGAAAACATGTCCTGAAAGGCCCTCCACACTTCGCCCCTACTGCGCATGCGCAGTGTCAAGGACATTCCGAAATTGGCGCCATTAATCATTCTAATAACCAGTGCCTGGTAAGCGCTATGTACTCAGCGGGGAGGCAAGAGTTCCCAACTCCTGGGAGGGCCATCCCCGTCTGGGTCATTGGTAAGTATAAAAAATATATAAATTACTATAAATTTTTTAACATTTTTATACTGTACCAATGACCCAGACATAGCTGAATAGTAAAAAGGCTGGAGGGCCAAGGACATAGAGCAAAATGGAATACGCTCAATAAAATAAAATAGAGTCATCCCCTGTAGGGAAAAGAAGTAATAGGCCTTACATGTATCTTTCTTATTTATGATAAATTAGAAAGATACAACACCTTCCAAAATTGAGCTTCATACATCCATGTACTCTATTAATATCCAATATAATCCTTATACTAATAATTTTTAAAGTAAGCCAATAAATAAAGTAAGTCTAGAGAATAGAGACTCTTATACTCCTAAAAGTGTCTGAGGATTGCATAATCATGTCCGTTGACATATGCAATATTCAAAAGCTATACTTTAAAAACTAAGACTTGAATGAATTTTAAAAACCTAAACTTCTCACTAAACAACCATCCCAATAACAGCTCAGAATTACTAACTCTGGAGGAGGTATCCCCTTGTTTTCATAGTAAAACAGGTGACCCAAGGGAACACCCTCCCCCCCCCCCCCCCTTTTTCTTGCCCTGGGTCAAATAGCCCAGAGCGAAGAGGGCAGCCGAACGGAGACACTGCCGAAACAGACAGCCTACCTAGCTATAGTAGCAACTGTTAAGTGAATGACATTCTGAGCAGTAGATAATAGACCTAACAATAGAGGCCTCCAGAAATGGACTCGATATTTCTGAGATAAAATTCATGAATGTGGATGGCTGAGCGCAATGAGCGGCCTTCAAAAATCTATAATAGCGACACTATTAATGTAAGCCCAAGAAGTAGAAGAACTCTTACTTCATGAGCCGAAATCTTAAGCACAACTGCTAAGTCAATGATATACTATAAGCAGTACCGATAGTTAATAGAATCCATTAACAATAAAATGGAGCGTAACGTCCTTCTACTAGACATCAAAGACAGAAGAAGCTTACGCCCATAGTAATAAACAGAAATCTGTTTATAAATACATAAACTGTACCCGGAAAGAGTAAAGGCCTATGCCCATACGAAGACGGAAGGACCTTAAAATAATAGGTTCCGGATAATAGGAGCCTAACTCTTATGCAACAATCCAACCTAAATAGTAACGGAAGTATTGATTCCGAAACTATGAAAGTGAAAATCATCCATCGATAGTGCATGAAACTCACTGACTCTACAGTAAAAGAGAAACCAACAGAATTACTGTCTAAAAGGTCAGAATTTGAAAACTACTGTTTCCAGAGGCTCAAATGATTACTTAGCTAAATAAGAACCGAAGTTAAAATCCGTATAGGAATTTAATCTAAAGATTCTAAGTCTATTTATCAAAAAGTTACTAACTGACTTAGATAAAGAGACAAAAGACTCAATTGTAAACTATCGTAGAGTGCATAGGTATGAGGTAACATAAACCTATAACCTAAATAATAACAGGCTGCAGTAGATCTTGTGAAACAAGTATACTAAAAAATAGCAATGAGTAGTATGGAGGGATCAACAATATGAACATAATGATCCCTACACCACGACGGAAGAGCCTCCACTTTAGCCGCATAGAATAGCGAAGAAGAGGATCTCCTATAGTAAGAAATCGCGTCCAAAGCTCGTCCAGTACAGTGCTTACAATGCAATACGGACCACACAACGGAATACATGAAGGTTGCGACCTTGCAGGTTGTGATAAAGATGACACGATTTACCCAGTGAAAAAGATCCTCACATAGAGGAAGATTTCACGTTAAAACCCACAGTAGACAAGAGAGAAAATTACTCATGATCTCTGTGAAGATAGAGATGCTATCAACAGAAATGTATTGTGGTTGTTTATCTTAGCAATACCTGCTAAAACAACAGCGCCGGAGGATACGCGTATCCTATCATTCCGTCCTATAGATCAATAGAGCGTTAAGAATATTAGCTCAGAGATCTGGACAAGCCAACACATACGTCTGCAATTGATTAGCAAGCTGTGTCATAAATAAATCATCATTGGGCGCTCCCATAGATAGCAAATCTGATTGAATACTTGTTTGTTTAGAGTCCATTCTGACAGCAACAAGCGACCCGTAAGAGAACGGGAGTCCGATAAAACAATCAGACGACCCGGAATATGACGGACCAAAACTGAACTTGGTGTACTATAACCAACAGACGGATTCTTTCCATTAAATTGAATAACGGAAACGAAAGAGTGCCTCCCTGGTTCCGGAGATACGCCACTACTGTCGAATTAAAGGACAGGAATTTGGGCATGCGTTTCTGAATAATGTTCATGCAATGACATAAAGCAAGCCTAAAAAACATTATTCCGCGGAAGAAAACTGATTGCTAAAAGACTGCGGAACCCAAAGACCCTGGCACTTCGAATCCGTAGGGATCAGTATTATATCCCAATCTGTATGACTGGCAACCGTCATAACAGCCACACTCGGGTCCGGCAACTGCGGCGGCACTCTCTGAGTCAACCACCGAATGTTTGCCCCAGTCTGAATCTCTTGTAACACTAGATAGACAAGAGAACGTGTAAATCGAGCAATTCATGGATTGCCGAAAAGTTGCCGTCGAAGAGAAGCTCCTCCGAGAACGAAGCGACTCTGAGAGAGTTCTTAACCTTACTATCCACGCGAGTGGATGTAGCTAGGGCTGCGTCACGTCTAACTAACTCCAATCAGCCACTGAAGGGCGGAGTTATACGTGAACAAACTACTGCCCTCAAAAGAAATTACATTGAGAATAATATCCCGTAAATCTTTTCTTGAAGACGTAATGATAACGCCTCAGTAAGGCGGATTACGTATAATAAAGCGTCTAAGTTAAGTCTACTATACATAATGTCGTTCCCAACATTGAAATTGGAAAAGACATAAATGGCGAAAAAGAATATATGCAGTTTTTAATCACACCGTCTAGACGCATATGAACTCTCGGTATGCCCTGCTCTGCCAAAATAAACTATTTGTATAAATGATAAAATGGCAGAAATGAGCAACGCGGACAAGAAACTAAACTATCATGCTTAGTAGCAGGCTTGTATATATATATATAGCGTCGAAAAATAAAACACATGTTGTAATGACAATATTGGACTACGTCGGTAAGACAGGGACAATGTCCCCGAACCGATCGAAAAATCCGAGTCCAATGACGCTATAAGTCTCTTATCCAAGATCGCAGCAATGAAGTCCGAAATAATAATCACTGGAAGATAATGCCAAAAGATATGAAAGGCATCTTCCGATACTACTAAAGGGAAAACTCGAAATCTTTCGAATCCCTTTCGCCATCCTGTCGGACCCTATAAAGCGTTCGGTCATCCGTACCTGATGCAACCGCGGACCGCACCGACCCAGCGCCGTCGGATAATTCCTGATTCGACCGAGAAACTGTCAATTGCTGGGATGCTGCGAAACAACTGTGCTAACTCGGATAGCACGTCCGTCACTGAGGCCTGAGGAGAAGCGGTCTTACGATGCATTGCCGCTGGAAGCTCCGTGATCGCTACCCCGTGCATACTACCAATATGCGAGCGAACGGAGTGTATAGGCCTCGTGTCCCTTGGCTACCGGATGGCGCGACCTATTCGCCGTGGAATCACTGAATGCCGAAACTGATCGGATACTCGAGGTCACGTAGCCAATGTGCGGTCGTGTGCCCTGGTGTGAGGATGAGGAAGCATTAAAGACAGTCTCTCGGACTGTCAATATAACGGAGCGTCCCGACCAACGGACATATGCTCCGAATGTAAAATATCTGAACCACAACATGCGGTCCCCTATGTTGTTGGGCGAGAGAGGGACCTCTCTCGCTCACAGCCCGGACGGACCTGGACCAGCCAGGAACCGGACTAACAGGCTTCCTCCGATCTGTCCTCAATCTGCCGTCACTGGGTGAGTACTAAAGTAATTAAAGTGCTCGCATCACCCAAATCTCCTTCCTAGACCGCAACGGACGAACCCGGCAGCCGAACCATTCGATGAATGTACGCTACACCGGGTGAGCTAGCGAATGTCACTCCGTAGGCGATAGACATATTCCATGAGCACTTATTGCCGCTAACTCTTCATTAACTATGACGACAGAGGCACACTTTTGAAAGACATCTCCATAACTCTTCGAACAAGAAACCAGAAATGCTTGGTTAGCAAGCATAAAATAATAATATATATAGCGTCGTTCCATAATTCAAAAGTTTGTGTGACATTATTGGACTATGTCGGAACTGAGGGACGATGTCCCTGAACCGAACCAAAAATTTCTAAGTCCACCGACACTATCAGTTTCTTATCCGGCATCGCAGCATTCTGGTCCGACGAAAGAAGCTGGAGAAGACCAAGTCAGATGACATACACAACCGCATATGTTGTTCCGAAAGGGAAAGCTCGAAATCCTCCGAATCCCTTTTGGTATCCCGTCGGACCGGATGAAACTTTCGGACGTCCGTACCCGCTTCCGCGGAGCGTCCCGACCCAGCATCGTCAGATAAAATATATGCGACAGATTCAGTTGATGCTGGGATGCTGCGATAAACTGTGCTATTAAGGAAAGCACGTCCGTTCCCGAGGCCTGTGCAGTAGCGGTCTTACGATGCATTGCCGCCGGAAGCTCCGTGTACGTTGACTCCCGCACACTTCCTATGCGAACGTCCGGAGTCTGCAGGCCTCGTGTCCCTGGCTACCGGATGGTGTGACCTGGTCGCCGAAGAATCCTTGATCGGCGAAGCTGGTAATATATCGGCGGTCACGCAGCCAAGGTGCGGTCGTGTGCGCTGACGAGAAGAGGAAGCCTTAGCAGTCTCAGCGGACTGCCTATACAACGGAGCGTCCCGAGCGACGGACGTATGCTCCGCTTACGACACATTTTGTACCACAACATCTGGGGCCAGATGTTGTTGAACGAGAGAGGGGCCTCTCTCGCTTGCCGTCCGGATGGACCGGAACGAGCTATGAACCGGACTAAAAGGCTTCCTGCGTTCTCCCTCTGATCCGCCGTCACTGGGTGTGCATTAGGTTAGTTTATAGTGCTCGCATCACCCCAAAATTCCTTCTAGACCGCAACGGACGAACCCGGCTGCCGAACCATTCGGTGAATGGACGCTACACCGGGTGAGCTAGCGGACGTCAAAGGCCGTCGAACCTACTAGGGTCCTCTTAGGCAATTGGCGTATTTACATGAGCACTTTTCCGCTAGCCCTTCATTAATTGTGACGACGGAGGCACACTGTTGGAAGACATCACAGATACATCACCCTAATCTTGATCGTCTGAAATAGAAATTGATAAAGTAGAGTGACCCTGCGGGGAAAGGACCGGAGTGTCCAAATCCCCAACAACATACCGTGACATACGCTTCCCATATTGTCATCGAAATCATACGATACAGAACAGGAGTTAATGCGAGTACACTGACCACATATAGAATGATAATAAAGTCAGAGGAAGACTTCCTCTTAAAACAATTGATCAATATCCTTTCAATGTGAAAAGAAAACAAGTCCTGGTACTCGCACTAACCCTTGGCAATCAAAATACATAATAATAATATGATCCATTGATATAGAAAAAATAATTGAAATCAAAATATTTTGAAAAAATATTTTTTCAGAACAGCCCAAGTTTCTGAAAAGTAACGTTGAGCCCCAATGGATCCCAAGCCTAAGTGTGGACAAAAATTTTAAAAATATTTTAAACAATATATTCAACACTTACGAACAATAATAATGTATCTAGTTATGATTAAAATAACATCAAGATATTATTTTTTAGAAATCCCCCCCTCACACAGAGGGCTGTTGAAAATGTAAACAATGAGTGTAAAAACACTAAAATAAGACTCCAGGCACCCAGGCCCGAAATCAGTTACCAAAAATACACTATCTGATGCAAAACAGAGACTTCCAGGGAAGAAACTGCAGAACATCAGATGGTAGATGCAGAACACAACGCCTAACCACCCGTAGGTGAAGACGTAAACATGGGGAAAGAACAGAATTCATTCTGTTATTCAGCTAAAACTCCCAAGAAAATTTAGTAATAATAATTACAAAAACTATGCCAAAAGCATGGGAGAATAGCAAGGGGGAACTTAAAGGACAGGGAGAGAGGAAAACACTTAAAAAAACAGTGTAACTAAATAATCAGAATGACAACAAAATGGCTGCTGCCTTGAAAATAGGTAACTTAACATAATTTCATTAAAAAATTTTAAGTTACAGCCCTGATAATATTCTGTCACACATTCGTTTCCTCCCTCCTTCTCTATCCTCCTTAGAATCACCATTTCACTAATATTTATGTGTCTGGCATCATTTAAACTGAGATTTATAAGCACAAAGATCAGTCAGATGTTAACTGATGAAGGGCCAAACTTAGAATGATTAATGGCGCCAATTTCGGAACGTCCTTGACACTGCGCATGCGCAGTAGGGGCGAAGTGTGGAGGGCCTTTCAGGACATGTTTTCTTTAGTTTTAGATGCAAATTTTGGGGATTGGGGGGCAAAATTTGTGTTTGGCCCTATATTTTAAGAGTTAGCACCAGCTATGTCTGGGTCATTGGTACAGTATAAAAATATTACCCTTGCTTAGTGATGTGGTAAAACTGTTATACAAATGTAGAGTGAGTCAGACTTAGCTTGATCATGCAAAGGATAAGACATGAGATCTTAGGTAATTTGCCTGATAATGGTCGATGGCAAAATCTTCAACCATTACCTGTTCAAATACCCTGGGCTGATTGTATTATGTGACTTAAAATCCACTTTACATTAAATCCTTGCTTTAACTCCTGGTAGATATTCCTGCCGAGAACCCCAAAACTCTAACCACTGAAATAAGTATAATTAGTGATCATTAACCAAATTTCACTCCATCAAATTGAATGGACTTTTTTGAGCAATGATTTCTTCAATTAAATTTAGATGAATTTTTCATCAAATCTAGTCTTGGCTGCTTCACAGTGACCTGAGCCTAAGCTCCAGTATAAGCACCACCACCATTATCGATTCTCAAAACAGACAAGCCAAAAGACAGAGACATAATACGAATAATGCCACCCCATCTATTAATGATGCCCACGAACCAGCAAACCGCAAAATCCGTAGTCTTAGACTGAAAGTTCTCAAAATGGAACTTCAGATCTTATTGTTATAGAATGTATAGAACATAATTAAGCACCAACCAGCCTATGGGCAAGTATACCAAAAGCCCGTAGTCACTGCTCTGACATTTCTCAGGCCCGCCGACAAGATGCACTCATCCAAGCGAGCGGGCAAATCATTCAGATCAGGCTAGATCAAGTTCAATTAGAATACAATGCTAACACCAAATTGGAAGCTATCAAACTCCACATTCGAATCCGCGAACATATAGCAGATATTAAGCACAAGCATGATACTCCCGTGGCTATTCACTTTAACCAAAACAACCACAGCAAGCAGACTTAAATTACCGCATCATACAAGTTATTTACGTTGACCCTCAACACCCCAACATGGTTGACCACTGTCGGAGAATAGAAAGCGAATGGATCTTCACTCTCAGAACATTTCAACCACTAGGACTGAACAAAAAGGACTTTTAGTGTATTGGTTATGTTTATTCATATTTCTACTTTCTGTTCTTTAATGCCACCTGCCCTTTTATGTCACAATCAAATTGATGCTACAATACAGAGATGTAACACAGTTCTCATCGGAGAGGAGATCAATTACGGAGACACAACTGTACCTATAATTAGATGCCTTTTACATGTGAGATTTGTGATTTTACGTAGGCTATTAGACAAGGACTCCAATGCCACATCAGAATAGTCCATTTTAAAAAAAGGTTTTTGACCTGTGACACATGCAATAAAACTTTCCGGCACCGCAAAAATTATAACATGCTCTCAAATAGAAGCTGCCACCTTCTTCAAACACAGCCCCTTGGAGAACCCTTCCGCTATTGAGATACTGAACTATCAATAACTCAGATTAAAATAATCACTCTCATGAACAGTAATGTATACCAATAATAAAAAAACAACCACAACTAGAACTATTGACATTACTGCTGTTTATTATTATTATTTTATTTTTGGTATAAAACACATGTCTAACAACACATTGTTCTTGAATTTCGTCAACAACCTTCACTTGCTTCTTCAACTATGGATATCCAGTTCCAATTCTACTCTTGCCTATCTAACCTCCTTCTGTATACACCTACAATTTAAACAATACCATAGGGTTTTTCATACAATACTGGCCACAGATCTTACACCCTTGTGGGTAAAATGTAGAAAAGTTAAGTGGTTTGCAAGTCACTCCATCAGAAAGTTCAAGTATTGAAAGATTTTCTTTAAATGTTTGACTTGAATAGGATGAGTGTTCTTGTGAAATTTTGTGTCCTAAGATAACCTTCATATTCCAAACCATTTACTATACAAGGGCATAGCAGAGGTTCAAACTCATGCCAATAGAGTTTCCTAGTGAAACTATACTGAACCACGCACACCACTTGTTAGTTGTTGTTAATAGAAGATGTTGTAATTATAGGGCCGATCTGATAGGTATATACGGATGGTTTCAATATGCTCATGGACAACTGAAACTACAACCTAGGTTTTTTTAACCCTTTACCCAACATAACGGCCAAAACTGGCCAGCGCTATTCTAAAAAATCGCCAGTTAATTTTCATTATTTTTTCATTTTTTGTCTCAAAAACATAGGTTATGATGTTTTTGAAACAAAAAATGAAAAAAATTAGTTGTTCAAGAATTTATTTTGCAAGTGTCGTCTGCTTTTCATGTTAGGTAAAGGGTTAATTTAAAAAACCGAAACCACAACTGCAGTGTAAATTCCACAACCTCCCAGCTCTATTTAAGTTATTTGTCAAGTAATTGCATCAATTCTACATACTGCACTTCATGGAAATCAGCAATAACATCTCTTTTTCATACTGTGCAAATCAAGACTGATTCAAGAATATCAAATTATAATGGCATGTGAGATTTGTTGTTCTCACGTTTCATTTTGACAAATGAGCTTCAACAGTGTTGGCACACGGGAAATTTGAAAAAGAGAGATGTTCTTGCTGATTTCCATGAGGTGTAATATATAGAATTGATGCAATTACTTGATGAATAACTTAGAAATAATTGAGAGAGGATTCTGTGTGATCTCTACTGGTCACATATATACTTCATTAACTAGCATTCCATTTATGGGGTCTGTCGGTGGCCAAGTTGTGTGCGTGGTTCAGTATAGTTTTTCTAGGTGGTTGATGCCGAAGGAAACTCTCTCGGCGTGGGTGATTTTTTTAACCTGTATGGATTTGAGAATCTAAGGACTGCTCTTTTGGGCACAAGTGGCGTATTGATAATTTGGGTGAGCAATGTAGATTTGCCATCAAGCCTGGAAATAAATAGCAGTCTGTCATTTGCAGAATCAGGTCTCCAAAGGAAGAATTTGCTGATGGTATCCCATACAGTGGGCTAGAATCCCCCAATTTATCCTGTGGGTACCTATTTCTGTTTGGGTCAGAGACCTTGATTCAGACTGTGGTTCAGAGAGGTACTGTACAGGGTAGTATCACCAAATATACTCTCTTGGGAATTATTTTACAGATGAAATTCTGCTTATTTCCAAGCTTGCTTGTCATAAAAAGAGTGATTCTTGTGCATAACTAGTAGGCCTGCAATGGTACACTTACACTTACCTCACGGTACAATATGTATTGCGGTACATTTTTTCTAACATTATTCGCCCCAAAAGTAATGGTGAATCATGTTTGCAATACGCTAGAAGCCTAGCATGCTGCTGGACTGCTGTGCCGTGCAAAAATGCACTGCACCGAAAAAAGTGAATAATTTATAACTCCCTTCCCCCGTGGCTGTGTGATTTTATTCATTCTGAGCCAAGCTGAGGAATTTACGATGTTTCACTATCAATCTCATCTTTGTATGAGGGAAAGCCAAAGTGTTTCCAGACAGGGGATTTAAATTTTGCAGGTGGGCTGACGATACCTTCGACGTTATTGACAGTACATTTATTTCTGTCACTCATGTTGTTATAATTGGATGTACTTCAGATCTGACATGTGTGCACGAAGGCGAAACAGAAATATGCAAATAAACAACGTAAAACTTGATTGGTGAATTGTTGAATAATCAGCCAATAAATAATTGTCTTACTTCTCTTGACACACATTTGGAATTACCCAAAGCTCAAGTGACGTCAAGTCGGTTATTTATAGATGCACGACATGCCGTTCTGTTTATGTTTGCTTGTGTCGACACTTACAAATTTTCATACAGACCCAGTTCCCAACAGCCGTCCATTAAAACTAACAGCATGCTTCTATGCACTGCATATTTGGTAGATTAAAGCTGAAATGTTGCAGCCAGGCAGCCTGTTAAGCTGATGTAGAAATATGCACTCTTGACAGAAAAAACACATGGTTGACCACATGCTAAATGTCTGACGTCAGTATGAAAATGAGTGTTGTTTGTCACGAACCAATAGAAATGTATCCCCAAATCACAGGATCAACATGGTTATGAATATTGAATATATTTATCGCTTGTCTGAACTGCACCAACTTCGTGGAAGACCCCACCAAATCCGATTGTTTTATGGACTTGAAATTCCACACTTTCTTTTATTGTTAAGTGATTTGAATAAGTTAAATTTTTAAAATAAATGCTTGAAATCGTATGTATGAAGTTTTTTCTCTTTAAATACTGACCTCACCAACTATTACAAATATTATCCACCAAGAATGGCAAGATTATATGCCCCAATTTCCCAATAAATTTTGATGATTACAGGTCCGTACAATCGGGTGAGTTACTGAGTGTGTGTGTGCAGGATGGGGTCAGAGAGAGGGAAAGGGAGAACAGTTTGATCCTGCGGAGAGTTTCCTTGAAATTCACATCCGACTTCATGGGCCCGCTTTTAGTTGGAATTCTCCTGCTGCGACCGCTGTGCCGTGAGCGTACCGAAAATTAGGCTGAATGAACCGAGTATTGTACTGTGGAAAAATACCGTGGTGCACCGAGACCGCAGTGAACCGTTGCAGCCCTAATAACTAGTGCTTTTCTTTGAAAATCTGACATTTCAATATGTTGTCTATATCAAGTATATCTGTGGGTATAAGTGTAAATTTGTATGTTTTGCTCTGTAACTTTAAATATGCTACCTTGGCTCAATATTGTATCCTGTGAATAGTTCTAACCATTGTAACAAAAAATGAGTTGATACATCCTTCGTAACAAATAATGTTAACCCACAAAATTATCTGTAACTTTTGCAGACTTCACCAAGTAGATGTACTTGTATGTATGTATATGTGAGGCTGAAATGTTGTTACTGTTTCAGGTACTTGCTGGTGGAGAGGTATTGGACTCTTTAACAACCCTAAGAAAAGATAACACCGGTTATGATGTGAAACAGCTGTTTATAGGTTCAGAAGGCACTCTAGGAATTATAACAGCAGCATCAATATCATGTCCTCAGAAGCCACAAGCTGTCAGTGTAGCTTTTGTTGGTGAGTTGATATTTTAATTGGTTGAGTGAAAAAAAGCTTCTATACTGCAGGGGGGAAGGCCACTAAAAATTTACGAGACGCTATTTGTGGGGTGGGTGGGTCTCATGGGTGCACTAAAAAAGTGCTTTCTCAAATTATGCAATTGTTCACAATTTTCTACAGTATATCATTTTTTATGTTCCAAACTGCTAAGATAATGCTGTAAATCAGCCCTAATTGGTCAACTGCAACACAAGGAGCCTTTATAAGTGTTAATTTGAGGTGAAATCTGTGCAAATGTCACAAATAATGCATGTTAACTGTTGGTGGAGGGGTGGGTTTCTGGTTCTCAGTGTAGAAAATATGCCAATTTTTTGTTAAATGCTTTATGATGCACCAGATACAACAGGAATTAATGTAAAAGGTGCAGACTTGTATCAACTAATATTCTATTCACTTAAAGGGCTTCAATCATTCACTCAAATGTTAAAGGGATATTTGAGAATATTTTCTGTTGTTTAATCATCTTTGTTTTAGTATTATGAGGGAGAAAGATGCTAGTAAATTGATTGTGACAACTGCCTCGTTTCAACTTGGTTAACAGTTCCAACATGCTTTCATATTTCAAATATAATATTGTTGCATGACCTTGTGACAATATAATATTCAGCAGAGTTTAACTTGCTATTATTGTGTATTAAGACTTTACCACATGTGTCATTAGTAACTTAAGATTTTTGTCAACTGATTTTTATTGAGAATTATGCAAAAATAAACAAAAAATAAACCATACTAACAAGGTTAATATTTGGAGTCACTTATGCAATCAATCATGCAGACCCCTACTAGAATCAAGTAAAAAATAAATAAATAAATCAGAATGTACTGAATTTTTATTATTTTTAGCTCACCTGGCCTAAAAGGCCGTGTGAGCTTTTCACATCACTTGGCATTCGTCGTCATCCGTCAACTTTTCACATTTTCATCTTCTCTGTAACTGCTGTGAACCAAACTTGGCAGGAATGGTAAATGGAAGATCTTCTGCCAATGAATCTCATTTTGTTCCTGTCGGATGAAAAACATGGTTTCCAGAGGCATTCTTTGATTCTGGTTGGTGGATTTTCAAAAATCTTCTCCTCTGAAACTGCAAGGCCAAATGTTTTGAAACTTCACATAAATGATGAATAGGACCCCCTCTACCAACGAGTCTCATTTAATGTCGATCGGGTTACAAACATGGCCACAATTGCGACTTATATTTACTATAGAAACCCTATGACAAATCACATTTTCATCTTCTTCTCTGGAACTACTGAGCCGATGTGAACCACATCTGGCAGAGATAGTGTATGGGAAGTCCTCTACAAAAGATCCTCATTTTGTTCCCAAAATTGTTTGTTTATGGGTATTTTTAGCTCACCGAAGGGAGCTTAACTTTTCACTTGTCGTCTGTCATGAACTTTACATTATCAACTTCTCCTCCCAAACTACTGGACCAAATTGAACCAAATTTGGTGTGCATGTTCCTTATTATATGTCAATATATGCCCAAAAGGGGCACCACAAGGGGCATTACTCTGATAGCACCCATAATTTTTTTTTAAAATTAAAAATCTTCATCTCCAGAACCATCATTTAGAATCTTTTGGTATTTGGTATATAACATCTCTAGGGGGGTCAGATTCAAGTTTGTTCAAATCAATGTAGAAGCATGAATTTTAACTTAGTGAAATATGAGGAAATTTCTTTTAAAATCTTCTTCAGATCCAGCAGTCAGAATGCTTTCATATTTGGTATACAACATTTCTAGGTGTGGAAGGGGGGGGGGGGGGGGGGGGGGGGGGCAAGGGGAGCATGTTAGGTTCAAGTTTGTTCAAATTCATTTCATTCCTCAGTGTTTTTCCATGATATTTGCCTTTCATGACTTCATTCCTTTGTAGTGTTCATGAACCATGTCTGACTGAATGTGACCCCAAATACTTCTTTGAATCACTTTGGCATGTGAGCGATTAAGGCCCCTTGGGGTCTCTTGTTTTATATTTATTTTTATTTTTAACATATTTTATTTACTTCGTAGTAGATTGGGATTGATGAACAGGCTTGCACCTATATTGATATATTTCCCTTATAAAGAATTAATAACAATATCTACAAATATGTGTGTTTTTAACTCACCTTGACGAACTCAAGCTGAGCTTATCTAATTGCTCTCTGTCTGTCATACGTTGACACCTTGTTTTTGGGATTCTCTTTCAAGTGAAAGTTTGTGTGGGTGATGGTGCTGAGGGGCCATTGCATTTTTTTGTTCAACTCAACATGCCCAGCCCCATTGGGAGGGGTGGAGGAAAATGCTCCAAATTTTTTTTTTAATCTTCTCATGAATCGGTGGATACAATGACTTGCTATTTGGTATGGAGCTTCCCTTTCAGGTGTAGATTCAAGTTTGTTCAAATGAAGTTCGTGAAGCAATATTATCCTTTGTAATGGGAGGGGCAAGATTTTTGGCCCCCAGGCCAAAATTTCTATTTTCTGAACCGTTGGTCTGATTTGAACCAAATTTGGTTTGTGATATTATTGGATCATAATTCCTGCAAAAAAACATTTTCCTGTGTCCCCGTGGGAACCCCAGTAGCTAAAAATAGAAATATTTTCAAACTCCAATATTTCCCAAACCCCACGGAACAGAAACTGTTATTTGGTATGAAGCATCCTTAGGACCCATAGAAGTGAATGGTAAAAAAAAAATTGCCATCGGCTATGTCAGGATGTTCTTAGGGAGGCATCGATAAAATGCTGAGTCAGCATATTTCCCAAAAAAATTTTTTTGCCAGAATCTTTCGATATTTCATATACAGCATCCATGGGGGGGGAGGGGGTGGGGGGGGGGGGTGGGGGGTCAGATGCAGATATAAGTTTGTTAAAATGAAGTCCATTGGTTTATATTTGGGCTCAAAATGCCCGAATGTTTAACTTACGGCAATATGGCAAATAATCTTTAAAAAACTTCTTCAGACCCACCAATCAGAATGCTTTCATATTTGGTATATAGCATCATCTATAGGATGGGGGAGGGGGTTGGGTCAAATTCAAGTTTGTTTAAGTCGGGTCTCTAGGTTCATATTTGGGTTCCCTATTGTAGCTCAAAATTTCAACTTCATGCACTGTGATGAAATTTCTTTAGAAATCTTCTTCAGATCCACCAGTCAGAGTGCTTTCATATTTGGTATACAGCATCTCTCGGGGCTTGAGATTCCAGTTTGTTCAGTTCAAATTTTCACATCTCTGGGGGGGGGGGGGGGGGGGGGGGGGGGGGGGGGGGGGTGCAAATTCAACTTTGTTCAAATTGGCCCCCTGGGCTCATATTTGGACTCCCTATGGTAGCCCGGATTTTTCTGGGGATAATCTTTCAAAATCTTCCTCAGATCCACCAGTCAGTATGCTTTCATATTTGGTATACAACATCTCTAGGGGGGCAGATTCAAGATTGTTCAAATTGGGTCCCTGGGGTCATATTTGGGCTCCCTATGGTAGCCCAAACTTTAACTTATTGCAGTATAAGGAAATTTCTTTAAAAACTTCTTCAGATCCACCAGACAGAATCCTTTCATACTTGGTATATGACATCTCTAGTTCACTACTCAGAACTCTGTCTTTAGAAACTTTTTATTAAGTACCCTCTAGAGGTGTGTAACTAAGATTAATGCACATAAATTTTATATCAAGGGGCTCCATAGGGGAGCTCCACTCTTTACAAAGGAAAAGCATGATGCTTGGACTATTTCAGTCACTACAGAGGGGCTCAAGGATTGACAATGGATCTTATGGAGATTGATTGCTTAATGTAGATTCATTTGTGGCCTCGGTTTATATCGGGCTGTTCAACGAGAGCACTTCAGGCCCTGTGGGACATTTTTTTTCTTTTGACGTAATATAATTTTATTGAATTGGAGTAACTCGGCTGAATTGCTCAGTGCTGGAAGCCTGACACATGCTCGCCTGCTAACATCTGGCTATAGTTGGTATCATGGTGTTTATATAGAATATACCCATAGGTGCTTGGTGTACCAAATGTTCACCATGAGTGTCAAATTGTGTCCCTGGGTTCATATTTGGGCTCCCTATGGTAGCCCAAATCGAGCGGTTAACACCACTTCACCACAAGTGGTGAATATTTGGTACACCAAGCTACTTTGGGTATATTTTAATTATAACATGATCATCAGATTAATAAGAGTTGAAATGTAAAATAAATCAATATTCACACTTGCAAATCTGTTTTTGTTTACATGAGCACCAGTGGGCGACACTTCCGCTGGCAATTTTATCACCGAAAAACGAAATAGAAAAAATGAACCTGCAAATTACTGGGCCTTTTTCATTTTAATAGCCTAATAACACACTATTTTGTGTTATGGGTGCTTTATTAACATGAGACAACATGTGTTTGTTAATTTTTGGTACCTTATGAGATAAACTTATTTCAAAACGTAATAAATAATTGTGGGTTTCATTTCATTCTTCACAATGCGATGAATGATAAATTTAGACAAGTTTGCATTCAAGGCGAGGTCACCAAAGGTCAGTTTGGATGTAGTTCCACTGTAGGTGTAAATTTTAACTATTGAAATCCCATTGCTGACGTGTTCACCACATTTGGTGTGTAAAGCTAAAATTTATGTCATAGCCTTTTTATATATAGTAGAATAGGTTATCATGGTATAAATTATTATTATTGTAGTTTTGTTGACTCATTTTACTTTACATCTTGGCTCTTTTATCTTTTCGGAATTAAAAACCATCTTGAGATACCTAATAAGACAGTGGACCAAGTGTTCCGATCCCCCCCCCCCCCTCACCCACCCAGTATACCCATGACCATGCATTTATTAATGGGAGAAAAATTACAATGTGTAAGTTCACTACAGCTTGTTCCAAGTCATTAATGGTGTCAGTTTGAATGCTTCAGAGCAATCCGTAGCAAACTGTAGTACCTAGCTGCTGTGGGTTCAATGTCACTCACTGCATGCTGTTAGATTGCTTAAATCCGTAAATACCTCTAAACAGGTCCACGGCTGTTATATATGTATTCACTCAATGCCCAGCCATGATTGTGGAGACTATTTGCATAAGGGAGGATAACACAACTAACAGCAACTAGTTTTTCCAAGCCTCCTGTGCACCACGTATTTATTTCAAGTTTGGGCATATTTTTTATTCAGGGAATTAAAGGCCTGGAACTACCATTCAAACTTTGTTAGCATTTTTTTTTGCTTCCAAAGCATTGCCTGTTACCCCTTTTTAGAATGACCTTGACATGCCGGGCCTGGCATTTTGAGGCGAGTGATCACTCTCTCCCTCCACAGTCTGCCTGATTTGAAAATAAGAAGGGCGGCAATTGCCCACCTAGAAAATTCTTGTTAAACTAAGGGATTCTAAAAGATCCTTTTAGCAAAATAAATCTAAACATACCAAGCCTCTTTTCCCCCTTTGAACCCTGGTGGTATATTCCATGTCTGTTCAGTGGCAGCAATTGGAGGCGTCTATAGTCATTATTTAGGGGTAGGAGGAAGACAGGAAGACAGCCAATCTGGCTCTGTCATCTCCCTGCAGTATACCTCTACTTTCACACGATTGTAATCTAATATGTATATATAAACTGTATAATGTATACTGCAAAATAAAGAATCTAATCTAATCTAATCTAGGGGTAGACCAATTAATATTTTCAGCATCCAGACTCAGGGCTGCATGTGAAAATATTGATTGGTCTACCCCACACATGCACTTAGCTTCCATTCTGCATAACTGGTTGAATTCTAGAAGCCACTATCAGGACTCTACTGAAAAATGCTGAAAGCCACTA
Organism: Pictodentalium vernedei; assembly: GCA_031216915.1. NCBI lineage: Eukaryota > Metazoa > Mollusca > Scaphopoda > Dentaliida > Dentaliidae > Pictodentalium > Pictodentalium vernedei. The sequence continues at coordinate 281,058,306 of CM062290.1, forward strand.
TAGTGGCTTTACACTGTTTTCACTAGTTTGTTGGCTCAGCGGCAGAAAAAAATTATATAAAATTGGTTTGTTACAGTTTATTGGCACTCTCCAATAAATTGCAACAAAACTATTATTTATGAGCAATATCTTGCTAAACCAAGGCTCCTTTTCTGGCGGTGTGATATCTTTGTAAACAAATGCTTATGTCATAAATGACTATTTAAAAGTAAAATGAGCACTCTCTACACGCTAATAAAATTATGAAATAGTATGTTCCTTGCCCGAAAAAGTGGCCTCTCCATTTCAAAGGGTTAGCCACTAAGAGCCTGAGAAATTTTCCACAATTTTGATGACACAACTTGTGAGTCAAGCAGCCTAACTGGTTGAGTGCAAGAAGCCACTATCAGGGCTTTAAAAAATATGAGGGTACCAGAGCAAAAGCCAACATTTTCCTTGCTCGTGTTTCCTATTCAGTCAAAAGCAAATAATATTTTTATATAAGTTTGTTTTATTACAAATTATTGGAGAGTGCCTATTGGCACTCTCCAATAATTTGTAATAAAACAGATTTTGAATAACAAATTCAGACCACCAAAAATTATTATTATTTATTTATTTATTGATGTTTAAGGTCACATATTTATGCACAATGGCTAATCATGACCGTGACAGTTTTACGGGTGGAGGAAGCCGGAGTACCCGGAGAGAACCACCGAGCAACGACGAGCAGCTGCCAGCTCCCCAACATCGTAACTCCGCACTGCGGCACAGGCAGGGTTAGATTGGTTGAAGACATGCGTACCATCGACGTGCAGTACGCCTTAGTACACGGCGTCATCGTGCCCCCACGCGGGCAATGGAGATGAAGTGTCTTGCCCAAGGACACAACGCGGTTGCCGCAGGTGAGATTCGAACCGAGAACCTCTCGGCTTGCAGCCTGCACCTCTACCTACTGAGCCACCGCGCTCCCGACCACCAAAAATAATCTAGCACTCAACCAGTTAACCGTGATTTCTATACAACTCGTGACCAGAAACCACTGCCAAGGTAATTTGACTATTGTTCACAGGACCTAGTCCTTAAAATTTGTACTCCTGTGGCATAACCCTTAACCCAATGTAACGGCCAAAACCGGCCAGCCCTATTCACAAAAATCGCCAATTAATATTTTTATACTGTACCAATGACCCAGACTTAGCTGGTGCTAACTCCACAAAAACCAGGGCCAAACACAAATTTTGCCCCCCAATCCCCAAAATTTGCATCCAAAACAAAAAGAAATCATGTCCTAAAGGACCTCCATAGTACGACTCTACTGCGCATGCGCAGTGACGCAGTCGTCCCGAAATTGGCGCCAAATATCATTCTCTGTTTGGCCCTTCATCAGTCAACATCTCACTGATCTTTGTGCTTGTAAATCTCAGTTTAAAGGATGCCAGACACGTAATTCTTGGAGAAAATGTGATTCTAAGGAGGATAGAAGGAGGAGAGGAAAAAAGAAGTGGCAAAAAATAATCAGGGCTGTACTTAAAATTTTTTTGTTAAAATTATGTTAAGTTGCCTATTTTCGAGGCAAACGCCTCTTGTTGTCATTCTTGCTAATTGTTGCACTGCTTATTCAGTGTTTCCTCTCCCCTAACCTTCTAAAGTCCCCCCTTGCAATTCTCCCATGCTTTTGGCATATTTTTGAGAAGTTTCATTTCTAAAAATTCCCTGGGAGAGTTGCTTGGTTACAGAATGTTTTCTGTTATTTTCCCCATAGTTACGTTTTCACCCATGGGTGTATAACGTTTGTGTTCTGCATCTTCCATCTGATGTTCTGCAGATTCTCCCCTGGGAGTCTCTGTTTTGCATCAGATAGAGTGTAATTGAGGACTGATTCCGGGCCAGTTTTTTCAGTGCCTGGAGTCATGTTTTCTTCTGTGTTTACACTGTTTGTTTTCATTGGCAACAGCCTTTTTTGAGGGGGGGCTGTTTGCCTTTGAGGTAGTTTATCTCATTATAAGATACATTTATATTATCCGAAAGTGTCTCATTAATTATTTTATATAATTTTAAAATTTTTGACCACACTTTGCCATCGGATCCATCGGGGCTCAACGTTACTTTTCAGCAACTTGGGCTTCTCTGAAAAAATATTTTTTCAAAATTATTTTGTTTTGCAATTGTTTTTTCATTTATTAATGGATCATGTTATTATGTATCTTTGTGTCAGGGGTTTTTGCGAGTAACTAGGACTTATTGTTGTTCTTTCACAATGAAGGGAACTTGTTCAAATTGTAATAGGAAGAAATCTTCCTCTGACTTTCATGATTATTGCATAAATTGTAGTCAGTGTTCTCGCATTAATCCCTGTCCTGTATGTGAACATTGGGATGAGAAACATTGGAAACGTGTGTCACGATATGTTGTTTCTGGAGAAAGAGCGATGCCGGCTCTTTCTCCACAAGGTCACTCTACTCTCTCAGTTTCTATTTCAGAGGAACCAGAACAGGGTGATGTTTCCATGTTATCTTCTTCAAGTGTGCGTCCGTCGTCACAATTAAATACAGAGCTAGCGGCAAAAGTGCTCATGGAGATTAGACAAATGTCGTCCGCTAGCTCGCCCGGTGTAGCGTCCATTCACCGAATGGTTCGGCAGCCGGGTTCGTCCGATGCGGTCCAAGAGGAAATTTTGGGTGATGCGAGCACTATAAAAATAATAGATGCACACCCAGTGACGGCGGATAGTGAACGAGAACGGAGGAAGCCTTTTAGTCCGGTTCCTAGCTCGTCCAGGTCCAGCCGGGCCGCGAGCGAGAGAGGCCCCTCTCTCGTACAACAACATCTGGGACCAGATGTTGTGGTACAAAATGTGTCTTTAGCGGAGCATACGTCCGTCGCTCGGGACGCTCCGTTGTATAAGCAGTCCGCAGAGACTGTTAAGGCTTCCTCTTCTCGCCGGCGCACACGACCGCACCTTGGCTGCGTGACCTCCGATATCTTGCCAGCTTCGCCGATGAAGGATTATTCGGCGACCAGGTCACACCATCCGGCAGCCAGGGATTCGAGACCGATGGACTCCGGACGTTCGCATAGGAAAAGTATGCGGGAGCCATCTGATGCGGAGCTGCCCTCGGCAAAGCAGCGAAAGACCGCTCCTCCGCAGGTCTCGACGTCGGACATTCTAGTGCAGATAGCACAGCTTATCGCAGCATCCCAGCAGCCGACAGAGACGGTGTCGGATCGAGAATTATCCGACGGTGCTGGGTCGGTACGCTCCGCCGAAGCATCGGGGGCGGACGACCGGGAACATCGGGAGGTCCGACCGGATGGTGAAAGGGATACGGATGAATTGGAGCTATCCCTTTCGGAACAACACAAAGCTGCCGTAGACTTCATCCGGCACTTTCTTCCTCAAGTTGTTCCGTCGGGCCAGACTGCTGCGCTTCCGGACAGGAGAATTATAGCGTCATTGGACTCTGATTTTTTCGAGCGGTTCAGGGACATCGCTCCCGAGTTTCCGTCGCAGTCCAATAATGTTGCAAGAACATTTGAATTATTGAACGACGCTATTTTTAAACTTGCTTCCAGGACAGGGAAAGCAGGCTTCTTGTCCGCAAATACTCTCAACCTGCCTTTCATTAATGCAAGGAATAAATTCGACACGGCAGGTCAGGGTATACCGAGAGTTCCTCTGCGTATGGACGACGAGGCGGAAGACTTAGAGCTATCATTACCGTCGTCAGCTTCTATTCCAACCGCAGTGTTGGAAACAGCTATTGCGTCTAACAGAGCCAATTTAGATGCCTTATCTTACGCAGATCACCTTACGAAGGCGTTATCACTGCGTCTTCAAGGGGAAGAGTTTCAGGATATACAATCCTCCTTAAGACTTCTTTCAGGGGCAGTAGCTTATTCCACGTGTAACTCCGCCCTTTCAGTGGCAAATCTGGAGTTGGTTAGACGTGACGCAGCCCTGTCTACATCCACACTAGTGGATTCTAAGGTGAAGAACTCTCTTAGAGTCTCTTCGGTCTCAGGAGATCTTCTCTTTGACGGCAAGCTTTCCGCTATTTATGATAATATTAAAAAGAAAGCTAGTGATTCTCTGTTGTTTAGATCCGCTCCTAAAAGGTCGGATTCAGCAGACACGAATAAGGCGGGCACTTCTGGGTCTTATCCGCCCAAGAGAGGTTCCTATAGAGGTTCCGGTGCGTCCTCTAGCTCTTATTCGAGAGACCGTCAGGATAGCGACTCTCGTTCGGGACGTCCTTCAGGCCGGGACAATCGGTCGGACGCCCCGAGGTCGACGAGGCGAGGTGCGGGTCGTGGAAGACGTGGTTTCTCCTACCGCAGGCCTCGCAGATCCAGGAGGTGATGGCTCAAACCTCTATCGCGTTCCGGTTGGCGGAAGGTTGTCGAGTTTTTCTCAAGAGTGGGCGTCGATTACGGACGACCCGTGGGTGAGAGGAGTGACTTCGGAAGGTCTAAAGATATCCTTCAAACGAAAGCCTCCATTAACTCGAAGTCCAAAGTGGACTCATCTTCCGTCAAACCCTCAGAAAAGAGACGCTCTGCTATCAGAGGTGCAGTCTCTTTTAATGAAGAACGCGGTAGAGGTCGTAGAAAACCAGGAATCGCTGGGATTCTACAGCCATCTGTTTCTGGTTCCGAAACCAGACGGCTCGTTCCGTCCAGTCATAGATTTGAGCTGGATAAACAAGCTGATCATCGCTCCGAAGTTTTATATGGAGACGATTCGATCGGTCAGAGCGAGTATTCGGGTGAACGATTATGCAACGAGCATAGATCTCAAAGATGCGTACTTTCACGTCATGGTACATCCGACATTCCGAAAGTATCTACGCTTCGCAGTCCTAGGAGTGGTGTATCAGTTCCGGGCCATGTGCTTCGGATTGAATCTAGCACCCTGGGCTTTCACTCGGGTAATGAACTCGGTAATGATCTACTTCCGAGCTCATTCGTCTGCGGTAACGTCGGCCTACCTGGACGACATTCTTCAGAGGTACGGCAACGAGTTAACGCTTCAGAACGATGTTCAGAATCTTCTTCTATTGCTCCGACGTCTCGGTTTCATAGTAAACGAGGAGAAGTCGGATCTGGTGCCGTCCAAGTCATTCACTCATCTGGGAATGAGCTTCGAGACGCACAACAATCTCGTTCGTCTGCCGTTAACCAGAGCGAAATTAGTCAGTTGTTACGCTCGCTATTGTCTAAATACAGACAAAGTCACAGCGAGAGAATTTATGAGACTGATAGGTCTGTGCGGAGCCGCTGCGGATCTCATTCCGATGGGACGGCTACGCACACGGCCTCTTCAAATTTTCTTGACTCAGAATTGGAGTGTGAAAATTCATTCGCTCGATGTAGACGTTCTCTTGTCAGATCAAGTGAAACAAGAGATTCAGACTTGGGCAAACATTCAGTGGTTAACTCAAGGAGTTCCGCTGCAGTTGCCGGATCCGAGTTTTACCATTATGACGGATGCCAGTCAAACAGGTTGGGGTGCATCATTAATCCCAACGGATTCGAGATGCCAGGGTCTTTGGGATCCGCAATTCCTGTGCAAGCACATAAACATCAAGGAAATGATGTCAATTTGGCTTGCGTTACGTCACTGGATGGACATTATTCACGATGCTCATGTCCAAATCCTATCCGACAATACGACAGTAGTGGCGTATATACGGAATCAGGGAGGCACTCATTCAGTTCTGTTGTTCAATCTAACGGAAAGAATCCTTCTGTTTGCGTTGGAACATCACGTTCTTCTTTCGGTCCGTCACATACCGGGTCGTCTGAATGTGCTAGCAGACTCCCTTTCTCGAAAGGGTCGCTTGTTGCCGTCGGAGTGGACTCTCAACAAACAAGTATTCAATCAGATTTGCTACCAATGGGAACGGCCAATGATAGACTTATTTGCGACACATCTCAACAATCAGTTGCAGACGTATGTGTCCCCGTGTCCGGATCCAAGAGCATTTGCTGTAGACGCTCTATCGATCCCTTGGGACGGAATGATAGGATATGCGTATCCTCCAGCGCCGTTAATTCAACAAGTATTGCTAAAGATAAAACAATCTCAATGCAAGATTCTGTTGGTAGCATCTCTGTCGCCACAGAGACCGTGGATAAATCTACTCAGGTGTCTGTTGTGGGACCTACCGCGGAAGCTCCCTCCACGAGAGGATCTTCTTTGGCAGGGGAAATCGCGCCAACTGCATCACAACCCGCAAGGTCTCAACCTTCACGTTTTTCCGTTGTGCGGTCCTTCTTGCATGGCAAGCACTTTACAGGACGAGCAGTGGACGCGATTTCTAACTGTAGGAGGACCTCCTCTTCGCTAAACTATGCGGCTAAGTGGAAGGTTTTCCGTCGTTGGTGTAGGGATCATTCTGTTGATATATTTGATCCCTCTATACCAGACATTGCTAACTTTCTAATATACTTGTTTGACGAAATCAAACTGCAACCGGTTACTATAAAGGGTTATAGATCTATGTTATCTGATACCTATGCACATCATGATAGTTTACAAATTGGATCTAATGTCTCTTTATCGAAATTGGTTAGAAACTTTTCGATAAATAGACCCAGAACTCTTAGATTAATTCCTAAGTGGAATTTAGCTTGGGTTCTCCTTAAATTGAAGGAAAAGCCATTTGAACCTCTTGGGACAGTAGATTTCAAATTCTTATCTTATAAGACAGCTTTTCTCTTAGCTTTCTCTTCTGCCAGAAGAGTCAGTGAGCTTCATGCACTATCGGTGGATGATTCTCATTATCGTAGTGTTGGGAACACTATCACCTTCACTACTAACGTCGGTTTTTTAGCTAAGAATCAGGCTCCTAATAAATATCCGGAACCTATTGTTATTAAGGCTCTTCCGTCTTCAGACGGGCGTAGGCCTTTACTCTGTCCTGTTAGAGCACTACGTATCTATAAACAGAGATCTCAGTTCATCAGAAAGGGACGGAAACGTTTCTTTCTGTCTTTGATGCCTAATAGAAAGGACATTTCAGTCCATTCTATTGCTAGATGGATTCAGTTAACTATCCGTACTGCGTATGAAGATTTATCTTCTTCTCAGCAGTCTGTGCTTAAGATTTCTGCTCATGAAGTAAGAGCTCTTTCTACTTCCTGGGCTTATGCTAATAGTGTTGCTATTACAGATTTAATGAAGGCTGCTTATTGGTCTCAGCCATCCACATTTACTAATTTTTATCTCAGAAATATTGAGTCCATTTCTGGAGACCTGCATTGTTTAGGTCCGTTATCTGTTGCTCAGAATGTCGTCCACTAAACAGTTGCAACTATAGTTATGCAGGCTTTCTGTTCCGGCAGTGACTCCGTCCGGCTGCCCTCTTCGCTCTGGGCTATTTGACCCAGGGCAAGGGGAAGGGGGGGGGCGGGTGTTCCCTTAGGTCACCTGCTTTATAGTGAAAAGCAAGGGAATGCCTCCTCCAAGACAGTATTTCTGAGTCGCTTCCGGGATGGTTTTAAAGTGTAATATTAATGTTTAATTTCATTCATGTCTTATTTTTAAAGTGTAGCTCGGTGTGAAGCATTTGTATATGTCAAGTGTCAAACGGGCTTTAATATACAATACTCGGACACTTTTAAATGATTATAAAGAGTCTCAATTCTCTGGACTACTTTATTTATTGGCTTGTTTTAAAAATAATTAGTATAAAGGTTATACTGGATGTTAATAGAGAACATGAATGTTATTGTGCTCAATTATTAAGGGTAGTGTATCTTTCTAATTTAAATATTAAATAAGAAAGATACATGTAAAGCCTAATACTCCTTTTCTCCTTAAGGGGTTACCTCTTTATTTTATAATTGAGCTTATTGGATTTTCCTCTATGTCCTAGGCCCTCCAGCCTGTTTACTATTCAGCTAAGTCTGGGTCATTGGTACAGTATAAAAATGTTAAAAAATTTATAGTAATTTATATATTTTTTATACTTACCAATGACCCAGACGGGGATGGCCCTCCCTGAGTTGGGAACTCTTGCCTCCCCGCTGAGTACATAGCGCTGACCAGGCACTGCCAGTAAGAATGATATTTGGCGCCAATTTCGGGACGACTGCGTCACTGCGCATGCGCAGTAGAGTCGTACTATGGAGGTCCTTTAGGACATGATTTCTTTTTGTTTTGGATGCAAATTTTGGGGATTGGGGGGCAAAATTTGTGTTTGGCCCTGGTTTTTGTGGAGTTAGCACCAGCTAAGTCTGGGTCATTGGTAAGTATAAAAAATATATAAATTACTATAAATTTTTTAACTTTCATTATTTTTTTATTTTTGTCTCAAAAACATAGGTTATGACCCCTCTTTGGAATGAGCTCGATGAGCTTGTTCCAATGAGGGGTCATAACCTATGTTTTTGAGACAAAAAATGAAAAAAATTAGTTATTCAAAAATTTTTATTGCAAGTGTCATCTGCTTTTCATGTTAGGTAAAGGGATAAATCAATTTTTAGTTCTTAAATAATATTGAAAATGAGAGTACTGTTATATACCCTTGTGAGTCCTTCCCTACATATTTCATAGTAAAAAAATACAAACTTCTTATTTATACATTCATTAGAGTTAAACCCTTAAGGGACATGTTCCAGTTTTATTCTTGTTTTACATGCTCATGTAGAATACATTCCAACATACAGGCTTTGGGTTGCATTGTTGTGGCAAGTTACAGAACCTTGGCAGTATTATGGAAAAAGAACTTCACTTGTTCCTGAAGTAATGTTGCATTGATCAGAGAGGTCTGGATTCTGCACTCATTCATTCAGCAGTCCTTACATATGCAAAATACTAGAGCAAAAAGTTGCTCTTGTAAAATTGTTTACGAGCTCAATTTGCTTCTGTAAAAAAATGTTTAGAGTATCCTGACCGACCCTAAAAAAATTATGCCTGCTCCAAAATATTTTATCGAGTAAAAGTCACTCATGTAGTTCATTGTAACCCTAAATTTCCATCTCCACCTGTCTTTAACTGTGAATTTGAAATCAATTTTGGAGTTCAAGCTTTCAAAATTACGTGTAGAATTAAATATATCAGACAGAATAAAGGAGGAGCAAGTGGCAAGTTCCAGTTCAGCAATGGAAACCACATTTGATAAACTGATGAACATTTTACAATGCTTCACCATTGGTGGTGTCAGGTCATGAATATTAATGAATATCGTGTTGAGTTTTGTGAATTGATTTGAAAAGCCACAAATCTTGGCCTACAGTCATTGGAGCAAGTTTTGTGTACAACAGTTTTATTTAAATTCCATTCAAAGTTATACATAGAAATTACTGACAATGGCCATCAGATGCGTAGATATTGCATTTAAGTGAAGTATGTGGTCATTTTGGTAATTCGATATTTGTTTTATTTCTCTCCGAAACTACGTTGTGCTTTCTATGTCAAGCCAAATGGGGAGATTTTTATCATTGGTCCCTTCAAGAAAAGTTTATTTAATATGTAAACATAATTGCAATAATTAAAATCATCCTGACTTGCATTGACCTATCCATTTATTTATTTTTAGGTGGGGGGAGGGGTGGGGTGGGGGCATTGGCATTGTCAATGATTTGACTTAAGTGTTGAACCGATACCGATAGGTCATTATCAGCCAATAGCCAATGCCAGTGATCGGTCCATCACTAAGCTGGACTTGACTTTATATCCATGCTGTGGTCACGATTAGCCATTTTGCAGAAATATGTGACCTTAAACAACAATAAATAAATAACTCAGAATTTCTAATTATGGAAGAAGAAATAATGCAGTTGTCACCTCCACGACCTGCAATCTTGTAAAAAAATTTAAAAAAACTATTTCTGGATAACATGTATTCTCTTTCAGCTTGTGAAAACTTTCAAACAGTGCTTGATATATTTGCTAAAACCAAAGTCATGCTTGGTGAGATATTGTCTGCTTTTGAGTTCATGGATGCTCACACTATGTTTGTGGCAACAGATAGCTTGAAACTTACAAACCCGATAAAAGAAGCACAGTTTTATGCTCTTATTGAAACTGCTGGTTCTAATGGAGACCATGATGAAGAAAAATTATCAAAACTACTGGATACATTAATGAACTCAAGTATAATTCTAGATGGAACCGTTGTGACTCAACCATCTAAAATACAGGTATATAAATTGTTTTTATTCTTTTCCTTATAACAAATAATTTAACCCCTGAACACTAATGTTAAAATTCTGAAATATGAAGCAAAACATTTTTCCCATAATGCAACTAGGAATTTAACCCATTTGATCTTGTTTGACAGAGCTCAGTGGGATCTTTCAACCAAGACAAGACTGAAATGGTTAAATTCTGTCCCAGTTGCATTACGGCCAGGCCTGTCAGGATTAACCCCCTACCTAACATGAAAAGCAGATGCCACTTGCAAAAAAAATTCTTGAATAACTAATTTATTTCATTTTTTGTCTCAAAAACATAGGTTTTGACCCCTCATTCCAACAAGGGGTCATAACCTATGTTTTTGAGACAAAAAATGAAAAAAAAATAATGAAAATTAATTGGCAATTTTTTAGAATAGCACTGGCCAGTTTTGGCCGTTACACTGGGTAAAGGGTTACTCGAGAAGTTGACTAATCATCAGAACCACCCATAATTGACTACAATTTCAAAATCAGCGATTATGGGTTTTCATCACTCCTTTACTGATGAATTATTAGTTATTACTCTCCAACCCATTGTACTCATAGGAAGTATCAAAGGCTGTAGAATATCAAAATAACTTGTAATTGATATGGGAAAAAAATATCAAGATACAGCACATGACTTCATGTCTGGCATTCCAGAAAGTGTGGGAGTACAAATACTTGTCCTTCTCAGTTTGACAAGGAGAGGAATTGCTTTCTAGGTGGCTATTACTAGACTCTTGATCAACTTGGGGCCAAACCTGAATTAGGGCTCAGGTTTGGGACTGAGATGGTCAAGAGTCTGAATTTTCCTCGGAGAGCAGAAGGCCTGCAGCATATCTGCATGCCAAAAGAATTGTTTCTAGAGGTCACAGAGTACAATTCAAGTCACTTTAATCGATTTTTCTTCTTCAAAAGTCAGTCATGAAATTTCATAATTGTACCAGCCCAAATTATGAGAAATATTTACTGCTTGAAATTTCAATATTTTGACATCAGTGTGCCAAGGATTAATAATAAATAATTTTAATCCTTGATAACTTTTTAATGCAAAGGAACAGGTTCCCAAGATACATTGTTTGCATAAACTCAAAACTTGTTTTCTTATGTATCTTGCCAGTTGTTTCCAGGCAGGTCTTAGCTGCCTCTGTAGGCAGCCAAGACTTGACTAGAAACAACTGCAAATACACTGGAGTTAAACTTTCAAAGTATAGCAAAAAATCTCCAGGCCCTTAACCCTTTACCCAACCTAACATCCAAAACCGGCCAGTGCTATTCACAAAAATCGTCAATTAATTTTCATTATTTTTTCATTTTTTGTCTCAAAAACGTAGGTTATGACCCCTCTTTGGAACAAGCTCATCGAGATCGTTCCAATGAGGGATCATAACCTATGTTTTTGAGACAAAAAAATGAAAGAAATTAGTTATTCAAGAATTTTGTTTGCAAGTGTCGTCTGCTTTTGATGTTAGGTGAAGGGTTAAGGGTTTAAGCCTCAATTCCACTTAAGGGTGCTCTTCAGCTGTTTTGTAGAACTAGTTGTTGTGTCAATCTTCAAATTACTGGTGAAATACTTTGGGATATAAATGAGTTTGTATTCTTTTTCAAAAATTTTAATATTTTTTTTTTTTTGGTGGGGGTCAGAATACTCAGTATATGGTGGGGCCCACTTAAATGGATATTGATTGATGTATTAACCCTCATTATGACATATTATTTTCAAATGCCAAACATGTACCCTGTTCTTGCAGAGCACCCACCTACTAATAATCTTTCTGATCGGGTCAATTCACAGTAACATTTTTAGCTGGGCTGAAAGTTGGGAATTGTAAGCGATCATGTCCTTTCCAAAGATAGATTTGGTACTGAGAAAATCTTGATTCAAGTTTATCAAATACAAATTAAATGTACTGATACTCATCATTTCACAGTAAAGGAATGCCACAAACAGCCATGCCTTAATGATATTAGTGGGCTGACTCCAACAAGGACTTGGACTCCAACAAGGAAAACAGGATACCCACTTTTTTAACTAACTTGGGAGTTTCCAAACTTGAATGTATCACATTGGAAAATTGTAATCAAGGGTGTGATTTTTGTTTTTTTTCATCTGATTTCAATCTTTTTCTTACCCTTCTACAAAATGTTTATTTGCATGAACAAGGGTTCTTTTAGGTGTCTAAAGAGGCTGAAATATGGGACGCATTCCCAATGGCATTTTGGCATGATTTTTCCCAATTCAAACCAAAAATTTCCCCACTTCACTCCTCATTCAAATAAAAGTTTAATCCTTGAAGGTATAATTCTGACTTTCATCACTTTTTCTCTAAAAAAACAGGTACCTCAACAGGCAGTTTTTAGATACATTTCCAAGTTGCATCCCACGAACCTTGTCAGGTGCTTCTAGGCAAGTCTTAGTTGTCTATATAGGGCCCTAGAGCTGTGCGGTATTGAAATTTCAGGTTCGGTATCAGTATTTTTCAGGTAAATACCTCGGTTTCAGTATGGTATTCAGTATGTGCTCAGACCAATGAAAGTAGTCTCAAACTGACCCAATTTCCAAACATTCAACCATGTAGTAACTTAACAGGTTCAGCGCTGACATCTCATGAACTTGACAAATTAATTCAGCAGTGATAACTGATTATTCTAACAAGTTATTTAATCACTCAATTCAGTGTGAATCATCACACTAAATCGACTGATTCATTAAATAACTTGCTAAGCTAATCAGTGGGCCTCTGTGTCCTTTGTACAATGCCCCTCCTAAAGTCAAGTCGTCATCATCCCTCCCCATAAATCAGGTAGAAGAAACATTTATATATGTTCTTCAACTTCAAGGCTTTTCAGTAAGTTTTCACTAGTAGTAACACTTGGTTTGCCCCCGCCCCCCCCCCCCCCCCTTATCTTTCAGAGTAGATTAATGTCAACTGTCCCCCCGTGGGAACCCCAGGAAGTTAGGCAGTGCTTGTTTGCTGTAGTAAACAAGAACTGTTTTAATGGTAAAATAGGACCCAGTCACTAATGCTTGGGGTGCAAGTCCTCAAAGATAGACAGCATGGGGCATAAACGTTTGACTGACCTTGACTTTATCTCCATGTTGTGGTCACGATTAGCCATTGTGCAGAAGTATGTGACCTTAAACACCATTAAATAATAATAATAATGTCCACTGTCCATTGAATCCAGTGTCCAATATCCACACAAATATGCAAATAAATTTTGTAATGCAACTGTAATTAATCTCTCTATGATAATCCCAATTGTGAAAACGTGCAATCATTGCTAATCATGCAATGTGTCAATTGCATGGTGTCACCAACCTTTCATTGTTTGCGTTCATCCTTGATAAACAAGTAAAATAACATATTTTATGACATTCAGTCAGAGTATTTTGCATGAAATGACTCTATCAGTGTTCACTTATGGTTCCTGGCTTCATACACATTTCTGAAAATTCCAGAGAATCCGCGATTTTCTATGATAAATTAGGGTGAATTTTCATTTTCCATGAGAAAAAAAATGTACATCCAAATAGCAGCAAATCATTTTCAAAGCATTTGTTGCACCTCAGTCGATTAAATGAACTTTGATAATGCTAAATCTGATGTCGCATGTTGGCTTCCGTACATTTTTTTTTTAACTCTTAGAATCTGGGAGTCAAGGTTTCTTGCCTGTGATATAATACTGCAGGTAATCTGGCTGTGATGGTTCGGCTATCTTTGGGCTGTGGGAGAATTAAACACTGAGCAGGTGCTTCTAGGCAAGCGTTGCCTGCCTGAATAGGCAGACAACACTTGACTAGAAGCACCTGTTTACTGTAAGTTTGTCGTGGTATGTCATGTTCAATAAATTCATTCTGATTCCCCAGCTTCTAAGAGTTAATGTGTCTTAAAATTTAGGTCAATCACATCTTTTCAGTGTGCACTGGTGTGCGGTATATTCAAAAGAATACAAAGCAGATATTAAAGTTTGGGGGGTTGTATTTTAATAAAATGACCAGGAGTTAAAAATATCTGCAACTTAAAATAGCAATGCTGAATTGAAAGAAATACTACAAAAAAAAAAAATCACCAGGCAGTATTACCGTTTGTATGAAAAGTTATCAACATATTGAATTGTCAATGCCGGTGGCTTATTTCCAACCAATTGTCAACCTTCCACCTGATCCCTAATCTTCCCTGTGAATAAATCACACAGTATTTCCAGAAAATATTGAATCAATCTGAATGTTAGGAACACTGGAACTGAGCCGTATATTTCTTTAGAAACGGAAGTACCAAGTTAACAATTTGCCATTTTTCGTTTTTCTGTTGTTGCTTTTTTATTTCTCTTTCAGACGTATTCACAGCATCAACTGCTGCCTGTTGCTTGCAAAGTTTACATTTGCACATTTTCTTATCAATTCGATCAAAATATGCCGCCCACAGGCTTTCATAATTAATTAGTTAATTTCTGTCAATTTCATAGAAAAATATAAATACCAAAATAATCAATATTTGGATTTGGTTTTGGTACAGTTTTCGGTATCCCCATAATACCAAAACCATCGCAAAAAATTGATATACTGCACAGCACTACCATGGGCAGCCAACACTTGCCTAGATGCAACTGCAAAGCGACAGAATGTCGACTGGATGCAGAGGGAGAGCAAAATGCATAAATATCTTCTTTATTTAATAGTATAAAAACAATTTATTTAATAGAGATTACAGAGACTGATCATTATTTCATGCAACTGTTTGTTATAAAACTTACCACATGTACTATACAATTAATGTTCTCAGTTCAATGTGAAGTTAACATTACTTATTATACCCCCGACCTCCGAAGGAGGATCCGGGGATATCTAGTGAAGCCCTCCGTCTGTCTGTCTGTCCATCCACCTGTCTGTACAAACATTTTGCATTGTAATTGCAAAGCCATCGCTCAAATTTGGATCTCCTTTGGTTTACTGATAGACCTGCATGGGAGATCGGACATGCATAAGGAACGGGTTCCATCCAGTAATTTTTCCCAGAGTTATGGCCCTTTTTAGACTTTGAAAATTTTTCTGTTTTCACTCTTTCCACTTTGAAAATTTTTCTGTCCCACAGTACATTCAAGGCTACTTCAATCTTGCATACGTTTGGGGGCAGTGGCCCATGCTTTATGTTGCCCTTGTTCTTTCAGAGTTTATTCTCCCAAATAAATTCCCAATTGGAGCCTTCATGATACAGATTTTCCCAAATGCATGGGCCCAGGACCCTTTCCCAAAGAGGGCTGAAGAACCCCTGATGAAAATGATCATTCAATGTTAGTATTTGAGGTCTTGTAGGATTAGTTGTAGAATCCTGTAGCATTGGTATGGTAATACAGAAGTCAGTACAGGGAGTCCAACTTAATTGGATATCTTTTAATTAAATAACCCTATTAATTGAATATAACTTCCAAACCCAAATGTATTTACCAAACATGAACTTTATGTGTTAATGAAATAATGGCATTAATAAATAGTAATTTATTTATTTGGATTTAAAGACACTTTTGACAACCAGGGTCACCTCATGTCAGACAGTTTTATGGGTAGAGGAAGCCAGTGTTCCTGTGGCGTGCAACTGTCAGACTCCCTAACATACTAACTCCATACAAGCAGGGGTGTTAGCATTGGTTGAAGACAGGTGCACCATCGACGTGCAGTATGCCTTAGTACACAGCATCACCTTGCCCCCTGCCCCCCCCCCCCCCCCCCACATGTGCAATCATGATTAAGTTCCCAAGGACACAATGCAGTTACCCCTGGCAGGGATGAAATGAAATGAAATGAAGTTTATTCAACAAAATACCAAATTTACAAGTTAGTTTTGTACAAAGAGTTTTGCATATATAGAATACACTGGTAAATTGTTGGGAGACAACATAGCCACATTGGCTGTCTTCCTGTTGCCCCCAGGAAGTGAAAAAGACTACACAGAAATCACTACACAGAAATGGAGTAGACTGGATATTATTGTTCATAGGTACCACTGCCTATGGCCCAGCTATTGAATGAATGGAGAGAGTAAGGAAGACCTCGAATCTACGTGATGGCCCCTTCCCAGTCTACTCGAAAGACTGCACCCGATACGCGCAAGTGCATTTTGATGGTAGACTGCAAATTTGAATCAATAAGATTAAGCGTAAGGTGATAGGTCAAGACATGATTGGAGATTAATTCGAGGTCTGGTTGGATGAGATAACTGATCAAACTGTCAACCTTTCGGTTTGATGACCAGTACCATAACCACTGAGCCACCATGCTCCCTAATAAGTAGTCATTGAAGTGTTATTGTCCATATAGCTGCCTCACAAACAGACCAATTCGAATACTTGGTTTCTTGGGTACATGATGCAATAAAAAAATCTGTGTTGGGGCCCAAATATGGGGGTGGCTGCTGATGATAGTCTAGGGATTTATTGTTTACGTCCATATGTGGACAAAATTGATAATAATAATAGAATTCTATTTGGTTTACAGTAGCCCACATAGAAATAAACAATTGAATAAGATTCCACAAGGTAGATCTTCTGTTTCTGTGACCAATTTTTGTAAAATTGCTTGTGGGCACATGCTTTTTTATTTTATTTTTGTAATTATTTCTTATCAACCTACTCACAATTGTTTACTACAGGCTTGCACTACAGTGGAAGTCCCTAACTCGGATAAAATACTCTCTATTTTTGTCTTTCCCAAGCAAGTTGGGAAAGAAAAGTGGTGCAAAAGCACCAATAAAAATAAGCCAAAACTGGGTCGAGTGCAACCGGCGCAGACCCAGTACGGGACGCTCTCTCCCAAGTACAACTCCACGACTTCCGTTGCCAGTGCGCATATACCGTCTCTAAAGACTCATTCTTTTTAAAATCCGCTTCGTGTCGAGATGTTTTTGCACGCTTATCAGTGTTCCACCAGCTCGATGTTTGATGATTCCTGATTCATTATACCACAGTGTATCCTTTGTATTCTCAGGAACAGTGTTTTATATTCTCTTTTTTCTATTATATGTCCATAATGTATATTTATTTGCTCTCTCTCGGGTCGCGCGCGATTTTCGCGGGCCACGCGGTTCGGACTTAGATTTTCACAATTAATTGTTCATGCTTTTTTTGCAAATTTTTCTAATTGTGTTAGAGTTAGGTGTCAGCGGGGTACCACTCCTACAGTGTTTCTTCTTTCTGTTGAGAGTAGTCTTCCTGTTGGGTGGTTCCCGGTCGACCGTCTGGGGTCTTTGTTTCTGTCACCTTTCTCTCTTTGGGGGTGTTCTGTTTTCTGATCTCACCTTCTCTGCTCCTCTCACCTCTTTCATGCCTAGGACAATTCCTTGTGGGCAGTGTCTGCTGCCTAAGCATGTGGACGATGTACATTCGTCGTGTTCCTCCTGTAATGGGTGTTCGGCCGAGCGGCCGTGTGGTGTCTGTGGAACATGGTCTTCCACCTTTTGGGCGTCAGTAAATCGTGTCGTTCGTTCTCGTGGCCATGCCTCCCGCTCCCGCGGGAAAGGAGAACGTGGTCGTTTGGGGCCTCCCGAGCCGACTTTGTCTGGTGAGAGTTATTCCTCCTCCGTGGGGGATGTGCAGTCTTTTCCTGTGGTGGATACTGCGGGAGCCGTTGAGTGTTCTGGTGTAGAGATGCCTGGTTCCGGGACTACGGTCCCCCTCCAGTCGACATCTGAGGCTGTCACTAGGGTTGTGACTCCTCCTTCGGAGCCGAGCCGGTGTGCTCTCTCCACTTTTTCACCAGCCTCAACGACTCTCGACGTATCTACTACTGCTGCTGGTCCGTCTGCTTCGTTGTCTGTTTCAGCCGGCCTCGGCTTTTCGCTGCAAGGGACTGCAGAACTGTCCGATACTGTAGACGTGGGATATCGGCCCCAGCCTTCCCTGACTTCAACTCGGCGAAGTCGGAAGGGGCTGCCGGCCGAGCCCATTGCTGTGGTCTCATCGCCGTCGAGTACCACAGTTGTGTCTTTGGATTCAGATGTTCGTAGTGGAAACACTCTGAACTCCGTGGCGTTTCCGTCCACTCACTCTGGTCACACAACCAGTTTTGGGGGACCAACGCCTTTTGTGCAGCCTGGACCTTCTGCCCCGCAGAGGTCCGCGGTGACTCTCATGAGTTCTCGCAATATTGATCCTCGGGGAGCATCGTACCCCTATACACGTCTGCCTTCAGATGTTTCGGCTGCCGCCCGTCGTCCCGCGTCGGGTGTTTTGGAGGATCGTGACCCTTCGCTGGTTAAGAGGGTCAGAGGTGAAGCCACTTTGCCGGTTCGCTCCCCTGTCGAACCGGTCGGTACAGGCAGTGAGCTTAGGGAGGCCCTCTCCTTACTCACTCAGGTTCTCTCAAAGAGCCTTCCTGTTGCTTCCAGCGAGGCTATGGTTGGTTTCCAGGCGCCTCCTATGGCGCCGCCTCCCGGGATTGGAAACAGGCCGGTTTCCGATTCCTCTGGTGTCCCGACACCATGGGAGGCGTCGGCTGGTTTGCCCACGATGGGCTATGTGTCTTCCGACTCTGGGGAGGAGTCCGACATGCTTGAGGTCGAGGGCCAGCAGTCTTCGGACTTGGGGGCGGCTCTTGACTTTGTGTTTGGGTTTCTGCCTGAGCTCAAACCTGCTAACCAGCCGACAGTGTCAGCCTGGCCGCGATCATCGGTCGCGCGCCAACAGCCTATGGAGCAACCTGCTTCTGGGCGCCTTCGACCTTGCCAGTCGGTACAGGTGGTTGAGGCTTTTTCAGCATTGGATGCCAAGCTGAATTCCAAGGCTTTGAAGACTTCGTTCTTCACCAGGGTTGACACCTTTTTGCCTCCTGTGCGTTATCGTTCCTACGATTCCGCCAATCCGTCAGTCTGCCAGACTTTGACGGTTCTGGATCAGGACTCCACTTCCCTCGGGCTTTCCAAGCCCAAGTCTGCCGTCATTCCAATGACGACTCTGGAGTCCACGTTGGGCTTATCTAGAGAGATGCTTGGCATGCTTTCTCTCTCAGATCACGTCGTCTCAGCTTTGGCTGCTTATCTGCCTCCAGATAAGTTTGACGAGGTACAGGCTCCTTTGCGTGTGCTGTCCAAGGCGCTTATGCACCTTACTCACACGCATGCCTGTAACACGGCCAATTTGGAATTAGTTCGAAGGGACGCTGTGCTGGACACAGGACGATCCCTTCCCGAGGAGCAGCGTGCTACTCTTCGATCTGCTTCTTTGGCAGGTCCGCAACTTTTCCATGGTTCCGTGTCGACGGTCCGGGATGACGTCCTACGTCATTCCAAAGATCAGCTGCTGTTTCGTCAGCTTGATCAGCCTTCTCGGGGAGGCAAGGGCCGTTCCAAGCCTAACAAGTACCCTTCTGCTTCCTCTGTGAAGCAAAAGGCTGGTCCTTCTGCTGCCGCCTCTACTTCTTACTCACGGGGTAAAGGTAGGGGTCGGCAGAATCGAGGGAAGTCTCAGGATTCTTCATTTAGCAGAGGAGGTGGTTTCTCCTCTCGCGGGCCTCGTCGGGGCTCGAAATGAAGGTCCTCACCTCGACTCGTCCCAGGTTGGAGGAAGGATAGCAGAGTTCGCAGACCATTGGACCACCATCGCATCCGATCCATGGGTGTTAGATGTTGTTCGGTCCGGGCTGCGCATATCCTTCCGACGGCACCCCACTCTGTCAAGAGTGCCTCTTCCAACCACAGTTCCTTCAGACGTTTTACGTCGGGAACTTTTGTCCACGGAGATTGCCAATCTCCTGGCAAAGGGGGCGATCGAGGTCGTCAAGAACGTTCAGTCAGTGGGTTTCTATTCCCGCCTGTTCTTGGTGCCGAAGAAGGACGGCCGACTCCGACCGGTTATCGATCTGAGCATCCTGAACCAGTCTATCATTGCTCCCAAGTTCAGCATGGAGACTTTCAGGTCGGTCCGCCAATCAATTCACCAGGGAGATTTCGCAGCCAGCATCGACCTGCGAGACGCTTACTTCCACGTTCCGATGCATCGGGCGTCACGGAAGTATCTCAGGTTCGCTTTTCTGGGGCGAGTTTACCAGTTCAAGGCCATGCCTTTCGGCCTCAACCTGGCTCCTTGGGCGTTCACCAGACTGATGTCGCATGTGATAGCGTTCCATCGCACACAGTCCAGGGTGACTACTTCGGCATATCTGGACGATATCCTCCAGAGGCATTCCAATGCTGCCTTACTGGAATCGGATGTCGCCACTCTGTTGAGCTTGCTCACGTCGCTAGGATTCAGAGTCAACGAGGAGAAGTCGGACCTGGTCCCTTCTCAGTCGTTTTGTCATCTGGGGATGTCTTTCCAAACCAAATTCAATTTGGTGGCTGTTCCCCAGGCCAAGGCTGTGATTCTCTCAGCTTTTGCTCTGACTCTGTCCCAGTCCAGGTCCGCGACCGCTCGGAGTTTTCTCCGGCTGATCGGTCTCTGCGGTTCGGTGACGGATCTCATTCCTCTAGGTCGGCTGCGTGTCAGACCTCTCCAACACTTTCTGCTCAGTCGTTGGAGACCGAATGTAGATTCTCTGGATCAGGTGCTTCCGTTTCCGGACTCTCTGTATCCTCACCTTCTTCCCTGGACAGATGTTCAGTGGATTACGCAGGGTGTTCCGCTGGACTTACCCACGTCCGATCGCGTTCTGACAGCAGATGCCAGCGATCTCGGATGGGGTGCGACGTTGGATCCTCTCGGTCTTTCCCTACACGGGATGTGGGACCAGGATCAAGCAGCTCTACACATCAACCAGAAGGAGCTTCTTGCTCTTCTTCTGAGTTTCAGGCAGTGGATCCCTCACCTGTCGAATCGCCAGGTCCTTCTACTATCCGACAATTCGACAGTGGTTGCTTACATTCGGAACCAGGGCGGCACGCACTCGCTTCCGATGTACGAGTTAGCTCGGGATCTTTTACTGCTCGCTAAGGAGGTTCACGCCGGAGTGGTTGGTCGTCACATTCCCGGTCGTCTGAACGTCCTAGCCGACTCCCTGTCCCGACAGGGCAGGGTTATTTCCACCGAGTGGATGCTTCACAGGGCAGTGTTCCAGTCGCTTTGCGATCTCTGGGAACGTCCCCACATCGATCTCTTTGCGACTCGTTGGAACCATCAGGTGGACACTTTCGTGTCCCCGTGTCCAGATCCTCTGGCTTTTGCCGTGGACGCTCTGTCACTCGATTGGAACGGTCTAGTCGGCTATGCCTTCCTGCCGGTTCCGATTCTTCCTCAGGTTCTCGCCAAAATTCGAACCTGCAGTTGTCGAATCATTCTGATCGCTCCCGTGTCGCCTCAGCGGGTGTGGATCAATCAGCTCCGCTCGCTGATGGCGGCGGTTCTGGCACGTCTCCCGCTACGTCGCGACCTTCTTTGTCAAGGTCGCCCGAGGAGGTTTCACGTCGACCAGACTTCATTGTGCCTTCATGCATATCTTTTGTCAGGTCCTGTCTCCTCCGTAGAGGTTTTTCGAGATGAGCAGTGGAGTGCATTTCTTCTTCAAGGAGGCACTCCACTGGTTTAGCTTATGCAGCTAAATGGAAGGTCTTCTGTCGATGGTGTGCTGATCACTCTGTTGATTATGCCAATCCTTCGATTTCACAGATTGCGGAGTTTCTGGTATATCTGTTTGATTCTCGGGGTCTCCAGCCTGTTACCATCAAGGGTTACAGGTCTATGCTTTCAGAGACTTTTTCTTATGTGGGGAAGCGTCGTATCGGCACTAATCCTTACCTCTCCAAGCTTGTTCGGCACTTTTCTTTGAAAAGGCCTCGGACTTTGCAGCTTACTCCACGATGGAATCTTTCGTGGGTGCTGCTTTGCTTGGGGGGGGGGGGGGGGGGGGGGGGGCGCCGTTCGAACCTTTATCCCAGGTGGATATGCAATTTCTCACATACAAGACGGCTTTTCTGATGGCATTTGCTTTGGCCAGACGGGTTAGTGAGCTTCACCCCCTCTCGGTTGACCCAGCCTTTTTTAGGAGTTCTCCCAACAGTGTTTCTTTTACCACTGATTGCTCCTTTTTGGCTAAGAATCAGTTACCAGATACTACTCCTCCTCCTATCTGTATCAGGGCTCTTCCCTCTGTTGAGGGTACTCGCCCTTTGCTCTGTCCGGTCCGTGCTATTCGCATTTATCGTGATCGGACACGCTTCATACGGAAGGGCAGAAAACGTTTTTTTTCTGTCTCTCATTCCGGGTCGACAGAAGATCTCTCCTCAATCCATTTCTCGATGGCTTTGTCTTGCTATTCGTACGGCTTATAGTCGTTTAGCAGCTGGCGATTGTATTACCAATCGTATTTCTGCCCACGAGGTGCAGGCACTGTCTACCTCTTGGGCTTATTCTAACTCCGTCAAGTTGTCGGATGTTATGCAGGCAGCCTACTGGAGAAATGCTTCTACTTTCTCCACCTTTTATTTACGCCAGTTGCAGGAGCAGTCGGAGGACCTTTTTGCCTTGGGTCCTCTTTCTTCTGCTCAGGCTGTTGTCTGCCATAGCCATTAGGCTTCTTGAAGGTCAGTTTCAGCCTTGTGCTGTTACTGCCCTTTTTTCTGTCTGTGTGTCACACAGGCTCATATGTCTCTTTTCATTGTCCTTTACCAATGACTGCGACATTATGGTTGATAAGCCTCGGGACCTCTTCCTTCTGCTTCACGGTTCCAGTGCACTAGGGTTATGTGGGGGTTGGTTATGCGATTCCCTCCAGCCTTTTGTCTATTCAGCCTGTAGTAAACAATTGTGAGTAGGTTGATAAGAAATCTAAATTTTATAGTAAATTTCCTTTCTTATTATATCTACCACAATTGTTTACATGGAGGCCCTCCCGTCTTCTTTACGGGTAAAGAATCTTTCCTCCCCGCTGATCACATAACTCTAACGTTTACGGATTCAAAAAGAATGAGTCTTTAGAGACGGTATATGCGCACTGGCAACGGAAGTCGTGGAGTTGTACTTGGGAGAGAGCGTCCCGTACTGGGTCTGCGCCGGTTGCACTCGACCCAGTTTTGGCTTATTTTTATTGGTGCTTTTGCACCACTTTTCTTTCCCAACTTGCTTGGGAAAGACAAAAATAGAGAGTATTTTATCCGAGTTAGGGACTTCCACTGTAGTGCAAGCCTGTAGTAAACAATTGTGGTAGGTATAATAAGAAAGGAAATTTACTATAAAATTTAGATTTCTTTGCCATCAAAAGTTCATGTTCATGGTTTGTTTTATGTTTTAGGCCTCAAAATCTACAGAATAGCATGGGTGGTGGTGTATTTCGTCTCTTGAGTGCAAGAAGAATTTGCAATGCTAAAGCTTTGTTGCACTCGGGGGACAAAGTTATTAATTTTTATTTTTCTTGGATAAAATATCAGACATCAACCATTTTTAACTCAACTTTGGCGAAGCCAAATTTGAGCTTTTGTCATGGCCCGTTGTCCGTCTGTCCACCCGTCTGTCCGTCTGTCAACAATTGGATACGGCTTGGGCTAGAGGCCGTATTTATGAACCGATCTTTACGAAACTTCTTGGCTACCTTTATTATGACCGTGGGACGAGAACGAGTGTTTTTGGGTGCGGTCCAAAATTCAAGATGGCTGCCAGCCGCCATTTTGTACCGACGATGCAGAAATCTGTTTTTTGTACAGAACTTCCATATGAAAGCTCTCATTTGAATAATTTTTTGTATGAATGCTTAGTACAATGGGATACATCACATATAATACAGGTTTTTTTCTCATCCTTAAATTGTGCAAATTAGACTAATTTTTATGTTTTTTGGTGTTACCATAAGCTCTATAAGTGCAAATGCCAATACGGCTCGGGCTAGAGGCCGTATTTATGAACCAATCTTTACAAAACTTCTTGGGTACCTTTGGTATCACCGTGGGACGAGAATGAGTGTTTTTGGGTCCGGTCCGAAATTCAAGATGGCCGTTGGCAGCCATTTTGTACAAAATTAGGTGCAATCAGATTTTTGCACTGAACATCCATATGAAAGCGCTGATTTGAATAATTTTTTGTGTGAATGTTTAGTACCATGGGATACATCACATTTCATATAGGTTTTTTTCTCATGCAGAAATTATGCAAATTAGATGAACTTTGATTTTTTCTGTGCGACTTACACACAGTAAGTACACATGTCAATACGGCTCAGGCTAGAGTCTGTATTTATGAACTGATCTTCACAAAATGTCTTGGGTACCTTTGTTATCACCTTGGGACGAGAACGAGTGTTTTTGAGTGCGGTCTAAAATTCAAGATGGCTGCCAGTGGCCATTTTGTATCGAAATTAGATCTAATCAGTTTTTTGTACACAACTTCTATACGGCTCAGACTAGAGGCCATATTTATGAACCAATCTTTACGAAACTTCTTGGGTACCTTTGTTATCACCGTGGGATGAGAGCGAGTGTTTTTGGGTGTGGTCCGAAATTCAAGATGGCCACCAGCAGCCATTTTGTACCAAAATTAGTGTAATCAGTCTTTTGTACAGAACTTCTGTATGAAGGTTCTGATTTGAATAAATTTCTGTATGAATGTTTAGTAATATGGAATACATCACATATTATAAGGGGTATTTTTTTCGTGCAGAAATTATGCAAATTAAATGAACTTTGATTTATTCAGTGCTACTTACACAATGTAAGCACACATGTCAATACGGCTCAGGGTAGAGGCTGTATTTATGAACCGATCTTCACAAAACTTCTTGGGTACCTTTGTTATCACCTTGGGACGAGAATGAGTGTTTCTGGGTGCGGTCCAAAATTCAAGATGGCTGCCATTGGCCATTTTGTACCGAAATTAGGTCCAATCAGTTTTTTGTTGCAAGTTCTATACAGCTCGTATTTATGAACTGATCTTCACAAAACTTCTTTGGTACCTTTGTTTTCACCTTGGGACAGGAACGAGGGTGTTTTGGGGTACCTTTGTTACCACTATGCTATGAGAACAAATATTTTGGGGTTCAGTCAGACCCATTCTGGGACTCCTAGATTTCTTTTCTAGTTTAGCATCTGACTGTCATCCACCTTTACAATACTTTACCTTACATTTGTTACAGGCAACGGTCAGTATTTATGTATAGACCGTTACAATACTTTATATGTACCTTTGTTATCAGGTCATTACCTAGATGTTTGTCATTGCTGTGTCACATACTATACATGTACATGTCTTTGTCTTGACAAGTTGAGCTACAGTGTCATTGACACTTTCATTTTATTTTTCTAAGCTTGCATTGGTATAAAAAGAGAGCATGCAGTAGCCAAAAGGACCATGCTTTTGCCCCTGAGAAACAGATTGTTAACTGTTTTAGGTCTATCTGGTAGTTTAGTACTTTGACTTGACTGTTGTAACTCTGCACATTGATGTTGAAATACCAAAATTTCAAGCAGCCAATCTTTCTCATAAGGCCTAAGAAAGTTAATCTGTTTCTCAGGCTCTCCTGCAAGGTCATTTTCACTGCTGCATTCTCTCTTTTTATAACCAATGCAAACTTAAAAAAATAAAAATTAAATGGTTTATGTCTGATATTTTAACCATGTTAATCAAAGTGATAAATTTTGTCCCCTGAGTGCAACATGGCTTTACAACACTTTACAAACAAAGAGATTATTTGTTAGATATGATTTTCTGTCTTAAAATTGCCCATTATCAACCTCGGCTAATCTGACTTCAAACTCGGCTGATACATATATGTCACTGATCTTGGCTGAATAAACCAAGCTAGAGTTGTCCCCCTTGATGCATTGATAGGTCTTGTTACAGTTATTCAGGTGAAAACGTTTTTTTTTAAGAAATGCACAGCTTCTCATTAACAAGGCCGAGGATATTTTGCATTTAAATTACCTCCCCTATTCACAACACAGACAATGTGTACAGTTTCTGAAAGCTCTGAATATGGCCTTTTTTGGAGATGACAGCACACAATAAAAATCTTAAAATATCACTCAAATACACTCAGCTGAATGACACAGTTGATGGCTAAAAAAATGGCTCAAAATGGTCAAAATTTTCTCATTTTGGGGATAAATTTCCAATTTTAATACATCGATAGTGATAAACCTGTGTAAAAGGAATTCCTCATTCTTCCACCTAGGATTTTACAGCAAAAGATGATCATTCTGACAGATAAAAAACATATGGGTTTCTTATTCATTTTTTCCGAAGCCTTTCCTAAAGCAAATTTATACAAAAATTGTCTCATTTGTAACTTTCAGATTATCAGGTCCCAAACAGTTCTGAATTAGTCATTGAACACTCCTGTGTAACCTTGACCCCCAACTGAAATGCACTTGACAGTACACAGTTTGAATCAGACCATCAACAGATTAGCTTGGCCATATCACCATTAATGAGAATTATTTACTAAATCCACACCACCACAAAATAAAAACTATGGCTCAAAATAGCCATTTGGCCGAGGATATTCAACAACCTCGGATATGACTTTTTAATAGGAACTGAGACCATAGGTGCTGCTATTTTGTTTACAGCAAAATCGTTCATTGTTATTTGTCGAAAGCAATCAATTAGTAAACTTTACATTACCAGGCAAAAGGGAATAGTTTTTGTATGGTGAGGAATTAATGATGGCAATAAGTTAAGTTTGGGTGAATTGTTGGATTTTCATTGCAAACTAAAATTCAGAGTTGTAAGTTGTGGTTCGTCAAAGTGAGAAAAGAAGTAGTTTAGTTAACCAAATGTCATGGCTTCCCCAATGGGGAAGCTGAGATGTTCAGATAGCTGAACTAAGAGTAGAAGAAATTGAAACTTTGGACTTGATGAAAAGAATGAGAAACAACAACACTCTCAGAAAAAAGTCTTGAGAATTTTTGTAATTATTTATTTTGTTTCAATAATAAAGAGGTTATTACTTGGTTGGTTTCATATTGGCTGCGACGTCAGCTCCAGGTGACTTCATATCAGCCAGAAATGAAAAATTGAAGGGTGATGTGAAGAAATCTTGGCAATATGAAACTAATCATTTAATTAAATAACCTTTAATTAAATAATAATATTTGAAGAAGCCAAAGCCAAAGAGATCTTTGCACATTGGGAATTCAGTGTTGATCAGAGTGGTTCTTTGATAGATAACAATTTTTAGTCCCCCACGGTTTCACCATGAAGGGGACTATGGATTGCACTCTGTCTGTCTGTCCATCCTGTCCTGTTACCACCTGTATCTCAGAGATGCTTTGGCACTTTTATTTTAAATTTTCCGATTTGATGGGGCATTAGGAAAAATTGATGCTCGTCAATTGTTTTCCAAAAAAAATTCAGGACGGCTGACTGGTGGCCATTTTTGTTGGAAATTGCGTGTAATTCGTTGTACACTCAGAACTTCTGAACGACATTTCCAATTTCAGTAATTTTTGGTATGGAGGTCTAGCAGCATAAGGTAAATAACATATCATACAGGTTTTTTTTCTTGTGCATAAATTATGCAAATTAGCCTTGCTTAACCTTTTTTTCGGGTAATACTTTTGTGCATATTATGTTGTGTACTGTTACCACCTGTATCTCAGAAATGCTTGGTTTAAAATTTTCAGATTTGATGGGGCATTAGGAAAAATTGACGCATGTTAATTTTTTTCCGGAAAAAATTCAAGTTGTCCGACTGGTGGCCATTTATGTTGGAAATTGCGTGTAATTCATTATATGCTCAGAAATTCTGAACGACATTTCCAATTTCAATAATTTTTGGTATGGAGGTCTAGCAGCATAAGATAAATAACATATCATACAGGTTTTTTTCTCGTGCATAAATTATGCAATTTAGCCTTAGTTCACCTTTTTCTCAGGTAATATTTTTTTTGCGTTTTATATTGTGTACTGTTACCGCTTGTATCTCAGAGATGCTTTCATGCTTTTGTTTCAAATTTTCAGATTTGAAGAGAAGAGACATAAGATAAATAACATATTATACCTGTTTTTTTTCTTGTGCATAAATTTTTTAAGTTAGCCTTACTTAACTTTTTTACAAGTATTTGGATGCTTCCAGTAAAACCACAGAAATATGGGTAATATTGGGACAAGTTTGTTGAGTTGTTCCTTTGATATCCATATTTGTTTGGGTTTTATTGAGGAAATATCAATATATTTCGCAGTAATCTACCTACTGTGGGAGACGATTGTCTGATCGCTGGCAGTCGGCGTTGCACTTGTTTTCTTTTATTTATTAGCATTTTACACAATAACAAATACCAGTATGCAAAATTAACAGGTTTAATTGTGCTGAAGGTATGGAGATTGTCTTAATTTGGACACAATGGATGATGATCACTGAACATATCAAACTAATGATGATTCATCCCAGTTAGGAGACTTTTGAAAATATAGACCCAAAACTAGCAATATCCTTGCATCTTGAACCCCCCCCCCACCCCACAGATGGTACCCTGTTCAAGTTAACATGATTTTTATCTTTGGGGCTTATGTAGACAGTTCAGAATACTTTTCTTACAAAAATTATTCAAATGAAACCCATAATTTGGTCATTGTATTGCTTTGATGACACTGTGTTTACTGTCAGTACATCAAGGCCATAGAGATTTTTACATATGTTTGCTACTCTTTGACAGTCTACAGCCTGTAACTTTACTGCTGTTCTTAGCTAAACTTGACAAAGTCAAGATAAGGTATTGCCATCACGCGTACGGAAGTCTGTTAGTCTGTTCACATTTTCCGTTAGCACAGGCTACACCCCATTGTTCTTTCCCGATTGTCACAAAATTTCGTATGCAGGTTTGAGGTCATGTCTAGATGAGAATGTCCCTGTTTGGTCACGATCAGTCAACTGCGATGGCTGCCCAAGCCCCAAACCCAAAAACCTTTAGCACAGTCTACAGGTCATATTTATGATGGGATTTCATTGTAACTTGGTAGGATGACTCTGTATAATATCTAGATGAGAACATCCCCTTTTGGTCATGATCTGTCAACCGTGACAACTGCCCAAGCCGAAACCTGAAAACCTTGAGCACAGTCTACAGATCATATTTAATATGGAGGGATTTCATTGTAACTTGGTAGCATGACTCTGTATGATGTCTAGATGAGAACTTCCCCATTTGGTCACGATCTGTCAACCATGACAACTGCCCGAGCCCAAAACCTGAAAACCTTTAGCGCAGTCTACAGGCCGTATTTATGGAGGGATTTCATTGTAACTTGGTAAGATGACTCCATATAATGTCCAGATGAGAACGTCCCCTTTTGGTCGTGATTGGTCAACTGTGATGGCTACAGGGGCCCGAAGCCCGAAAACCTTTAGCACAGTCTACAGGTCATATTTATGAAGGGATTTCATCATAACTTGGTAGGATGACTCCAGATAATGTCTAGACAAGAACATCCCCTTTTGGACACAATCATTCAACAATGATGGCTGTTCGAGCCCAAAACCCGAAAACCTTTAGCACAGACAACAGGTCACATTTATGAAGGGATTTCATTGTAACTTGGTAGGATGGCTCAGTATAATATCCAGGTGACGACATCCCCTTTTGGTCGCGATCAGTCAGCCATGATGGCTGCCCGAGCCCAAATCCCGAAAACCTTTAGCACAGTCTACAGGTCGTATTTATGAAGGGATTTCATGGTAACTTGGTAGGATGACTCTGTATAATATCTAGATGAGAATGTCCCCTTTTGGTCATGATCTGTCAACCATGATGGCTGCCCAAGCACGAAACCCAAAAACTTTTAGCAAAATCCACAGGTCATATTTGATATGGAGGGATTTCATTGTAACTTGGTAGGATAACTCTGTATGATGTCTAGATGAGGACGTCCTCTTTTGGTTGCGATCAGTCAACCGTGATCGCTACACAGGCCCAAAGCCCAAAAACCTTTAGCATAGTCTGCAGGCCATATTAATGAAGGGATTTTATTGCTACTTGATAGGATGACTCATTTTGGAATAATTTCACTGTAGCTTGGTAACTTTGGTTGACGAACATTAACTGTGAGGGCCACATACATTAGCACAGTCTACACCTCAAATTATTTTTTTTGAAAACATAGCATACAGGGAATAGAAATTAACATATTCCCAATTATCACAGTTCTTGTCTGATTTCATAATCCTTTCATAAACATTGAACATTATCCTCTTCATCAAACACAACACACAGTCAGGTTAAGCTACAGTGTTATTGACACTTTCATTTGGAAAGTCTTGGCTTAGGCAGCCAAAACTTTTCTAAAAACAACTACCCTGGTGCTTAGAATGTGTGTAAACCCGAAGACTTCATGTAGGAGCACCTGTTCTGTTGCAAAAACTGTGATCAAAGTAAAAATTAGGCCCTTAATGGTTAAAGGGCGGTGTGATACACGGAAATGTTTTGGTGTTTGAAAGTTACATATATAGCATCTTACAGGGTTATTGTATTTACATATATCCAATGATGCATGCGCCACTTTATCATAATGCATGGTGTCAGTCTGTCTGACACACTTCTTTATTCATTTCATCATAAATTTTATACTCTGACTCCATTTTTCCTCCATTTGAAGAATATTTGGTCACTTCGAGAAAGAATTGCAGAGGGTCTGATGCATGATGGATATTGTTACAAATATGATGTATCTTTGCCATTGAACAGATTTTATAGTCTTGTGGAAGAAATGAGAGAACGAGTTTCAGATGTCAGTATTAGAACTATTGGCTATGGTCATGTTGGAGATGGTAAGTAACATTTTGTTAGAGACTGTCAATTTTTTAGAATAGGATTGCTTTCTGGTAACTGGTGAAGTGCTAGAAGCCACATTCATGGCTGGATTGAATAATGCTGAAAGCCAATTTAGTGGCTTTGTACTGTATGCATTAGCTTGTTTGCTCAGCAGTAGAAATTCAATGTTTAGGCCTAAAAAATGTTGAAAATCTGTTTTTCAGGCCCTCCTGTGTGGTCCTTTTGGTTGCCGCATACTCTCTTTAGAACAATGCAAACTTAAAAAAAATAAAAATTAATTGGTTTATGTCTTGATATTTTATCCAAGTTAACAAAATTGATAAATTTGTCCCTAAGCATTGCAAAGCCTTCTTGCACTCAAGGGACAAAATACACCACCACCCATGCTATTCTGTAGATTATGAGGTCTAAAACATAAAACAACCCAAGAACATGAACTTTTGATGGCAGAGAAATAATTACCAAAATAAAAAATAAAATTAAAAAATGCACGCCCACTATGGCACATGCAATTTTACAAAAAATGGCCTGAGAAACTGAAGATCTACTTTGTGGGGCCTCATATAAAATTGTTTTGTTAAAATTTAACAACAGGCCAACTGGCTGTCTCCAGTGAATTAAAACTGAACAATTATTTATGAATAAAATCTTGATAAACTAAACCTAATCTTCTAGGTGTATCTGGTATCTGAAACTTTGTATTCAATAACATACTTTTGCAGCAATCAGTTTGATGATTGAAGAGAACAATATTCCAGATATCAGAGTACAATTTCCATTGTCTAGAAACAAAAATAATCTTCGGACTTTTACAGTGGCATTAAATGCTTTGTAAACTCGTCAAACATAGGGCCCTGTGAATCTTCAAATTCAATTCAAATTTTGAAATGTTTGTCTGATTTGATTCATTTTTCGACTACTTGACTGCTGAATAATGAAATGGAATATCTTGATGATGGTCATGGAAACTTATGTCCTTTCCTTTCATGTATATGTGGTCATAATTTCTTGCCATTTATGTTAATATCAAGGATAACTGGTTAGTCAGAGCTCTTGGTTGGTTATTATTTTAAAAGTCAGTAGCTGTGCACGGATAAAATCATTAGGGGCAACCAATCAGTTGCTGTATCAGAATGTATGCACATGTATCAATTCTACAGATGCATAAACTTAAAAGGGCAAGAATGCGAGAGACATGTCAACTGTGATCTATACGGCCACCACATATGCCGACTGAATGACTGATTCAGTTTGAATTCGGTTCAAAATCTAACCTTAAACACATGATTCGATTCATATGTGATTCAAACAGAAAAAGGTCTGAGGGCCATAATCAAACTGCATACAAGCCTGGAAATAAGCAGACTGCATCTGCAGAATGAGGTCCCCAGAGGGTGAATTTGGTGATGCTACCCTACACTGCAGGGTAACATCACTAAATTTTCCCTCTGAACCTCAGTCTGAATCAAGGTCTCAGGCCTAAACAGAAAGAGGTACCCAGAGGATAAATTGGCCCACTGTATGGGAAAGCGTCAGCAAATTCACCTGCACCTCATTCTGCAAATGACAGATTGCTTATTTCTGGGCTTGATTGCATATCATACCTAATATCAAATAAGCATAAAGCTTTCCGTTGAATCCCTTACAATTATAAATGGCTATCTCCTCTGTACAAACATGTGCTCTGTATTAGAATTAGAGGTATCTTTGTTTACATGTTTGTCCAGTGTACATACACATACAGTACAAACATCAACTTTTTTGCCTTTTCCACAGCTTGGACGTGTTGCGTGATTTTTAGCTCACCTGACTCAAAGTCAGGGTGAGCTTTTCTTATCACTCTTCGTCCGTCGTCCGCCCATCATCTGTCATCCATCGTCCTGCATGAAGGTGGTGTTTGAGCCTCTTTCTCCTAAACCACTGGCCACATTTTAATTAAATTTCATGTAAGTAGTGGTTATATAGGGGCATTTGGGTTTTTTTTCAAATTGGATTTCTGCTCATATTGTGGAGTGGGGTGGGGCCAGAATGCACAAAATTTAAAAAAATCTTCTTCTCATGAACCAGCCATAGCAGAGACTTGATATTTGGTATGCCGCTTCCATTTGAGGTGTAGACTAAAGTTTGTTCAAGAGAAGTTTGATGGGCAATATTTACCTTTGTTCTGAGAGGGGCAAGAATTTTTGCCCCGCCCAAAATTTCTATTTTCTGAAGCCAGAGGCTGATTTGAACCAAATTTAATATGAGGTATTATTGGGTTATAAGTACTTGATTTATGCCAAAAATCTTTTTCCTGCAGCTACGTGGGAACCGCAGGAGCTAAAAATAGAAAAAATTAAAACGCCCATATCTCCAACACTGCACGGCACCGAGAATTTTTATTTGGTGTGAAGCTTCCTTAGGACCAACAGAAAGGATTGGTGTAAAAAAAAATTGCCATCGGTTTTATCATAGGGTACAGTTTCGGGACTTTGAAAAAATGCTGAGTCAGCCACTTTTTAACACTGTTGGCAATGGGAAAAACATTAAAAAATCTTCTTCTCCAGATCCAGCAAGCAGAATCTTTTGATATTTTGTATGCAACATTGTGGGGTGGATCTGATTCAAGTTTGTTCCAATCGGCCCCCTGGATTCATATTTGGGCTCACTATAGAAGCTCGAATTGAAACTTAGTGCATTTCAGGCAAATTTCTTTAAAAATCTTCTTCTCCAGATCTAGCAGGCAGAAACTTTTGATATTTGGTATGCAACATTGTGGGATGGATCTGATTCAAATTTGTTCAAAACTGCCCCCCTGGATTCATATTTGGGCTCACTATAGAAGCCCGAATTCGAACTTAGTGCATTTCAGGCAAATTTATTAAAAAATCTTCTTCTCCAGATCCAGCAGGCAGAATCTTTTGATATTTGGTATGTTCAAATAGGCCCCTGGGTTTATATTTGGGCTCAGTATAGGAGCCCAAATTTGAACTTAGTGCATTTCAGGCAAATTTCTTTGAAAATCTTCTTCTCAAGATCCAGCAGGCAGAATCTTTTGATATTGGGTATGCACCATGCTTAGGAGGGTGAGATTCAAGTTTGTTCAAGCCAAGTCCCTGGGTTCATTTTTGGGCTCACTGTGGTAGCCCGAATTATAACTTAGTTCAAAATGAGGAATTTTCTTTAAAAATCTTCTTCAGATCCAGCAGTTGGAATGTTTTGATATTTGGTATGCAGCATCCTTAGGGAGGTGAGATTCAAGTTTGTTCAAGCCATGTTCCTAAGTCTATATTTGGGCTCACTGTGGGAGCTGAATGATAACTTAGTTCAAAATGAGGAAGTTTCTTTAAAAATCTTCTTCTTCGGATTCAGCAGTCGGGATGTTTTGATATATGGTATGCAGCATCCTTAGGGGGGTGAGATTTGTTCAAGCCATGTCCCTAGGTCCATATTTGGGCTCACTGTGGGAGCTTGAATTGTAACTTAGTTCAAAATGAGGAATTTTCTTAAAAAATCTTCTTCTTCAGATCCAGCTGTCGGAATGTTTTGATATGTGGTGTGTAGCATCCTTGGGGGGGGGGGGGGGGGGGGGGGATTCAAGTTTGTTAAAGCCAAGTCCCTGGGTCCATATTTGGACTCCCTGTGGGAGCCCGAATTATAACTTAGTCAATATGAGGAATTTTTCTTTAAAAATCTTCTCCAGATTCAGCAGTCGGAATGTTTTGATATTTGGCACGCAGCAACCTTAGGGGGGGCTGACATTCAAGTTTGTTCAAGCCAAATCCCTTGGTTCATATTTGGGCTCACTATGGGAGCCCAAATGACAACTTAGTTCAAAATGAGGATTTTCTTTAAAAATCTTCTTCAGATGCAGCAGATGAATGCTTTTGATATTTTTTATGCAGCATCCTTAGGGGGGTAAGATTCAAGTTTGTTCAAGCCATGTCCCTAGGTCCATATTTGGGCTCATTGTGGGAGCTCGAATTGTAACTTAGTTCAAAATGAGGAATTTTCTTTAAAAATCTTCTTTTTCAGATCCAGCAGTCGGAATGTTTTGATATGGGTGAAAGATTCAAGTTTGTTAAAGCCAAGTCCCTGGGTTCATTATAACTCAGTATGAGGAATATTCTTTAAAAATCTTTTTTTTAGATCCACTGGTCAGAATCTTTGGATATTTGGGATAAGCTTTTCTTAGGAGGAGCAGATGCAACTTGTTGAAATCAATTCTCTGGGTTGATATTTAGGCTACCATGTCAGGTGAGCTCCCTCAGATCCCCTGGGGTCTCTTGTTTTCATGATGTTCGTACACGACTATATCTTGACTGAATTGTGCCAACACACGCCAGCAAAACTCGACTTTCAGTGTACCTTAATTCCCAGTTCATCATAATTACATAATAATGTTGCGTGTCAATAGGCAGTGAACACAACAGCGCAAAGCATTATTACAAAACACGAGGACAAATTGTAAATTCTGTCGGGAGTGTGTTAACAAGTATGAAATCACAACCTCAAAACTTGACATGGAGATATAATAGCATCATTGGCGTCCCGAGAGTAAAATCCAGTATGAAGAGTGAATGTAAGCCCTAAATTTTGAATTAGGTGGTACAGCACATAGCCTGTGCATGGAAGGATTGAGGTAAACTACAAGTCGGAAGTAGTTGTAGTAACAACTGCAGTATAGTCAGGAATCAAAGCGTAAAATAAATATTAAATAATAAAAAATGTGTACCCTGCTAGATTTGTTGATCAGTCCCTTTCTAGTCCAGTTTATAACTTTGATAAATGACAATGCCCCTATTTTTAGCCCTTATTGACATTACATAAATGGAGGAAGGTCCATGAATGAATTATTTTGGTATATTTCGAGTATTTGTCAACAGTTAGCGACATCACATGCATTTTCAGCTGAAAGGCAAATTGCCCCTGTCAAGTTTGACCCAGACAATCGTTGTGCTGAAGTGAAGAACATTCATAACCTTGACCCATGTTGACCTATTGTAGTTCATATTACGGGAAATGTACATTATAACTAAACCACCATGAAGGGGGACTTTTCACCCAGCAATTATTTTCAAATTTAAGAGAGTAGCAGTGCTTCCTTAACTTTTACTCAAAATTTTAAGAAAATACACCCATCGATCAGTGTCGCAGAAAACACTTCCCTTGCTGCCCCCCTCCCCACCCCCAAACTTTTTTTTTTTTTGGTGTTTAAGGTCACATATATTTTTTCACTATACCAATGGCCCAGACTACCTGGTGCAACCCAATTTATTACCAGCCAAACACAAATTTTGAATCCCCTAAACCCCCAAAATTTGCCAAAAAAACTTAAAAACGAGAAGAAAAACGTATGGTCCTCCATACTTTTGCGCAATGCGCAACTTGTTGTCAAGGACAACAATAGGCTACCGCCATCTTGTCATTCTGTTGTTTGGCCCATGTCAGATCAACACGTATCCTGACTTTTGTGCTATAAAATCCTAAAGTATTATGTAGCCAGACACGATTTTGAAGTGGAATGGTGGAATAATTGCAGCAGAATCTAGCTGAATATAGACATTGAGTTTTTGAACTATAACTTTATTGAAATTAAATAATATTTCTTGTTTTTCCCGTTTTTGGGATATGCACCTGATTTGTTCATTTTTTGTTTATCATTATGCAGGTGTTCAATGTTCACCTTTTTCCCCTTGAATCCTCTCATTAGATTTTTAAGAACTATTTGCCATTTGCGAATTTGTTATTAATTAAAATTCTTCTTAAAAATCTTAGATAATTTACGGAATGTGGATTATTCGTACCCCCTTTGTCGTGTACCGGTTATTTTTGACATAGTCGGGTGTGTCTGTTTGCCATTACCCTTCTCTATGGGGAATCTTCTGGAGAAGTTTCTCTATTGTTAAGGGTATTCTTGGGATACCGGTTGTCTGACCTGGGCCTTTCTTGTGCCTGTTTTGAACTTGGTAACCGGCTCCTATTCAGTTTAAAATTTTTGCCTCGGGCGTATGTGTATTTTGAAGTCCTCTCTTGATTCTCATTCAGCATGTTTGGCTTGCACTCGTTGCTCGAAAGATGGTACCTGTGCAACTTGCTGTTCTTGGGATTCCAAGCGATGGAATTCCCTCTCAACTTATGTATGTGTTGGCAAAGCACCGATTTCGGTGCTTTCGCCTAGGGTAAATAATCAAATTTAGTTTCCATTTCAGAGGAACAAGAACATGGTATTGGTCATGGTATAACATCAAGTTCTGTGCTGCCGTCGTCTTCAGATACAGAGCATGTTGACTTACAAGGTATCGCAGAATACTCGGTACCTCGGGCAAGCAGACGGTCAACTAGCTCAACCGATGTAATGGAGCCTTTAATTAGTGCTTCAGTACTGGGAAAATCCGTAGCAGTCCAGGATACGGAGGATGGAAGACAGCCCTCCGTTCAGACGATGGCACGTAAGGGGAAGAGGCCAGTCAAATTGAAAGGTGCATCAGTAGCGAAGCATTCTTCTGTTTTGGGAACAAAACAGAAAGATTCGACTTTTATTGCCAGTTCTGCTGGTAGTCCGGTAGAAAATGCTTCGGAACCAGTTGTTTCTGATGTACCTATCTCTGCCAGTGCGGCTGGCAGTAATGTTGATATAAGAGCCTCTTCTTCATCTGTTTCCAGGACTCAGCACAGTAGACCGCATGCTAGTCGGCAATTTTCAGAAGTAGAGAGTCAGAGCCAGGATCTGGCTCTTTCTAAGGCTAGCATTTCGAGGCAAATGTCTTTTTCTAAAAGACGGACACAGGGCTCTGTGTCAGATCACCTTCCGGAGCCAAAAGCATAGACTGGGGTGAACATAGCCTCGAATACGGAATTGCTGGAGCAAATTGCCCAGCTAATTACAGACTCCCAGCAGCATAATATGTGGCCGTCATCGATCTCCGATTTGGATGATTCGGACGGTGCTGGATCGGCAGAAAGAAGAGTTTCCTCAAATAATCAGTATGCCGATCATAGACCAGACCAGGAACCTCTAGCTGGTAGTGTTAGGGAGTTTGATGAAGACGAGACTGACACTACATCTTTGGCTGAGCAACATATGAAAACTATGAGGTTCCTGCAGGATTTTTCACCTGAATTAATTCCTTCTGGTCGAGTTCTGCACCTTCTAAAGCCAAGCGCCTGTCTTCTTTGGACAGGGAGGTCATTAAGTCGAAGGAAAGTATCCTTTTGTATCCGTCTCAATCAGTCCAAGCGTTAGATGCGTTTGATTGTTGTGACGAAGCTATTGCTGACCTGGCTGAGGCTAGAAAAAGTTCTTTCCTTTCGGAAAGGAAGCTTGCCCTACCGACGAGAATAAGATTCCAAGAGCTCCTCTGCAATTGGATGACGGAGCTAGGGACTTAGGTATGTGTCTTCCGTCATTGTGTAGCATTAGTTCTTTTGTTATAGTCACTTGCATTGAATCTAGCAGAAGTTTTTTGGACGCTATGTCATATGCAGATCATATTTGCAGGGCATTGGCCAGCAATTTGGAATCTGAGAGCTCACAGGAGTTGTTATCTCCTTTGAGAGTGCTCTCTCGTGCCATCATGTATACATCATCCCACTCTGCTCTTTCAGTAGCGAATTTAGAGTTGGTCAGGCACGATGCTGCCCTTAAATCTACGTCATTTATTGACGACAGTGACGACAGTGTTAAGAGCTCTCTAAGGGCCGTTCCTGTTTTGGGCTCTTCATTATTCAATGATCAATTAAAAACTGTATTTGAAAATGCTTCTAATAAAGCTACAAGTCAGCTTTTGTTGCGCTCAGCTTCGCAACCTCGGCCTTCCACAAGTGGTACTCCTCGGAGAGGTAAATTTTTCTACAAGAGAGGCTCAGCCTGTGCTGCTTTTAAAGCTAATTGTGGTCGTGGTGGCTCGAAAAAGGGAAGCGATTTCAAAAAGGGGATGACGCAGTCAGAAAATAATGAAATGCGTAACCCCACACCGACGTCACAGAGGGGTGCGAGAGCTTCATGTTGTTTCTCATATAAGCCTCGTAAGTCCTACAAATGAAGATTTCGACCTCTGTTCTCCAGTTGGTGGAAGGCTTTCAATATTTTCGCAAGCAACTGGAACAAAATAACTCAGGATCTTTGGAATCGAGACGTTGTAAAAAATGGTCTACGTCTTTCGTTCCGGAGAAAACCTCCATTAACACAGATTCCACGTTTTGTGAACCTTCCACAAAATATAACAAGAGAGAGGCTTTGATTTCAGCAGTAGACTCTCTCCTACAAATGAGGCAGTAGAGGTCGTAGAGAATCCCAATTCAAAGGGATTCTACAGGCATCTTTCTTCTTGTGCCAAAGCCAGATGGCTCGTACAGGCCGGTCATCGATCTCAGTTGGATAAACAAGTTAATAATTGCTCCAAATTTTATATGGAGACAGTTCGATCGGTGAGAGGCATCATCCGAGTGAACGATTACGCCGCTAGTATAGACTTCCATTTCGCGGTTCAAGGAGAAGTATGCCAGTTCAGAGCAATGTGTTTTGGCTTGAACCCTGCTCCGTGGGCGTTCACTCGGGTGGTGAATGCGGTGATGAGCCACTTTAGAGCTCACTCGGCTTCGATGACGTCGGCATATCTGGACGACATTCTTCAAAGGTATGAAAATTTTCATGCTCTTCAAAGCGATTTTCAGAGTCTGCTATCGCTGCTATGACACCTAGGTTTTATAATCATTGTCGACAAGTTGGATTTAATACCGACGAGGTCGTTTTGTTCATCTGGAATGAGTTTCGATACTCTCAACAATCGGGTCTGTTTGCCGGTAGCAAGAGCAAAATTAGTTTCTCTTTACGCAAATATTGCATAAATGCACAAGTCATTTCTGCAAGAGAGTTTATGCAGCTGTTAGGACTTTGCGGCACCGCTGCAGAGTTAATTCTGCTAGGTCGTTTGCGCACTCGTCCACTTCAAATTTATCTAATTCAAAATTGGAGCGTAAAACGTCAGTTGTTGGACAGTCCGATTGTTTTAACACAGTCAGTAAAACATCAAATTTGGGCGGATATCCAGTGGTTTTCCCAAGGAATACCGCTTCAGATTCAGGAGCCATCATTAATAATCATGACGGACGCCAGTCAGGAGGGTTGGGGTGCTCCTCTGATTCCGGGCGATCAAGTGTGTCACGGCTTATGGGAGAGTCAGTTTCTTGTGTCCCATATAAACTACAAAGAAATGAGGGCAATTTGGTTAGCTCTAAATCATTTGCTCAGTCGAGTAATAAATTCACATGTTCAAATTCTGTCGGACAATTCAACAGTAGTAGCCTATATTCGGAATCAGGGAGGTACTCATTCTGTCCAGCTGTTGAATCTCACCGAAATGATTCTTCTTTTCTCTCAAAAGAATCAGATTCTGATATCGATTCGTCATATTCCAGGTCGTCTCAGTGTAATAGCAGACTCTCTATTGAGAAAGGATCGCTTGCTACCTTCAGTATGGATGTTGAAAAAATCTGTCTTCAATCAGATTTGCTTCCAGTGGGAACATCCAATGATCAATCTTTTTGCCACGAGTCTGAACAATCAGTTACAGACTTTTGTGTCTCCATGCCCGGACCCTCAAGCTTATGCAGTAGACGCTCTGTCAATTTCATGGAACGGGATAATAGGGTATGCTTACCCTCCAGCTCCCCTCATTTAACAGATCTTGCTAAAGATAAAACAGTCTTCTTGCAAGATTCTACTGGTTGCAAGTCTGTCGGCTCACAGACAGAGGATAATTCTTCTCCGGGAACTTCTTTGGGACCTTCCACGGAAGTTACCACTTCTCCAGGATCTTCTGACACAGGTGAAACTCCGTCGGCTTCCTGCATGAAAAACAGTTTTCCAGACAAGCAGTGGACGCAATTTCTAACTGTAGGAGGACCTCCTCTTCGTTAAATTATGAAGCGAAGTGAAAGGTTTTTGTTCGTTGGTGTGAATCACAATTGATTGATTTTTTTTAACCCAACTATTCCTCAATTAGCTAACTTTTTTATTTATCTTTTTGATGAAGTTTAGCTACAGCCATTCACTATTAAGGGCTATAGGTCTGTGCTCTCTGACACCTTAGCACACA
The DNA here is from genome assembly GCA_031216915.1 of Pictodentalium vernedei. NCBI lineage: Eukaryota > Metazoa > Mollusca > Scaphopoda > Dentaliida > Dentaliidae > Pictodentalium > Pictodentalium vernedei. The sequence goes on from CM062290.1 coordinate 281,099,215, forward strand.
AAGGGAAATTAAAAATTGGGTCAGAGGTATCTTTAAATAATTAATGAGGAATTTTTCTGTGAATTGACCTCGTACCTTGAGACTAGTCCCAAAGTGGAATTTAGCTTGGGTTCTTCTGAAACTTCAGGAAGCACCTTTTGAACACTGTTTTTCTTTTAGCGTTTGCGTCAGCTAGAAGAGTTAGTGAGCTTCATGCTTTGTCTGTTGAAGACTCTCATTATCGTAGTGTTGGTAATTCTATTACTCACACTACGAAAGTGGGATTCTTAGCTGCTAAGAATCAGGTTCCGGACAAACAGCCTAGCCCTATTCTTATTAAAGCATTACCGTCTTCAGATGGTCAGAGACCTTTGTTGTGTCCAGTAAGAGCGCTTAAGATTTATAAGGAGCGTTCTAGTTTTATTAGAAGAGGTTGGAAAAGGTTATTTCTTTCTCTTCTTAACAGAAATGATATTTCTGTTCATTCAATATCTGGATGGATTCAGTTAGCTATTCGGTCAGCTTATAATGCTTTGTCTGTGAATCAGAGAATAGCTTTTAAGATTTCAGCTCACGAAGTTAGAGCTTTAGCTTCTTCTTGGGCTTATGCTAGTAGTACTTCTTTGAAGGATTTGATGCAAGCAGCTTATTGGACACAACAGATGACTTTTACCAAATTTTATCTTCGAGATTTAGAATCAATTTCGGATGATCTCAGATCTTTAGGACTGTTAACGGTAGCTCAGAAGGTCATCCATTCTAATTAGGATTTTCATTCAACCTTCTGTTTGGATTGCTCTAGCACTGTCTCCAGTCTGCTACCATCTTCATTTTGAAGTGTACATGTAGTTACTTTCAAAACAAGGGGAAGGGTGGGGGGATGGTATTTCCAAATAGTCATCTGGCTTTTTTTGTGAAAAACATGGACATACCTCCTTCAGTGATAGTATCCTGGGGTCGGTGCTATGGTTGATTTAATGTGTAGCTTGATATGAAGCAATTTTAAATGTATTTTCTGCTTTTAATGTGTAGCTCGATGTGAAGTGTTATTGTATATGTCATGTGTCAAGATGAGCTTTTCTATACAATACTCGGACATTTTTAATGATTTATAAAGAGTCTCATTTCTCTGGACTTCTTTATATTTTAGCTTCCTTTATCAAATTAGCATAATGGGTTATGCTAGGCCTTAAATAGAGTTACACCTATATTTTCATTGTTTTTCTGAAATAGGATCCATGAATATTAAGTACTAGGCCCGCCTGCCTGTTTACTATTCTGAGCTAGTCTGGGCCATTGGTATAGTGGAAAAATATGAAAAATTTATACCAATTTTAATATTTTTAATACTTACCAATGGCCCAGACGGGGATGGTCCTCCCTGGAGTAGACACTCCTTCCTCCCCGCTGAGTTTTATTACAGTTCTTATTAACATTTAACAGGCACAACAATAAAGAATGACAAGATGGCGGTAGCCTATTGTTGTCCTTGACAACAAGTTGCGCATTGCGCAAAAGTATGGAGGACCATACTGGTCTTCTCGTTTTTAAGTTTTTTTGCAAATTTTGGGGGTTTAGGGCAGGGGTCAGCCTGGCAGCTGATTTTAGGGAGAAGTGACTTCTCCCTCCTGAGACTTTAGGGAGAAGTCAGGATCCAGGAGGGAGAAGTCAGTGTTCATGAAGGAGAAATCAGAAAAAAACCCATAAAACGTATATGACATCGTGACAAAATAAATGAACATAGAGGACACAATTGTGGAGAAAAAAATAAATAAAAGTTATACAAACATACTTACACACACAAAACTAAGTCAGATGGTATATAACATAATGTAGGTTAAAATCCCACCTCCCTCCCCCCCACCCCACAAAAAACTGTGTCATTCATGGTTTCTGAATACCCCCTAACTCTTTGCCTAACAGTGATGACTAAGGTTACCATGCAGTTGATTTTGTATTTGCCTCAACGCAGTGGATTTGAAATTTAGTATGACCCATGGTGAGAGTGTTCTTCTCTGTAACAGAAGGTATATTCTTTTTAAAAAAATATTTAAAGTGTTTAAAATAAATTTCAAGTTCATATAAGAAGCGGAGTCATTCATGGTTTCTGAATGCCCTAACTCAGTTGAAAAGCGTAGTTAAAAAAGTTTTCGATATCCTTCGTAAATTAAGCGTTATTAACAATTTGAGTTAATTTATTTCTTAGGTAAATGACAAAATATTTCAGTTGTCTCCCTTCCCGGCTGCGCTGGGTAATAATACACTTCAGAAAACTGACAATTTCTGCCAACCATCTTACACTGACACGTGCGATTGGTGCTTTGAAGATCTGCCATTCTTATCCATCCAAATACCTGTGATTTCTATTGTAGCCTTAATATTACATTTAACCCCCGTCCAACACAACTTCACAAGTTTTCAAAGAAAAACATTCAATGCAAATTGCGGGGCAAATTTCAATGCAACCAATTTTTCAGTGGAACAGAGCGTAACCGCAAGCAATTTCGATATGGACGAACTGTCTCCAATACATTTTTGTTTGTTTTGAAACGGTGGTTAACTTTAATAAATTCTAATTAACTCGATGCGCATCTTGCATGATTCGTTGTTTTGGCTGGCACTTTGTTTTTAAATAGCCATTTTGTGCTATCGGTTGGGGCGAATTGTTCGAACGACTACGCCATTACAATTCTTTTCAGAAATATAAAATTGGGCTAGTTTAGGCTATTTTCATAGCCGTGTGACAGACTTTAACAGCAGCCGTGTTTACTTTTTTTTGCGAATGCGGAAGCGGGTGTTTTTAAAAAATAAAACATAAGAAAATACAGTAAACTGCCATGTCTCCCTAGGAAGTTTTGGAGGGCGACTTGAATTTCACCCCCAATGTAAGCCAAGACGACTTGAGGAATGACAAGGCGACTTCTTCGCCCAAGTCGCCCTCTCGGCTGACCCCTGGTTTAGGGGATTCAAAATTTGTGTTTGGCCCTGGTAATAAATTGGGTTGCACCAGCTAGTCTGGGCAATTGGTAAGTATTAAAAATATTAAAATTTTTTATAATTTTTTTATTTTGGCACAATGGCTAATTGAAACCACAAAATGGATACAAAGTCAAGTGCAGTTAATCGTTTATGCCCATGTTGCCCATTTTACAGGACTGCCACCCCAAGCATTGTGAAAGTTGCTATCACCAGTAAGACAGAGCTTTATCAGTATTCAAGGCTATTCACATTGTTTTCTCATTATGCAACTAAGAATTTAACCAGTTCAACCTTGACCCACAAGTAGCTTAACAAGATTGAATCGGTTAAACTTCTGGTTGGGATTTGTGTCAAATTTGTGAAAAATTGTCTTTTGAAGTTTTGACATTTTGAAACCTTTGTGGTGAGGGTTAATGGTAGGTGTTACTTTTTTGTCTAGCGGCAGCAAACAAATGTCAAACACACTAAAGTTAATTGACTACCGTAATTGTAAAAACAGAAGCCAACAATAGCTTCTGCTTGTTAATATAAACAATGATTATTGGATCACAACTAACAGATCATAATGCTTAGATCAAAAAAGACATCTAACTGTTCTTCAATACAATATGGGTTGTAAAAATATAGGCACAAATAAAGGTTTATGTACCCTTTCTTATTAAGGCCACTATGGACCCTTATGGACAATATCCCCCCCCCCCCCCCCAGACCCCCAAACTTCTACATGAATAATAATTGGAAAAAGTATGAAAGAATACCTGTTGGGCAAAAATGTCCACCCATTTAGTGATACACAAACAGATAGGAATATGACCCTTGTGGGTGTGTGAACGCCCAGGCACCACTCAATAGTGTTGGGAGGTTATGAAATTTTTCCTCGGTTTCTGTTTCTACTTGGTTTTTAGCTCCACTTTGGCAAAGCCAAATTGGAGCTTTTGTCATGGCCTATCGTCCGTCTGTCCGTTTGTCAACAATTGGATACAGCTCGGGCTAGAGGCCGTATTTATGAACTGGTCTTTACGAAACTTCTTGGGTACCTTTGTTATGGCCGTGGGACGAGAACGAGTGTTTTTGGGTGCAGTCCGAAATTCAAGATGGCTGCCAGCCGCCATTTTGTACCAACGATGCAGAAATCTGTTTTTTGTACAGAACTTCCATATGAAAGCTCTGATTTGAATAATTTTTTGTATGAATGTTTAGTACCATGAGATACATTACATATCATACAGGTTTTTTTCTCGTGCTTAAATTATGCAAATTAGACTAACTTTGATTTATTTAGTGTTACTTTCAGCACTGTCAGTGCAAATGCCAATACAGCTCGGGCTAGAGGCCGCATTTATGAACCGATCTTTACGAAACTTCTTGGGTACCTTTGTTATCACCATGGAACGAGAACAAGTGTTTTGGGGTCAGGTCTGAAATTCAAGATGGGCACTGGCAGCCATTTTGTTCAAAATTAGGGGCAATCAGATTTTTGCGCAGAACTTCCACATGAAAGCTCTGATTTGAATAATTTTTTGTATGAATGTTTAGTACCATGGGATACATCACATATAATACAGGTTTTTTTCTCGTGCATAAATTATGCAAATTAGACTAACTTAGATTTATTCAGTGTTACTTTCTGCACTGTAAATGTAAATGCCAATTTGGCTCAGGCTAGAGGCCGAATTTATGAACCGATCTTCACAAAACTTCTGGGGTACTTCTGTTATCACGGTGGGACGAGAACAAGTGTTTTGGGGTCCGGTCCGAAATTGAAGATGGCTGCCAGTGGCCATTTTGTATCGAAATTAGGTCTAATCAGTTTTTTTTACACAACTTCTATATGGCTCAGGCTAGAGGCCGTATTTATGAACCGATCTTCACAAAACTTCTTGGGTACCTTTGTTATCACCGTGGGATGAGAACAAGTGTTTTTGGGTGTGGTCCGAAATTCAAGATGGCCACCACAGCCATTTTGTACCAAAATTAGTGCAATCAGTCTTTTGTACAGAACCCCTGTATGAAAGTTCTGATTTGAATAAATTTTTGTATGAATGTTTAGTAAAATGGAATACATCACATACAGTACGGGTTTTTTTCTCGTGCAGAAATTATGCAAATTAGATGAATTATGATTTATTTAGTGCTACTTATACACTGTAAGTGCACATGTCAATACGGCTCAGGCTAGAGGCTGTATTTATCAACCGTTCTTCACAAAACTTCTTGGGTACCTTTGTTATCACCTTGGGATGAGAACGAGTGTTTCTGAGCGTGGTCCAAAACTCAAGATGGCTGCCAGTAGCCATTTTGTACCGAAATTAGGTCCAATCAGTTTTTTGTCACAACTTTTATATAGCTCGTATTTATGAACTGATCTTCACGAAACTTCTTGGGTACCTTTGTTTTCACCTTGGGACAGGAACGAATGTGTTTTGGGGTGCCTTTGTTATCACTGTACTATGAGAACAAATATTTTGTGGTGCAGTCCCACTCTGGGACTCAAAGATTTCTTTTCTAGTTTAGCATCTGACTGTCACCCACCTTTACAATACTTTACCTATACATTTGTTACAGGCTACGGTCAGTATTTATGTACAGACCGTTACAATACATTACATGTACCTTTGTTATCAGGTCATTACCTAGATGTTTGTCATTGCTGTGTCACATACTATACATGTACATGTCTTAACAAGTTGAGCTACAGTGTTATTGACACTTTCATTTACAGAAAGAGTTGACTCCGGTTTCGGTTTGTTTTTTTTTTTTAATGAAAAATATTCAAGTATTAAACACTATAAACAGTTGTTTTTTTTCTCCCAAATATGAGTTTTGATAAATGTTCAAAGTGCAAGTACCTTTCCCTCTCTCTAAAGAGATTATACATAGTGCAGTGCAGTGAGCCATTCATCTAGAAGATAATGAAGATTGTACTCAGAGTCCTTGATATTCAGTTGAATAGCATGTCAGATGCCCCCCTCATCCCCCAGAAGGAATATGCAGTGATAGCAATGCACATCGTAGGTAAAATAAAAAAGAAATGCTGAGGGTGTAATGTTTTAAAATGTTAGGCCCCCCAAAAAATAAATGCCTGTGTTTGGGGTAACCCGACCCAGCTGATGCTAAAATATTATGCCGACCGTAAAGATTTTATCAAGTAAAAGTCGCTCATTTAGTTTATTGTAACCCTAATTTTCATCCGACTTCAAATGCGAATTTGAAACCTATTTTGAAGTTCAAGCTTTCAAAATTACATGTAGAAATAAATATATCATTCAGTATAAATGAGGAGCAAGTGGCAAGTTCCAGTTCAGCAAAAGAAACCGCATTTGATAAACGGATCATTTTACAAATGCAGTGTTTCAGGTCATGAATATAAATGAAAATCGTTTTGAGTTTCGTATATTGATACTGAAAGCCCCAAATCTTGACCAACTGTCTTGAAAATGTTTCTGGTGCAAGTATAGTGTACAACAGTTTTTTAATTCCAATTAAATGTATAGACAGAAATTATTGGCAGTGGCGAGGATATTGCATTTAAGTGAAGTTTGTGGTTATTTTGGTAATTCGATATTTGTTTTATTGTTGTCAAAAAACATGTGGTGCTTTCAAGCTGAATGGGGCAATTTTTAGCACTGGTCATTTCAAGGAAAGTTTATTTAATATGCAAATATGATTATACTACAGGGCCAAAAATTTAGAAGAATACTAGTAATTACCGAGCTCTTATTTTTTTCTGTGATTTCTACCAATTCTATTGAACCCATTACTTGAAGTGATAGCATTCAAGATTGCACAGTTGAATAACCGTGTATGTCCCAACTGTCAGTTGTCTGACGTTCAGGTCAGTCGTTTTTTTTAAATAACCGACACCAAGTTGTATTTTCGGTTAACCTCCCAACACAACCACTCAATCAGGTGATACTATATATATCATTTACATTTTAAATATTGAAGGGCTGGGTGGTTTTGGATATTTGTGGCAAATCGGAAAACCAAACTGCCAGACCTGGCAAAAAAAACACAAAAAAACAACCGAATGGTTTTACTGTGCTTGTGTATAAACTGTTCAGATTATCTTACTGGGGGCCAACTGGGCTAGTGACAACTATGGATTCTCATCACTTAGATTATCAGGCAAAAGGGTGAATATGCCGTGTTCTGATTGTAACATGTCCACCGGACGAGTCAGTAAGGGAGAAATGTGGCAATCAGAACACAGCATAGATTAAATGAACTACCCTGATTATAGGGACGTTGGGCAGAGCCCAGTGGAGATACTTATAGAACCAAAACCGACTTTTTATATATATGAAAATCAAAACCTTCCAGATTGACTATAATGGAATCACCATGGCTAAAATCATTTTGTTTTTGTAACGATTGTTCTCAGAACATAGAATAATGCCAATTCAAAATGTCACTGGCTGTTCTGAGATCATCGTAGGTAGGTCACTCACAATCTGAACTGTCCTGGGATTCAAACTATTCGAATTCTTGCCCAGTAAGCTGATTTTTTGTTGGCTTGGCTGGTCAACGTAAACCCTCATTTATACTGTTTATTATTACTTTTTGGTTCTGTTTTTTATCTCTGAATTCTGGATAAAAGTACAAAACATAATGTCTGATAATTTCTATTCTTTGGCCATCCACAGCCTTTTTCTGACCAGTAGAATTGTAGCTGAAATTACGTCTTTTATGATCAATAGAAAAAAGTTCCAGGAAGAATTTTTCTGTAAGTTTCAGTGCGAACTTGCCTGGTCCGTGAGCATTTTCAGAACCACCTTGAGTATGTCCATAGGTATTTGAAACCTTCCTACCACATCATTATTAGGCTTTTCCCTCTGGAGATGACTATTGTTTTTCTACGGATTATTTTTTATTTTTTTTTTGTGGGGGGGGGGGGGGGTCCACACATTTTGTCCGCACGATTCAGAAGCCATTTTCAGACCGATTTTCACAAAATTTTGCACATGCATACAGGGGCACAAAATCTAAAAATGTACCGAAGCGGAATTTTCGATTTTACCCTTAATTCGTCAGAATTGGCAAAAAACTGTCAAAATTGGGGTTTATCGGCACTTTCTCGAAAAACGTCTTGTAGATTTTTTTTAAACATTCATCATTGCTAGACCTGTCTGTGACATGACCTTTGATACACACGACATATCAGGCAATGCATATGGTAACCCTCCACAGGCTGCCAAACATTGAAATTTTAATGAAATGGGCCGGTTTCAGGCCCCCACAGCACCCAAACGATACATGAGAGATAAACATAACTTCCTTTATTAGAAGTGGAATTCACCGGAGATCATTTTTGTAAGTAAGAAGGGTGTTCAAAAAACCAAGCGTTAACCCATTTTGGGCTGGTTAAACATCAATATCCCCATAAAGCTAAAAAATTCATGTTTTCCGTGGATTTCTCTAAACGAGTCTTGTAGATTTTCAAGAAAAAATTGTCACTCCCTGGCCTTGATGTGACAATAGAAGTTGCATGGACAAAATACTGCGGTGAGCATTTGTTAACCCTCCACGGGCTGCTAAAACTCAAAATTGTGATAAAAAGGGCTGTTTTTGGATGCCAACAACACCCAACAGGTATGCCACAAAGAAAAGTGCCTTCATTTATCGAGCGCACAATCTATACGGAAACATTTTTGTAAGTTGTAAGGGTATTCAGAAGTCGAAGTCTTAACCCATTTTGGAAGGCTAAAGAGAGAGACCCCTTAAAATCTTAAAATTCCCCCTTTCTGGGGATTTCTTTAAAAACATCCTGTAGGTTTTCAAGAAAAAATGACTACTTGCAGGTCTTAGTGTGACATTACAAGTTGCATGGTTAAAATATTCCGGTGAGCGTTTATTAACCCTCTGCAGGCTGTCAAGCATCATAATTTTGTTGAAATGGGCTGTTTTCGTACACGCATAGCACCAGACCTGTACCTGGGAAATAAACATAATCTCCTTTGTTGGAAGTGGAATTCACTGAGGACCATTTTTGTAAGTAATAAGGGTATTCAAAAAACCAAGCGTTAACCTCTTTTGTTGTTGTTAATAGTGATACCCATCAAAAGCTTGAAAATTTATGTTTTCCCTGGATTTCTTTACAAACATTTGGTAGGGTTTTCAAGAAAAAATGGCCATTGATAGGTCTTGGTGTCACATTACCAGTTGATTGGATAAATTATTCCGGTAAGCATTTGTTAACCCCCCCATGGGCTGCTAAATGTCAAAATTTTGAAAAAAATAGTCTGTTTTTGGACACCCACAACATCAAATGGGAATTCAACAGAGAAACATAACTTCTTTTACCGGACGCAAAACTGACAGGGAAACATTTTTGTAAGTAGTAAGTGTATTCAAAAATCGAGGTCTTGACCCATTTTTGACTAGTTAAGGAGATATACCCCTTAAAAGCTTAAAATTCCAGTTTTCTGTGGATTTCTCAAAAAATAATTTTCAAGCAAAATTGACCATTCGCAGGTCTTGAAGTGACATTACAAGTTGCATGGACAAAATATTTCGGTAAGCATTTGTTAACCCTCCAGAGGCTGCCAAGCATAGACATTTGGAGAAAATGGGCTGTTCTTGGGCAACCATAACACCAAATGTGTACCTGCGAGATGAACATAACCTCCTTCATTGGAAGTGGAATTCACCGACGATCATTTTTGTAAGTAATGAAGGTATTCACAAAGCCAAGCATTAACCCATTTAGGGCCGGTTACAGAGCGATACCCCTCAAAAGGTTATAAATTCATGTTATCCAAGGATTTCTCTAAAAACTTCCCGTAGATTTTCAAGAAAAAATGGCCATTCTCAGATCTTTGTGTGACATTACAAGTTGCATATACAAAATATTTCTGCAAGCATTTGTTAACCCTATGCAGGTTCTCAAACATCAAAATGTTGATAAAATGGGCTGTGTTTGCGTACCCACAGCACCCGAAGTTGAGAGGAGAGATCAAAATAAGAGGAAGTAGAAGTCACTGAGAATTATTTTTGGAAGTAATAAGAGTATTCAGAAAACAACACTTAACTCGTTTTGGGCTGGATAAACAATGATACCTATGAAAAGCTTAAAATTCATGTTCTCCCTGGATTTCTCTGAAAACATCTTGTAGATTTTAAAGAAAAAATGGCCTTTCGCATGAATAAATATTCCTGTTAGCACTTGTTAACCCTCTACAAACTGCCAGACATCAATATTTTGATTACATTTGAGATAAAATGGACCATTTTCAAATAGACACAGCACTCAGTGGGTATGTGTCAAACAAACATAACTCCTTTTGTAGGTCATTGACTCATTGGACGACGATATTGATATTAACCCCTTCCACCGTTAATGATGGTTTCTACCTAAACAATTTTTTTTATCAAACTGAGTCATTTGTGACTACTATACACACCTTTCTCATGACATCAATAAAGGAACTTCAGTGAGACAGTTAAAAACAATTCATCAGACACTGTGGGGTCATGAAGAATCATGGAATCTCATCGAGAAAAGCCATGATTCTCCAGAATCATAAAGTCTAGTTCACACATGCATTTCATTGGTTAATAACAGGTGTTTGTGGGACTTGGTTTTGTTGTACTGATGTTTGTGGCACAAGTTGTGGTTGAGTATATTTAGGTGTGTTATCTGGAGAATCTGTAGGTCAATTACAAATGTGCTGGTCAATCAAACTGTGAATACTTGTTGCTGAGCCTTCAAGATTTGTGATTCTATTATTCATTGCCCCTTCTCGTTGATACAGTTTGTTTATTTGAATTTTAAAAGTCACATTTTCCAGTGTGTCACCTAATATTTGGCTCAAATCGACATGTTTACCGCTAAGTTGATTTTCACTTGTAACTGCCACTTGCATTGGTGAACCATTATTCATAACTCTACATTCTTGCTGGAAAAGGGATAATAATAATTTTATTTTTTAAGTAAAACTGTAAATAATAATTGCAAATTTAAATTATGGAGTGAAAGCAATGAAAATTCAATATTTTTATACTGTACCAATGACCCAGACATAGCTGGTGCTAACTCTTAAAATATAGGGCCAAACACAAATTTTGCCCCCCAATCCCCAAAATTTGCATCTAAAACTAAAGAAAACATGTCCTGAAAGGCCCTCCACACTTCGCCCCTACTGCGCATGCGCAGTGTCAAGGACGTTCCGAAATTGGCGCCATTAATTATTCTAAGTTTGGCCCTTCATCAGTTAACATCTGACTGATCTTTGTGCTTATAAATCTCAGTTTAAATGATGCCAGACACATAAATATTAGTGAAATGGTGATTCTAAGGAGGATAGAGAAGGAGGAGAGGAAAAGAATGTGTGACAGAATATTATCAGGGCTGTAACTTAAAATTTTTTAATGAAATTATGTTAAGTTACCTATTTTCAAGGCAGCAGCCATTTTGTTGTCATTCTGATTATTTAGTTACACTGTTTTTTAAGTGTTTTCCTCTCTCCCTGTCCTTTAAGTTCCCCCTTGCTATTCTCCCATGCTTTTGGCATAGTTTTTGTAATTATTATTACTAAATTTTCTTGGGAGTTTTAGCTGAATAACAGAATGAATTCTGTTCTTTCCCCATGTTTACGTCTTCACCTACGGGTGGTTAGGCGTTGTGTTCTGCATCTACCATCTGATGTTCTGCAGTTTCTTCCCTGGAAGTCTCTGTTTTGCATCAGATAGTGTATTTTTGGTAACTGATTTCGGGCCTGGGTGCCTGGAGTCTTATTTTAGTGTTTTTACACTCATTGTTTACATTTACAACAGCCCTCTGTGTGAGAGGAGGATTTCTAAAAAATAATATCTTGATGTTATTTTAATCATAACTAGATACATTATTATTGTTCGTAAGTGTTGAATAAATTGTTTAAAATATTTTTAAAATTTTTGTCCACACTTAGGCTTGGGATCCATTGGGGCTCAACGTTACTTTCAGAAACTTGGGCTGTTCTGAAAAAATATTTTTTCAAAATATTTTGATTTCAATTATTTTTTCTATATTAATGGATCATATTATTATTATGTATTTTGATTGCCAGGGGTTAGTGCGAGTACCAGGACTTGTTTTCTTTTCACATTGAAAAGATATTGATCAATTGTTTTAAGAGGAAGTCTTCCTCTGACTTTATTATCATTCTATATGTGGTCAGTGTACTCGCATTAACTCCTGTTCTGTATCGTATGATTTCGATGACAATATGGGAAGCGTATGTCACGGTATGTTGTTGGGGATTTGGACACTCCAGTCCTTTCCCCGCAGGGTCACTCTACCTTATCAATTTCTATTTCAGACGATCAAGATTAGGGTGATGTATCTGTGATGTCTTCCAACAGTGTGCCTCCGTCGTCACAATTAATGAAGGGCTAGCGGAAAAGTGCTCATGTAAATACGCCAATTGCCTAAGAGGACCCTAGTAGGTTCGACGGCCTTTGACGTCCGCTAGCTCGCCCGGTGTAGCGTCCATTCACTGAATGGTTCGGCAGCCGGGTTCGTCCGTTGCGGTCTAGAAGGAATTTTGGGGTGATGCGAGCACTATAAATTAACCTAATGCACACCCAGTGACGGCGGATCGGAGGGAGAACGCAGGAAGCCTTTTAGTCCGGTTCATAGCTCGTTCCGGTCCATCCGGACGGCAAGCGAGAGAGGCCCCTCTCTCGTTCAACAACATCTGGCCCCAGATGTTGTGGTACAAAATGTGTCGCAAGCGGAGCATACGTCCGTCGCTCGGGACGCTCCGTTGTATAGGCAGTCCGCTGAGACTGCTAAGGCTTCCTCTTCTCGTCAGCGCACACGACCGCACCTTGGCTGCGTGACCGCCGATATATTACCAGCTTCGCCGATCAAGGATTCTTCGGCGACCAGGTCACACCATCCGGTAGCCAGGGACACGAGGCCTGCAGACTCCGGATGTTCGCATAGGAAGTGTGCGGGAGTCAACGTACACGGAGCTTCCGGCGGCAATGTATCGTAAGACCACTACTGCACAGGCCTCGGGAACGGACGTGCTTTCCTTAATAGCACAGTTTATCACAGCATCCCAGCATCAACTGAATCTGTCGCATATATTTTATCCGACGATGCTGGGTCGGGACGCTCCGCGGAAGCGGGTACGGACGTCCGAAAGTTTCATCCGGTCCGACGGGATACCGAAAGGGATTCGGAGGATTTCGAGCTTTCCCTTTCGGAACAACATATGCTGTTGTGTATGTCATCTGACTTGGTCTTCTACAGCTTCTTTCGTCGGACCAGAATGCTGCGATGCCGGATAAGAAACTGATAGCGTCGGTGGACTTAGAAATTTTTGGTTCGGTTCAGGGACATCGTCCCTCAGTTCCGACATAGTCCAATAATGTCACACAAACTTTCGAATTATTGAACGACGCTATATATATTATTATTTTATGCTTGCTAACCAAGCATTTCTGGTTTCTTGTTCGAAGAGTTATGGACATGTCTTTCAAAAGTGTGCCTCTGTCGTCATAGTTAATGAAGAGTTAGCGGCAATAAGTGCTCATGGAATATGTCTATCGCCTACGGAGTGACATTCGCTAGCTCACCCGGTGTAGCGTACATTCATCGAATGGTTCGGCTGCCGGGTTCGTCCGTTGCGGTCTAGGAAGGAGATTTGGGTGATGCGAGCACTTTAATTACTTTAGTACTCACCCAGTGACGGCAGATTGAGGACAGATCGGAGGAAGCCTGTTAGTCCGGTTCCTGGCTTGTCCAGGTCCGTCCGGGCTGTGAGCGAGAGAGGTCCCTCTCTTGCCCAACAACATAGGGGACCGCATGTTGTGGTTCAGATATTTTACATTCGGAGCATATGTCCGTTGGTCGGGACGCTCCGTTATATTGACGGTCCGAGAGACTGTCTTTAATGCTTCCTCATCCTCACAGCAGGGCACACGACCGCACATTGGCTACGTGACCTCGAGTATCCGATCAGTTTCGGCATTCAGTGATTCCACGGCGAATAGGTCGCGCCATCCGGTAGCCAAGGGACACTAGGCATATACACTCCGTTCGCTCGCATATTGGTAGTATGCACGGGGTAACGATCACGGAGCTTCCAGCGGCAATGCATCGTAAGACCGCTTCTCCTCAGGCCTCAGTGACGGACGTGCTATCCGAGTTAGCACAGTTGTTTCGCAGCATCCCAGCAATTGACAGTTTCTCGGTCGAATCAGGAATTATCCGACGGCGCTGGGTCGGTGCGGTCCGCGGTTGCATCAGGTACGGACGACCGAACGCTTTATAGGGTCCGACAGGATGGCGAAAGGGATTCGAAAGATTTCGAGTTTTCCCTTTAGTAGTATCGGAAGATGGCTTTCATATCTTCTGGCATTATCTTCCAGTGATTATTATTTCGGACTTCATTGCTGCGATCTTGGATAAGAGACTTATAGCGTCATTGGACTCGGATTTTTCGATCGGTTCAGGGACATTGTCCCTGACTTACCGACGCAGTCCAATATTGTCATTACAACATGTGTTTTATTTTTCGACGCTATATATATATATATGCAAGCCTGCTACTAAGCATGATAGTTTAGTTTCTTGTCCGCGTTGCTCATTTCTGCCATTTTATCATTTATACAAATAGTTTATTTTGGCAGAGCAGGGCATACCGAGAGTTCATATGCGTCTAGACGGTGTGATTAAAGACTGCATATATTCTTTTTCGCCGTTTATGTCTTTTCCAATTTCAATGTTGGGAATGACATTATGTATAGTAGACTTAACTTAGACGCTTTATTATACGTAATCCGCCTTACTGAGGCGTTATCATTACGTCTTCAAGAAAAGATTTACGGGATATTATTCTCAATGTAATTTCTTTTGAGGGCAGTAGTTTGTTCACGTATAACTCCGCCCTTCAGTGGCTGATTGGAGTTAGTTAGACGTGACGCAGCCCTAGCTACATCCACACGCGTGGATAGTAAGGTTAAGAACTCTCTCAGAGTCGCTTCGTTCTCGGAGGAGCTTCTCTTCGACGGCAACTTTTCGGCAATCCATGAATTGCTCGATTTACACGTTCTCTTGTCTATCTAGTATTACAAGAGATTCAGACTGGGGCAAACATTCGGTGGTTGACTCAGAGAGTGCCGCTGCAGTTGCCGGACCCGAGTGGGCTGTTATGACGGTTGCCAGTCAAACAGATTGGGATATAATACTGATCCCTACGGATTCGAAGTGCCAGGGCCTTTGGGTTCCGCAGTCTTTTAGCAATCAGTTTTCTTCCGCGGAATAATGTTTTTTAGGCTTGGTTTATGTCATTGCATGAACATTATTCAGAAACGCATGCCCAAATTCCTGTCCTTTAATTCGACAGTAGTGGCGTATCTCTGGAACCAGGGAGGCACTCTTTCTTTTCCGTTATTCAATTTAATGGAAAGAATCCGTCTGTTGGTTATAGTACACCAAGTTCAGTTTTGGTCCGTCATATTCCGGGTCGTCTGATTGTTTTATCGGACTCCCGTTCTCTTACGGGTCGCTTGTTGCTGTCAGAATGGACTCTCAACAAACAAGTATTCAATCAGATTTGCTATCTATGGGAGCGCCCAATGATGATTTATTTATGACACAGCTTGCTAATCAATTGCAGACGTATGTGTTGGCTTGTCCAGATCTCTGAGCTAATATTGTTAACGCTCTATTGATCTATAGGACGGAATGATAGGATACGCGTATCCTCCGGCGCTGTTGTTTTAGCAGGTATTGCTAAGATAAACAACCACAATACATTTCTGTTGATAGCATCTCTATCTTCACAGAGATCATGAGTAATTTACTCTCTTGTCTACTGTGGGTCTTAATGTGAAATCTTCCTCTATGTGAGGATCTTTTTCACTGGGTAAATCGTGTCATCTTTATCACAACCAGCAAGGTCGCAACCTTCATGTATTCCGTTGTGTGGTCCGTATTGCATTGTAAGCACTGTACTGGACGAGCTTTGGACGCGATTTCTTACTATAGGAGATCCTCTTCTTCGCTATTCTATGCGGCTAAAGTGGAGGCTCTTCCGTCGTGGTGTAGGGATCATTATGTTCATATTGTTGATCCCTCCATACTACTCATGGCTATTTTTTAGTATACTTGTTTCACAAGATCTACTGCAGCCTGTTATTATTTAGGTTATAGGTTTATGTTACCTCATACCTATGCACTCTACGATAGTTTACAATTGAGTCTTTTGTCTCTTTATCTAAGTCAGTTAGTAACTTTTTGATAAATAGACTTAGAATCTTTAGATTAAATTCCTATACGGATTTTAACTTCGGTTCTTATTTAGCTAAGTAATCATTTGAGCCTCTGGAAACAGTAGTTTTCAAATTCTGACCTTTTAGACAGTAATTCTGTTGGTTTCCCTTTTACTGTAGAGTCAGTGAGTTTCATGCACTATCGATGGATGATTTTCACTTTCATAGTTTCGGAATCAATACTTCCGTTACTATTTAGGTTGGATTGTTGCATAAGAGTTAGGCTCCTATTATCCGGAACCTATTATTTTAAGGTCCTTCCGTCTTCATATGGGCATAGGCCTTTACTCTTTCCGGGTACAGTTTATGTATTTATAAACAGATATCTGTTTATTACAAAGGGCGTAAGCTTCTTCTGTCTTTGATGTCTGTTAGAAGGACGTTACGCTCCATTTTATTGTTAATGGATTCTATTAACTATCGGTACTGCTTATGGTATATCATTGACTTAGCAGTTGTGCTTAAGATTTCGGCTCATGAAGTAAGAGTTCTTCTACTTCTTGGGCTTACATTAATAGTGTCGCTATTATAGATTTTTGAAGGCCGCTCATTGCGCTCAGCCATCCACATTCATGAATTTTATCTCAGAAATATCGAGTCCATTTCTGGAGGCCTCTATTGTTAGGTCTATTATCTACTGCTCAGAATGTCATTCACTTAACAGTTGCTACTATAGCTAGGTAGGCTGTCTGTTTCGGCAGTGTCTCCGTTCGGCTGCCCTCTTCGCTCTGGGCTATTTGACCCAGGGCAAGAAAAAGGGGAGGGGGGGAGGGTGTTCCCTTGGGTCACCTGTTTTACTATGAAAACAAGGGGATACCTCCTCCAGAGTTAGTAATTCTGAGCTGTTATTGGGATGGTTGTTTAGTGAGAAGTTTAGGTTTTTAAAATTCATTCAAGTCTTAGTTTTTAAAGTATAGCTTTTGAATATTGCATATGTCAACGGACATGATTATGCAATCCTCAGACACTTTTAGGAGTATAAGAGTCTCTATTCTCTAGACTTACTTTATTTATTGGCTTACTTTAAAAATTATTAGTATAAGGATTATATTGGATATTAATAGAGTACATGGATGTATGAAGCTCAATTTTGGAAGGTGTTGTATCTTTCTAATTTATCATAAATAAGAAAGATACATGTAAGGCCTATTACTTCTTTTTCCCTACAGGGGATGACTCTATTTTATTTTATTGAGCATATTCCATTTTGCTCTATGTCCTTGGCCCTCCAGCCTTTTTACTATTCAGCTATGTCTGGGTCATTGGTACAGTATAAAAATGTTAAAAAATTTATAGTAATTTATATATTTTTTATACTTACCAATGACCCAGACGGGGATGGCCCTCCCAGGAGTTGGGAACTCTTGCCTCCCCGCTGAGTACATAGCGCTTACCAGGCACTGGTTATTAGAATGATTAATGGCGCCAATTTCGGAACGTCTTTGACACTGCGCATGCGCAGTAGGGGCGAAGTGTGGAGGGCCTTTCAGGACATGTTTTCTTTAGTTTTAGATGCAAATTTTGGGGATTGGGGGGCAAAATTTGTGTTTGGCCCTATATTTTAAGAGTTAGCACCAGCTATGTCTGGGTCATTGGTAAGTATAAAAAATATAAAAATTACTATAAATTTTTTAACTTTCGCCCTTCAACCAAAACCAAATAATGAAGGTGTGAAGAAGTGCGTTTTATTGCTCGAAATATCCAATGACATTAGTGTTTGTGCCCAGGCAGAACAAAGGGGTTGATCTATGACAGATCCCACCACGTTATTCGCAAAGCAGTTTGACCAATGAGAATACTCAGAAGAGGTTTAAATTCAAAGACCTGGGATTTTTAACCAAAACTTTTCATTCATCATCATCTAAACCAAAGTATCCGACATGCACCATGATGAAAATAGATCATGTAATTAAACTTGAAATTGTGAGATTGTACAAAGATAAACTTTCAGTTGCCTCAATACGCAGACACTTTTTAGATAGGGAAAGACTTTACGAGACAAGCAATTGAATATCATTTAAAGAAGTATCGAAATGGAGATTTTGTCAACTCATCAGTTATGGTTCAGAAACATGTAGAAACGTAGAAATTCAAATTCATCACTGAATGTGACTTGGACTTTACAAAGCAATGCATCGAAGACCAACCATTGCAATCAGCACAAGAGGTTTGGAAACGATTAGAAAGTAGAGGGGTGCCTCTTTGTTATTCAACTGTAAGAAAAGCTACTTCAGCTGCTTGTTTTACATCTTCATCTCCACGGTATTGCCAGATGATTTGTGATGCCAATAAAGTGAAGAGAATGGTATTTTGTAAAACTTTGATTGATGAGAACGACTCCTTGGATGATGTCATTTTTACTGATGAGTCGTCAGTACAACTCCACCACAACAAACAAGTCTCCTACCACCCAAAAGAAACAATACCAATACATGTAAAAATCCAAAACACCCACTGAAGGTTCATGTTTGGGCGGGTACCCATAAGTTGCCGTGGAAAAACACATTGTCTCGTGTTTGACACTAACTTTTTCACCAATAAAATTCTGGAGAACAAACTTCTTCAATTTGTTAAGGAAGTCTATCCTAATGGACATCGTTTTCAACAGGACAATGATCCCAGACATACGTCATGGTTAGCAAAACAGTTTATGGTGGATATTGGCATTAATTGGTAGACTTGGTCAGCAGGTGAGTTAGTTACCTTTATTTATTCCCATGGTGAGTTAGTCTTAGTTACCTTTATTTATTCCCATGTCTAACATAGCGCATGATCCATCATTGGAATGAGCTCATTCAGTGAAGTGTCATATGCTGTTTGGATGGCAAAAACGTGGTTGACAATGTTTGTGAATAGCACTGGTCGGTTTTGTCATTGTTAAAACATAACACTGAAAATGATGTCCCTGGCAAAGTGGCTATTCAGTTAATCTTTCAATAAAAGAAGGCATATAATGTATTTATTGGACACAGTTCCAGGCTATGTGGGTTAATATCTTCCTTCAAAAACAAAACACATGAAAGGGCACCCCCCCCCCCCACCAATAAAAAAAAAAGAAGAAAAGATCAACTTTTTGGAAGAATTGTCCCGGTAGAAAGCCTGGACCTGGGACAAAACATGCTCTAAAATGTGAAAAATATACATGTAATTGAAAAAAGTTTTATAGTATTTGCCCCTGATCAGATTTTTATTTTTACTGTATGAACAAAATTTCTGTCCAAGACACTTGATATGCAACACAATTTGTGTAGGGGAGGAGTAGGGACTTACATGTATGGAACCCTAACTTTGGGAAATGTGATCCCATGAGGGGAGTGGGGGGGGGGGGGGGGGGGGAGGATGTCAGGGATGCCCCGGATAACAACACTTACTAGAACAGTTCCCTAATGTATTTTTCATCTGTTGTGCTTTCAGAAAGTCTGGATTTGAACCCAATAGAAATGGTGTGGAGCGAAATGAAAAGAGAGTGGGAAAAGAAAAATCCGGCAACACAGGCAGAACTCATTCAGGCTATTCTAGGTTTCTGGGATACAATGACTGTTGACGCATGCAACAGATATACAGACCACATGTACAAAGTTGCACCCGTGTGTGTTCATATCAACGGCCACATCACCAGTGATAAACCCAGAAGATTGTTCAATGAACGCTCGTTCAGGAAAAGTTTTGAATACTTTCAAGGACTGTTGGAAATAGAAGAGTTCCAGGAAAGACTTCAACAACTTCTGGCAGATCGTGCTAACAATATATATGCTAGCAACAGCTAATATCCTATAAGCACATCAGATATTCGGTTAAAAATCCCCCCAGATCAACTGGGTTGAGGAAATATGAACTCATCTGGGTTTATATTCACTCAACCCAGTTGATTTGGGTTAATTTTTACAAAAACTGATTTTAGAGTCAAAGATAAATCAAATACATGTATTACAGGGTACGGAAAACTCTATGAAAATCAAATAAGGCCTAAAAAAATTAAAAATCTGTTTCTCAGTCTCTCCTTCGTGGCCCATTTGGCTGCCGCATGCTCTATTTTTATAACCAAACTTAAAAAAATCAAAATCAAATGGTTTATGTCTGATATTTTACCCAAGTTAATAAAATCGTCCCTTGAGTGCAACAAGGCTTTGCAGTGCTTTAGTATTGCAAAGCCTTCTTGCACTCAAGGATGTAATATACCACTACCCATGCTATCTTGTAGATTATGGGACTTAAAACATAAAACAAACAAAGAACAGGAACTTTTAATGGCAAAGAAATAGAATGCCGGACATAATCCCATCGGACATAATCCCATCCGGACAAAATCCCAGCGGACAAAATCCCAGCGGACAAAATCCCATACATGGGCAGACAGAATCCCAGTTGGGTATAAAAAATAAAAAGACACAATTTTTTATCCCATTGGATTCAAGTACTTTTATTTCTTAATATCAAGCACTGTAACTATGTTCTTCAAAGTAACTAGTGATTTATTATAACAATACCAGCGATAATAAGTATAAAGAACAACAAATAACTTTAGGTTAAGCCAGGTGTGTTTATACTAATTTATGATAAAAAATATGCAATACTGTGACACTTCTAATAATGAAGGCAGTATGTTTTGATAAGATTAAAAATTGAGAACAGTTCTACCGTAATTGGCCAAGGTTTATTGTTTTTCCAGTGCTATTTTCAAAGGTTGGTGTTTTGTTACCAATTCACAACTTCTTCACAGCTTCTCTGGCGTAGCTGGCCAATGGTTTTGGACTTGGATAGTTGTTAACTGAGAGAGCTTACCAAGAATTAATGTTAATGACGACTGGTATTTTTATGGTAGAAAATAGAGAATACCTTTTCCTTTGAAATGCATCAATTGTGCCTTAATTAACTACATAAGACTTAGACATACAAAAGTACTTTTTACCACTGAAAATACCAGTAAGTAACATTAGTTATTGGAAAGCTCTGAGAGAGCTTTCCCAGAATTAATGTTAATGACTGGTATTTTTTGGGTAGAAAAATTCCTCGATATTTTTTGTGTTATTTTGGCGATCTTTGCATAAGTTCATCAAACGTTCATTCAAAGTTTTATAATTACGTTTTGCTCTCTTTTTTGGCTGCTGACCCAGGCGGTTTTGGCAAATAAGGGTATTTACCATGGCATTGTCCTGTTGAAAACCCTCAATTAAACACCAAATACTTGGGTGTTTATGACCAATCAATTCCCTAAAAGAATTGTTCCACCCCTCACAAATATTGTTAGTTCTATGCCCTCCCTCTAATGTTGTTTGGTGGACATTCCATGTTTCTGGAGGAAACAGTGGTTTTCGACGACGGAAACGAATAGGTGGCATTGCAGCATCAGAATTGTTAGAGGGTGGTGGTTGAATAGCCCGATAGCTACCCGTACCGGATGTAGAATCAAAATATGATATGAAGTCCTCCAGTCCGTCTGAAGTATTGTTTTTTAAATGGTCCATGGCTGGTACCACATCAGGAAGTGGCAACAGAGCCAGTCCATCAACTTTAGCACAAAACTGCCTAACGTCAACATTGGATTTATACAAGTTTGTTAGACCCAATTTCTGAACTTTCCTCCACGTACTTTGTGTGAGGTGATAGAAGCACCCTTGTGTTGTCACATGATCCCCGAACGAGCTATGAACTGCTTGACGAACTGCAGATTCAAAATCAGTTACAATAACCTGCAGATCTAAATCGAAACCCCGATCTACACACTGACTTTGTATTGCTTGCAACATTTGCTCGTATATGGCATGTGTTTTACCAGGCAATAACGCATAAACACACGAAACAGCAGAATCAGCCAACGGCACACGAAGCACATAAACTTGCTTGAATATTTTTGGTGCCATCGAAAATGTTCCATCCATATGCCATTGATCACTTCTAGCGAGCAAACGAAATCCTGCATCTAATGCGAATATTACAATTCTGTTCACATCAGACCCATTGTCGTAACAAACAAATTGTTCAGGTTCAGTTCCAGCTGTAGTTGCCCATTCTCCACTTATATTGAGTTCATGTAGAGTTTTGGGTTCTGATGGCCGCGATCCTTGTTTTTGACGTCTGATGTCTCACAAATGCTTTCAGGATTTCCGATTTTCTCACGTACATCATTTGTTGTTTGAAGAAGCGCTTCTGTAAGTAAGCGATTGGTTTTGGATTTTTGCTTTCTAGCATTAGACTTCAGCGTAAGTCTGAGTTTACATGTCTCAACGTCGGCTGTATCAGCTTCATGGCTGTGTTCTTTGGAATTAAATGCTGTTAACATTTCTAGGTCAGTTGTGAGTGCACCATTACACTGAAAGGCAACACGTTTGCTACATTCCCATCAGATGCTGTTCTTACTTTTATATTTTTTTGTGTAGAGAAAACCATCATAACAAAGTTTAAGGCCACCTTTCTGTCTTTTTATCACTTCCATACTGGACTTCAAATCTGATATGATTATTCTGTCCAACGGATTTGTGTTATATATCTTCACTAAAAAAACAAGCGGGTTAACACAAAGCGAGTAGGCAGAATGATGGAAGTTTCAGTGATGAACAGGCGGTTTAAAACAAAGTGAGAAGTTTGAGAACTGGCATGATTGAAGTTTCATTGATGAAAAAATAGGTGGACAGGCGGTTTAAAACAAAGTGAGAAGTTTGAGTAAAACAACAACCAAAACACTGTTTTTGTAAATCAAAAATATTTCCTGGCATTTTGTCCGCTTTTGCCGGAAAAAAATATTTCCTGGCATTTTGTCCGCTTTTGCCAGAAAAAAAATACTACCTGGGATTTTGTCCGCTTTTTTGTGAAAAAATATTGCCTGGTGTTTTGTCCGTCCATGTCTGGGATTTTGTCCACTGGGATTTCGTCCGGGTAAAAAATCTGGGATATTGTCCGGATGGGATTTTGTCCGATGGGATTTTGTCCGCGCACCAAGAAATAATAACAAAAATAAAAAGTAAAATAAAAAACCACCTGCCCGTCCACATGCAATTTTACAAAAAATGGCCTGAGAAACAGAAGATCTACTTTGTGATGCGTAAGTTATGCAATTTAAAAATTTAATCAAATAAATATTTTTTGAAAGAACTCAATGAGCTGTCAAATAAGTTTGAATTGGTTAAATTTTAAGTTGCATTGTTAACTTGAAATTGGAATTGAAACTTCAATGATGTAAAAGTATTTTGGGGGTTAACAAAAAATATATATTTTAGCCGACTCAGTATTATTCCAACTACATCAAGGCATGCATTCCATAGTTGTATGCTTTGATAATGTAATTGGAATATTCTAGCAATCTGATAAATGTAGCTCTCCACTATTATCATGCCTCCCACAAACAAAGTTTGGGGGGTATATAGGAATCACCCTGTCTGTCCGTCCATCTGTCTGCCCGTCCATCTGTTCATCTGTCTGTCTGTCCATCCTTATAAGCGCAACTCCTCCTAAACCGTTAGAAGGATTTTCATGAAACTTTACACAATGGAAGAACTCCATATGAAGATGTGCATGAAGCAATATAATTCCGTTCTGACAGGTGTGGTGGGTATCACTTCGTGAGCCTGCTCACAGTACCTCTAGTTGGTTCTTTTCTGACGCCACTGTAAAGTTCAGTCAAGTTCAACAGTGTAAACAGCAATTGACAGTGCTACTGAACACAAAATAATGGAAGATAAGTACAGAAAGTACTGCAAATATTGGGTTAAAAATCACCCCAGATCTACTGGAATTCACTCAACTCAACCAAGTTGGTTTAGGTTAAAATTTCAGGCAAACTGATTTTAGAGTAAAAAACCAATGGAATATTACAGGGTACGGAAAACCTCATGGTAAAAAACTCTATGGAAATCAAGTTTGTTTTTCATGTATTATAAATGAATCTTGAAAATTTAATCAATTCAATCTTTTTTGAAAGGGCTCAATGAGCTGTCAAACAAGTTTGAATTGATTAAATTTCAAGCTGCATCATTAACTTCAAATTGGAATTGAAAATTTAATGATGTAACAGTATAAAAATTTTTAATAGCAAATAATTGCAACATATGACTGATGTAAGTAGTTGTGCCGAACACCTAGTACGCTTGAATTCACTACAGAGGCATAATAATAGGGTACATGTACATTGTATGTTGTGGTTTACAGTGGGGTAGGGGGAGGGCACCAGAACTGAGCGGCATGAGCAGATTCAAGGGCTTGTGATTGAAATGTACCCCCACCCTCCAAAACTGAATGTTGGATCCTTCACTGACTGGCTTAATGCCGACCAAGTATTATTCCAACTATATCATTAAGGCAGCCATTCCACGATTGTATGCCTTGATAATGCAGTTGGAATATTCTAGCAGCGGGATAGCTCTCCACTATTAGCTGTTTTCCGATGCCACTGTAAAGTTCGTTCTGCAATGCAAACTGCAATTAACAGTGCTACTAAACACCAAACACAAATAAAATAATGGAAAAGATAGGTATAGAAAGTTCACCATGGGAACCCCGGATGTGAAGCAGTGCTTGTTTACTGTGGTAAACAAGCTGTGTTTTACTGCTAATATAAGAGCTTGTCACCAATGCCTGGGGTGGAAGTCCTCTAAAATGGGTGACATGGGTATAAACAATTGGCTGGACTTGACTTGACGACCTTCATGCTGCGGTCACGATTAGCCATTGTGCAGAAGTATGTGACCTTAAACACCAATAAATAATTAAGTACAGAAAGTACAGCAAATAATGGCGGTGCAAGTGAATAAAAGTCGGCGTGTGTGGGTGAGGTGGAGTATAATTAATTATTATTAATTCTTCGATTTTTGTCCTGACAAAACACAGCTTGTGACCTCTTGATGGATGCAGATGAAAAAGTGAGCTCATTTTGATGAGTGGTCATAAGCTATATTTTTGAGACAAAAACATGAAAAAGTTTTATTCATTCCAGTAATTCTTCTCATGGAAGTGTGTGGAGGGGGGGGGGGGGGGGGGGGGTGGTGAATTGGGTTGGGAAAAATGCCCACTTATGATGGGTGATTGTTTCTCATGTTTTTAATTATTTAAATGGTGTATCAATTCTTTGTCATTATTGATTATAATGTATCAGTGTACAGTAATTGGACTAATTATATTTACATGTACAATGTACAGACGGAAGGAAAGATAATGAATAAATATTTTAGCATGACTGTATTTTTCTTCATGAGCATCACCCTTAAAGACAATAACATGTAGCCTCAGTGCAAACTACCATCACCAACTGCGCTGGAGTTGGGTTGGGGGTTGGGGTGGTGGGGCACTATTAATTTTAATATACTTTCAGTCATGCTTTTTCATTTATTTTCAGCCTAAAATATCATATTAATATGGACTAGGTTGCACTGTTCATTTTGCGTTCAAACCTAGTCCTAAACTTCCAGGGGCAAAGCATTCTATATTCATTTTACATAAAGTCACATGTACAGTGTTGGAACAGTTAATAATCTCTAAAGAACAACTGCAGCAATGAAAATCTCCAGATATAGCTGTGTTTCAATTGTCTGGAAACAAAGGTATTAGGGTGGGGGTTATTTCTCCTCCGCTCGCAACTGGAGGCCTTTTATATTGCTCCTCCATCCTACTTCGTCCCACAATCATGTTGGACATTTCTGTGCCAGTGCAGGTGCATTTGGTGATTTTTATACCCCCCCCCCCCACCTTTTAGAAAGGGGGGGGGGGGGGGAGTGGTGGTATCTAGTAATCACTTTGTGCATTCATTCTTCCATCCATCCATTCATCTTTCCATCCATCCATCCATCCATCTGTGTATCCATCTATCAATCCATCCAGCTATAACTTCATGCTGTGGTTGCATTTGAGATGTCGATCTGGGATCAATAGGTCAAAGGCCACTGTTATTAGTCCCCTATGGGAACCGTAAGGGGACTATAGGATTGCACTCTGTCTGTCTGTCTGTCTGTCTGTCTGTCTGTCTGTCTGTCTGTCTGTCTGTCTGTCTCTCTCTCTCTCTCTCTCTCTCTCTCTCTCTCCGTCCATCTGTCTGTCTGTCTGTTTTTTATGTTACAACCTCTCCCTCCAACATGCTTTAAGCTACACCTTTCATATTTGGTACATGGATAAATGGTTCTGAGGGGATGATGCACGCTCAAATTTTTTTTTTCAAAATCCAAGATGGCGGAATGGCGGCCATTTTTGTTGTGTTTTTTAAGCTTTTTTTCTCTATTTTCATGTTACCACCCCTCCCACCAACATGGTTCAAGCTACACCTTTCATATTTGGTACATGGATAAATGATTCTGAGGGGATGATGCATGCTCAAAATTTTGTTTTCAAAATCCAAGATGGCGGAATGGTGGCCATTTTTGTTGTGTTTTTTAAGCTTCTTTTTCTCTATTTTCATTTTACCACCCCTCCCACCAACATGGTTCATGCTACACCTTTCATATTTGGTACATGGATAAATGGTTCTGAGGGGATGATGCACGCTCAAAATTTTGTTTTCAAAATCCAAGATGGCGGAATGGCGGCCATTTTTGTTGTGTTTTTTAAGCTTTTTTTTCTCTATTTTCATGTTACCACCCCTCCCACCAACATGGTTCAAGCTACACCTTTCATATTTGGTACATGGATAAATGGTTCTGAGGGGAATGATGCACGCTCAAAATTTTTTTTTCAAAATCCAAGATCGCGGAATGGTGGCCATTTTTGTTGTGTTTTTTAAGCTTTTTTTTCTCTATTTTCATGTTACCACCCCTCCCACCAACATGGTTCAAGCTACACCTTTCATATTTGGTACATAGATAAATGGTTCTGAGGGGATGATGCACGCTCAAAATTTTGTTTTCAAAATCCAAGATGGCGGAATGGCGGCCATTTTTGTTGTGTTTTTTAAGCTTTTTTTTCTCTATTTTCATGTTACCACCCCTCCCACCAACATGGTTCAAGCTACACCTTTCATATTTGGTACATGGATAAATGGTTCTGAGGGGAATGATGCACGCTCAAAATTTTTTTTTCAAAATCCAAGATCGCGGAATGGCGGCCATTTTTGTTGTGTTTTTTAAGCTTTTTTTCTCTATTTTCATGTTACCACCCCTCCCACCAACATGGTTCAAGCTACACCTTTCATATTTGTTACATGGATAAATGGTTCTGAGGGGATGATGCACGCTCAAATTTTTTTTTTCAAAATCGAAGATGGCGGGATGGCGGCCATTTTTGTTGTGTTTTTTAAGCTTTTACCATTTTTGTTGTGTTTTTTAAGCTTTTTTTCTCTATTTTCCTGTTACCACCCCCACCCCCCCCCACCCCCCACCAACATGGTTCAAGCTACACCTTTCATATTTTGTACATGGATAAATGGTTCTGAGGGGATGATGCACGCTCAAAATTTTTTTTTTTAAATCCAAGATGGCGGAATGGCGGCCATTTTTGTTGTGTTTTTTAAGCTTTTTTTTCTCTATTTTCATGTTACCACCCCTCCCACCAACATGGTTCAAGCTACACCTTTCATATTTGGTACATGGATAAATGGTTCTGAGGGGATGATGCACGCTCAAAATTTTTTTTTCAAAATCCAAGATGGCGGAATGGCAGCCATTTTTGTTGTGTTTTTTAAGCTTTTTTTTCTCTATTTTCATGTTGCCACCCCTCCCACCAACATGGTTCAAGCTACACTTTGCATATTTGGCACATGGATAGAGGGTTGGGAGGGGATGATGCACGTTCAATATTTTTTCTTCAAAATTCAAGATGGCGGCATGGCGGCCATTTTTGTTGTGTTTTTTAAGCTTTTTTTCTCTATTTTATGTTACCACTACTCCCTCCAACATGGTTCAAGCTGCACTTTTCATATATGGTACATGGAATAAGGATGTTGTGAGGGGATTATGCACGCTCAATATTTTTTTTTCAAAATCTATCATCTGTCTGTCTGTCCGTCTGTCTGTCTGTCTGCTTTTACCACCTCTCCCTCTAATATGCTTCAAGCTACACCTTTCCTATTTGGTACATGGATAAATGGTTCTGAGGGGATGATGCACAGTCAATATTTATTTTTCAAAATCCAAGATGTCAGAATGGCGGCCATTTTTGTCGTGTTTTTTTTTAAGCTTTTTTCTCTATTTTATCTTACCACCCCTCCCTCCATCATGGTTCAAGCTACGCTCTTCATATATGGTACATGGATAAAGGGTTGTGAGGGGATTATGCATGCTCAATATTTTTTTTTAAAAATCCAAGATGCTTGTATACTCTAGTGTCTTCTGTGACAAAAACACCTTATGTCACAAAAGCGCCGTAGGGGACTAATACCACCTCGGTGGTCAAACACTTGTTATAAATAGACTTGAGTTCCAAGGCTATGAAGGCTCTGTTCTCCGCCAGGGTTGACCCCTTTTTGCCTCTGGTGCGTTATCGTTCCTACGATTCTGCCAATCCGTCAGTCTGCCAGACTTTGACGGTTTTGGATCAGGACTCCAATTCCCTCGGGCTTTCCAAGCCCAAGTCTGCCGTCATTCCGATGACGTCTCTGGAGTCCACGTTGGGCTTATCGAGAGAGATGCTTGGTATGCTTTCTCTCTCAGATCACGTCGTCTCAGCTTTAGCTGCTTATCTGCCTCCAGATAAGTTTGACAAGGTACAGGCTCCTTTGCGTGTGCTGTCCAAGGCGCTCATGCATCTTACTCACACGCATGCCTGTAACACGGCTAATTTGGAATTAGTTCGAAGGGACTCTGTGCTGGACACAGGCCGATCCCTTCCTGAGGAGCAACACGCTGCTCAGGGAAGCAAAAGGCTGATCCTTCTGTCACCACTTCTACTTCTTACTCAAGGGGTAAGGGTAAGCGTTGTCAGACTCAGAGGGAAGTCTCAGGATTCTTCATTCAGTAGAGGAGGTGGTTTCTCCTCTCGCGGGCCTCATCGTGGCTCGAAATGAAAGTCCTCACCTCGATTCGTCCCAGGTTTGAGGAAGGATAGCAGAGTTCACAAACCATTGGGGCACCATCACATCCGATCCTTGGGTGTTAGATGTTGTTCGGTTTGGGCTGCGAATATCCTTCCGGAGGCACCCCACTGTGTCCAGGCTGCCTCTT
This sequence comes from Pictodentalium vernedei, assembly GCA_031216915.1. Classification (NCBI taxonomy): domain Eukaryota; kingdom Metazoa; phylum Mollusca; class Scaphopoda; order Dentaliida; family Dentaliidae; genus Pictodentalium; species Pictodentalium vernedei. Next base: position 281,128,512 of record CM062290.1, read on the forward strand.
CCAACCACAGTTCCTTCAGACGTTTTATGTCGGGAACTTCTGTCCACGGAGATAGACAATCTCCTGGCAAAGGAGGCGATCGAGGTAGTCAAGAACATTCAGTCAGTGGGGTTCTATTCCCGCCTGGTGCTGAAGAAGGATTGCCGACTCCGACCGGTTATCAATCTGAGTATCCTGAACCAGTCTGTCATTGCTCCCAAGTTCAGCATGGAGACTTTCAGGTCGGTCCACCGTTCAATTCACCAGGGAGATTTTGCTTCCAGCATCAACCTGCGAGATGCATACTTTCACATTCCGATTCATCGGGCGTCACGGAAGTATCTCAGGTTCGCTTTTCTGGGGCAAGTTTACCAGTTCAAGGCCATGCCTTTCAGCCTCAACCTGGCTCCTTGGGCCTTCACCAGACTGATGTCGCATGTGATAGCTTTCCATCGCACACAGTCCAGGGTGACTACTTCGGCATATCTGGACGATATCCTCCAGAGGCATTCCAATGCTGCCTTACTGGAGTTGGATGTCGCCACTCTGTTGAGCTTTGCTCACGTCGCTAGGATTCAGAGTCGAGGAGAAGTCGGACCTGGTCCCTTCTCAGTCGTTTTGTCATCTGGGGATGGCTTTCCACACCCAATTCAATTTGGTGGCGGTTCCCCAGGCCAAGGCTGTGATTCTCTCAGCTTTTGCTCTGACTCTGTCCCAGTCCACATCTGCGGCGGCACGGAGTATTCTCCGGCTGATCGGTCTCTGCGGTTCGGTGACGGATCTCATTCCTCTAGGTTGGCTGCGTGTCAGACCTCTCCAACACTTTCTGCTCAGTCGTTGGAGGCCGAATGTAGATTCTCTGGATCTGGTTCTTCAGTTTCCAGAATCTCTTTAGCCTCACCTTCTCCCCTGGACGGATGTCCACAGTGGCTTACGCAGGGTGTTCCGTTGGACTTACCCACGTCTGATCGAGTTCTGACGGCAGATGCCAGCGATCTCAGATGGGGTGCGCCGTTGGATCCTCTAGGTCTTTCCCTTCACAGGATGTGGGACCAGGATCAGGCAGCTCTACACATCAACCAGAAGGAGCTTCTTGCTCTTCTTCTGAGTTTCAGGCAGTGGATCCCTCACCTGTCGAATCGCCAGGTCCTTCTGTTTTCCGACTGTTCGACAGTGGTTGCTTACATTCGGAACCAGGGCGGCACGCACTCAGTTCCAATGTACGAATTGGCTTGGGATCTTTTACTGATCGCTCAGGATGTCCACGCCTGGGTGGTTATTCGTCACATTCCTGGTTGTCTGAATGTTCTAGCCGACTCCCTGTCCCGACGGGGCAGGGTCATTTCCACTGAGTGGATGCTCCACTGGGCTGTGTTCCAGTCTCTTTGCGATCTCTGGGGACATCCCCACATCGATCTCTTTGCGATTCGTTGGAACCATCAGGTGGACACTATCGTGTCCCCGTGTCCAGATCCTCTGGCTTTTGCCATGGTTGCTCTGTCACTCAATTGGAACGGTCTAGTCGGCTATGCCTTCCCGCCGGTTCCGATTCTGCCTCAGGTTCTAGCCAAAATTCGAACCTGCAGTTGTTGAATCATTCTGATCGCTCCCCTGTCGCCTCGGCGGATGTGGATCAATCAGCTCCGCTCACTGATGATGGCAGTTCCGGCACGTCTCCCTCTACGTTGCGACCTTCTTTGCCAAGGTCACCCGAGAAGGTTTCACATCGACCCAACTTCATTGTGCCTTCACGCATATCTTTTGTCAGGTCTTGTCTCCTCCGTAGAGGTTTTTCGAGACGAGCAGTGGAGTGCATTTCTTCTTCAAGGAGGCACTCCACTGGTTTAGCCTATGCAGCTAAGTGGAAGGTCTTCTGTCGATGGTGTGCTGATCACTCTGTTGATTATGCCAATCCTTCGATTTCACAGATTGCAAAGTTTCTGGTATATCTGTTTGATTCTCGGGGTCTCCAGCCTGTTACAATTAAGGGTTACAGGTCCATGCTTTCAGAGACATTTTCTTATGTGGGGAAGCGTCGTATTGGCACTAATCCTTACCTCTCCAAGCTTGTTAGGCACTTTTCTTTGAAAAGGCCTCAGACTTGGCAGCTTTCCCCATGATGGAATCTTTCGTGGGTGCTGCTTTGCTTGGGAGGGGGCGGGGGTGGGGCGTTCTAACCTTTATCCCAGGTGGATATGCATTTTCTCACATATAAGACGGCTTTTCTGATGGCTTTTGCTTCTGCCAGACGGGTTAGTGAGCTTCACGCCCTCTCGGTTGACCAGGCCTTTTTTAGGAGCTCTCCCAACAGTGTTACTTTTACCACTGATTGCTCTTTTCTGGCCAAGAGTCAGTTACCAGATACTACTCTTCCTCCTATCTGTATCAGAGCTCTTCCTTCTGTTGAGGGTAATTGCCCTTTACTCTGTCCAGTCCGTGCTATTCGCATTTATCTCAATCGGACACAATTCATACGGAAAGGCAGGAAATGTTTTTTTCTGTCTCTTATTCCTGGTCGACAGAAGATCTCTCCTCAATCCATTTCTCGATGGATTTGTCTTGCTATTCGTATGGCTTACGCTTTTTAGCAGCTGGCGATTGTATTACCAATAGTATCTCTGCCCACGAGGTGTGTGCATTGTCTACCTCTTGGGCTTATTCTAATTCTGTCAAGTTGTCGGATGTTATGCAGGCAGCCTACTGGAGAAATGCCTCTACTTTCTCCACCGTCTATCTGCGTCAGTTGCAGGAGCAGACAGAGGACCTTTTTGCATTGGGCCCTCTTTCTTCTGCTCAGGCTGTTGTCTGCCCCAGCCTTAGGCTTATTGAAGGTCAGTTTCAGCCTTGTGCTGTTACTGCCCTTTTCTGTCTGTGTGTCACACAGACCCATATGCCCCCTCTCATTGTCTTTTACTAATGATTGTGATGCTATGGTTGATAAGCCACGGGACCTCTTCTGTCTGCTTCACGGTTCCAGTGCACTTGGGTTATGTGTGGGTTGGTTATGCCATTCCCTCTAGCCTATTGTCTATTCAGCCTGAAGTAAACAATTGTGGGTAGGTTGATAAGAAATTTAAATTTTATAGTAAATTTCCTTTCTTATTATACCAGCTGCGCCGGTTGCCCTCGACCCAGTTTTGGCTTATTTTTCTTGGTGCTTTTGCACCACTTTTCTTTCCCAAATCGCTTGGGAAAGACAAAAATAGAGAGTATGTTATCCAAGTTAGGGACTTCCACTGTAGTGCAAGCCTGTAATAAACAATTGTGGTAGGTATAATAAGAAAGGAAATTTACTATAAAATTTAAATATTCGTGAATATACTGTCAAAAAAGAAAGTATAATAAACTTTGAGAAGCAACTTTTTTTCAGTATTATCGACTTTAATCCCACAACAAATTACTGTAAATTCATATTTCGAGTCTAGCTTTATGAATTTGCTTAATTTCATGTTCTTACTGTTGCCAGTGTAATGTCAGGACATCACAATTCAGACATGGGGTGAAATGAAAAGTTCACACATGCAGTCAGTTGCGTGTATGTCCACTGTTTGCCTCTTGGATGGTAAGACATCGACTGTGCATAGACCTGATAAGTCTCTGGATGTAACCCTGTGGTATTGCATTCCACACTTGCCTTAGAACATTACGTAAATTGCCTTATGTCTGAAGATCATGGAGTCGTACTCAATAGTCCAATTGATCCCAAAGATGCTCGATTGGTGACAAATCTGGTGATATTGGGGGCCTGGGAAGAAGTTTGATGCTCTCCTCTTCAAGAAAGTCACGAAAGATGCATGCCACGTGACATCGGGCATTGTCCTGCTGGAATAACAACAATCCGACGTTAGCATTGAACAATGGGACAACAACAGCGTTAAGAATTTCATCTCTATATCGCTGTCATTCAGATTACCATCAATGAAGATCAACTGCATTAGGTGGTGCAAGGATATTCCTGCCCAAACCATTACAATACTCCCCCAAAATGATCGCATTCCTGCACGCAAGCATCAGAAAACCGTTCTTCTCATCGGCAATATACTCTTGCCCTACCATCAGCGCGCCATAGACAAAATTGTGATTCATCACTAAAAAGGACTGTGCTCCAATGCACACTGATGTAGCCATTCCATTCTGACGCTACGATGATGTTGGGTAAGGATTGGTCCATGATATGGATGCCCACTTCAGATGCTGTGTTCATCGAGTCTTTTGCAGACAGTTTGTGCACAGGAGGAAGCGATCCTGATGTGTCGGTTTTGTGCAGGGATCTTAACTCTTGGTCTCCCTGAACGCGGTCAGTTGGCAGTAGATCCAGTGGTTCTGTACCTTCCAATGAGATGGTAAATAGTGGCCACAGTGACTCTGAACTCGGCAGCAAGCTCATCTGGAGGTATCCCAACCTCGTGCATACCAATGGCATGCAACCTCTGATTTTCTATTAACCTTGGCATTTTTTAAAATGTTGGAAGACAAAAACTAACGTGTCTTCTCAATAACCCAGACGGCTCTCTAGCACAACATAACACAAAGAAAATCATCAGTCACCCATTCAATTTGACATTCTCGGGTAGCATGTGCTATTTTGAAATCTGTATCAAAATTGTATATGGTTAGGTGGACAATAACAACATGTCATTAAACTCTTTGCACGACTTTTTGTCCACAAACATTCAACGTTAGAACTGTTATATTTCATCCTTTATGCTATTTTTAGCTCACCTGACTGCAAGTCAGTGTGAGGTATTGCCATCACTTGACGTCTGTCGTCGTCCGTTAGCTTTTGCAAACCTGGCTTCTTCACCACAGCCATTTACCCAAATTCAAACATATATTGCACAAACCATCCCTGGGGTATACCTTTTCTATTTTGTTCAGTTAAAGTGGCTGCCTTCTTCAGGCTCTGGGCAATGATGCCAAAGCCTAAAAATCTTTAAAATTCTTCTTCTCATGAACCACCGGAGAGATTGCTGTAGATTCAACTTTGTTCAAATGGGATCCCTGGATGAATATTTGGGGTCTTTATTGGATCTGAAATTTTAACTTGGTGCAATATTATGAGAAAATCTGGGGGGTAGATTCAACTTTGTTCAAATGGGATCCCTGGATGAATATTTGGGGTCTTTATTGGATCGGAAATTTTAACTTGGTGCAATATGAGAAAATTTCTTTAAAAATCTTCTTTTTCAGACCTGCTATTGAGAATCCTTTCATATTTGGTATGTGACATCTCTAGAGGTGTAAGATTCGAATTTGTTTAAATCGAGTCCCTGGGATAATATTTGGACTTCTGGTGGGAGCCTGAATATTAACTTTGTGCAATATGGGTAATAATCTTTAAAAATCCTCTTCTTCAGATCCACAAGTCAGATTCTTTTGCTATTTGGTATGCAGCATCTCTAGGGGTGTTAGATTCAAGTTTGTTCAAATGGGATCCCTGGATGAATATTTGGGCTCTTTATTAGAGCCCAAATTTTAACTTAGTGCAATATGAGAAAATTTCTTAAAAATTCTTCTTTTTCAGACCCACCAGTGAGAATCCTTTCATATTTAGTATGTGACATCTCTAGAGGGGTAAGGTTCAAATTTCTTCAAATCAAGTTCCTGCGTTAATATTTGGGTTCCCCGGGGGAGCCCAAATATTTACTTAGTGCAGTATGGGGAATTATCATTTAAAATCATCTCCTTCAGATCCAGCAGTCAGATTCTTTTGATATTTGGTGTACAACACCTCTGGGAGGGTTAAGACTGAAGATTGTTCAAATCAGGTCCCTGGATTAATATTTGGGCTTTTTATTGAAGCACAAAGTTTAACTTAAATAATAATAATAATAAATACAGTTTAGAGCCAATGAATCCACATAAGTGCTCTCAGGCTTTACAAGTAAAATAAAGAAAACATATGCTTTGTGAAATCTCGTAATTTGTGTTATAAATTAAATTAATTCAAAATGAACTGGTTCTGGGTATAATTTTTGAAAAGATGAGTTTTAAGGCAATATGAGAAAATTTCTTGAAAATTCTTCTGCTTCTTCAGATCTACCACTGAGAATCCTTTCATATTTGGTATATAACATCTCTAGGGGTGTCGAATTCAAGTTTGTTCAAATCAATTCGCTTGCTGTTTCTTGTTTTTTTTAATTTTTGTTTTTTTTTTTCTTTTGGGGTGGGGGGGGAGGGGGGGGGGGGGTGGTGAGGGGTGCTAGAGAGAACCACAGTAGTTTAAAAGAAAACAAAGATTTCTTTTGGTTGTTGTTTTTTAATACTTCACAGAACAGAGTCTGCTAGGAAGCTTTCCTTGGACCAGCAGAAATAAATGGTCAAAAAAGTTGCCTTTGGTTGTGTCATAGCAAATCAAAAAAATTGCTCTTGCTGCTGATCATATGCTGATACACTCATCTGTTTTGACAATTTGAGCCAGGTGAGCATTTTAGGCTCACTTGAGCCTCTGGTTTCACATTTGTTTCTATTATACTTTCTTTTTTACTCAGTATATACGTGTATGCCACAAGCTATCTACGTCAATCTAACCCGTCTGTGCTGCGGTGCGGAGTTACGATGTTGGGGAGTTGGCAGCTGCTAGTCGTTGCTCGGTGGTTCTCTCCAGATACTCGGGCTTCCTCCACCCATAAAACTGCCACGGTCATGATAAGCCATTGTGCATAAGTATGTGACCTTAAACACCAGTAAATAAATAAATAAATAGCTATCTAAGTACATCTCTCTGAGTATACAGTTTCTTTTGTAACTTTGCCGTTTCATGATGAACTCTCTTCTGGGGTGGTTCCATTTGTTCTAAGCAGAGAATGTCAGTGAGCACTGCAATCTGATCTTTCTGTTTACAAGAAATGAAATGCCACACACCAGGCTTGTCATGTCCGACGAGTTGATTCAGTCCATTGTTCCACAACTCACAGATATTATTGGTCCTGTATTTATCATTGAGAGTGGCATTGTGGACGCTCCATACAGATGGTGGAAACGATGGTTTGTGGAACCTCTTTAACACAAATTTTCCTCAGGTCATCTGCTCTTTGGTTGGTCCAATCACATAAGTGTTATCAAAATAGTCAGTAATGTCCAAAAGCCCATGTGGGAACCCCGGGAAGTGAAACAGTTTTTTTTTTCTGTGGTAAACAAGCTCTGTTTTATTTGTAAAATAGGACCCACTCACCAACGCTTTGGGTGGAAGGCCTCTAAAATGGGCAACATGGGTATAAACGATTGACTATGCTTGCCTTTATCTCCATGTTGCTGTCATGATTAGCCATTGTGCAAAACTATGTCACCTTAAACACCAATAAATAAATAAATAAATAATGTCCGAAAGACAATCTTGAGTAGTAACTCTGATGTGGGAGATGTCGTCTTTGACCTTCTCTATTGGTAAGAAAGCTAAGACATCAAGCATACCAACAGCATGCTTTACTTCAGCATCCTCTTTGTATTTTGAATGTAGTTTACAGTCTTGAACACGTCACCATGTACTCTAAGTAAGATAATAAAAACAACCCTGAATATGCACAGTATATCTGAACTTTGTTCTTTCGGCATTATGAATAGCTGTCTCAAAATCACATGGAATTGTAAAAAGGGCTGCAACGATTATTCATGATACGCTTGTTCTGTAATACATTGCTCATGATTCAATACGTATTGTTGTTCACCATGTATCACGGTACAATAAATATAAATAATATCAGGCAAAACAATTTCGTAGATTTTGAAAGCTGGTGCAGTGAAACCTTGTTTTTACCTTAACTTGACAAAGTCAAGATAAGCTATTGCCATCAGGCGTGCTGAAGTCTGTTAGTCTGTGAATCTGTTCACATTTTTCTTAAGTATAGGCTACACCCCGTAGTTCTCGTTCGATTGTCACAAAATTTCATATGCAGGTTTGCGGTCATGTCAAGATGAGAACATCCCCTTTTGGTCACGATCGGTCAACCATGATGGCTGCCTGAGCCCAAAGCTCAAAAACCTTTAGCACAGTCTACAGGTTGTATTTATGAAGGGATTTCATTGTAACTTGGTAGGATGCATCTGTATAATATCTAGATGAGAACGTCATCTTTTGGTCATGATCTGTCAAATGTGACAGCTGCCCGAGCCCCAAACCCCAAAACTTTTAGCACAGTCTGGAGTTCATATTTAATATGGAGGGATTTCATTATAACTAGGTAGGATGACTCTGTATGATGTCTGGATGAGAACTTCCGTGTTTGGTCGCGATCTGTCAACCGTGACGACTGCCCGAGCCCAAAACCCGAAAACCTTTAGCACAGTCTACAGTAGTATTTATGGAGGGATTTCATTGTAACTTGGTAGGTTGACTTCATATAATGTCTAGCTTAGAATGTCCCCTTTTGGTCGTGATTGGTCAACTGTGATGGCTACAGGGGCCCAAAGCCCGAAAACCTTTAGAACAGTCTGCAGGTCATATTTAAGAAGAGATTTCATTGTAACATGGTAGGATGACTCCAGATAATTCACAGATGAGAACGTCACCTTTTGATCGTGAGCATTCAACCATGATGGCTGCCTGAGCTCAGAAGCAGAAAAACTGTAGCACAGACTACAGGTCGTATTTATGAAGGGATTTCATTGCAACTTGGTAGGATGACTCAGTATAATGTCTAGATGAGGACATCCCCTTTTGGTTGCAATCGGTCAGCTGTGATGGCTACACAGGCCCGAAGCCTGAAAACCTCTAGCACAGTCTACAAGCCGTATTTATGAAAGGATTTCTTTGTAACTTGATAGGATGACTCGTTTTGGAATAATTTCACTGTAACTTAGTAACTTTCATTGACATACATTAACTGTGAGGGCCACATACATTAACTGTGAGGGCCACATTAACCCACCCCTCAATTCTTTAGTACAGTCTACACCTCAAATTGTTTTTATTGAAAACATAGCATACAGGGAACAGAAATTAACATATTCCCAGTTATCACAATTCTTGTCTTATTTCATAATCCTTTCATAAACATTGAACATTATCCTTTTCATCAAACACAACATACAGAGAAGTTAAGCTACAGTGTCATTGACACTTTCATTTTTTTGCATACCAGCATTAATAGTGATAAATATGCAGGGCTTGCCTTGAGTCGGAGCTGATCGGCCCCGAAAGGCCCCTTCTCGGGGCTTTTTTTTGGCCCCAACTTTTTTTTTCTGTCTTGGCTCCCGAAATCTCAGTGTTGGAAGGTTTGGGCAACCAAATTTCGCGAGATTAATTTTTTCATTCACATCTCATTCACGCAAGTGTGATTACAATAGAAGCAGCAAATAACAGATAAAATAATAATACAAACTGTTTTTGTCTGATTCGAATTAACATCCACCTACATCCGCATGAAAACTGAGAAAATCCCAAGATTAAACAAACAAAAAAAAAACCACATTTATGAGACTTCGAAAGCACGCTTGTCAACTAATGGGGGAATTCCCTTCAATCCCACAATGCTATGCGTGGGTACATCTGATCCTAACATCTGAATAAATGCATCACTAGACACAGAAACTGCCATCAAAATAAATGTACGAAATAAAATAAAATGTGTACCTGTGTCTACGTGGAGAGGTGGGGGCCGAGGGGGGGGGGGGGGGATTCCATTTCTGAAATATCCAAAGCTGTGGGGAATTTTCATAGATTGAAATTATTTAAACGGTAAACTGAAATGTTTTTTTTTTCTTTGAGACAACTCTTGCATCGAAAATACACACCCCACAATATGTACGAAACGTCCTAAAATTTTATCAACAAAAAATCCAAAATGTGTATGTACGAAACGTCCAGCACCCACATGATGGGTCCAAGTCGTTTTGTCCCCGGGACGATTCGTCCCCTAACATAGTGGGACGTTTTGTCCTTGAGACACTGACAGAGTGGGATGTTTCGTCCCCTCCCAGAGATGAAACGCCCACTTGAATAGCAAATCATTAAGATGATATGGGATGTTGGATTTTTTTCATGATGTAACAAGACATGATCACATCCTTAGAAATTGTTTGCCAAACCAGTTTTAATGATACACATCACATGTTCACATTAAGTTGTGGATTTGTTCTTGCCTAAAAAACATATAGGTAGATAAGAAACACATTCCACTGGAATGTGTTTTTTATCTACCTACATTTTTTTTTTCTACGCAAAAGCAATCAACTAAGGTCGCCATCGGAAAGGATGTAACAACATAAAATTACCCCAAAAGGCCCCGAACTCAATATCTGGGAGACTTTTTTCAGGCCTCCAGTAGGCCCCTACCTCAACATCTGGGGGACTTTTTTTTAGGCCCCGACCATTTTACTCAAGGCAAGCCCTGAATATGCCATTAACACAGGATTATTCAGTTAACCAAAAGTTGGTGAAGAATTCCCTCTAATTTGCTGAATATTTATTTCATTAATCCATTATATCTTGTTTCACAAAGCTCTGTCAAACAAGATATAAGGGATTAAATTGTTTGAACACATTTTCTGAGAGGAAAAAAAACACTGAAAAATGGGTCATAAAATCAAAACCTGAAATTAATGAATGTCAGTGTCTATCACTTTGAGAATTGTTTGAAGTGTACATTCAAAAATTTGTAATAAAAGGACGCTACTGGAAATGGAATACATGTGGTATTTGATAGAGAGATTATATGTATCGTGATGCATATCATATCATGCATATTGAATCGTGATACATGTATCTTTAGGGAAGCATATCATTGCAGCCTTAATTGTAAATGGGCTAGGATATAGTCCAGTTATCTGACTTTTATTTAACACAGCAACAAGAAGCTCCTCATACGGTGATTGTTCCTTAGGAGGTAGAAAGGCGCACACTAGTGTTCAACCAATGATCAGAATCAGCCATCCCAATTTTCCGATTGTGGGCAATCGGATGACAACAGCAACGGCTCCTGAAATATTGGTTCAACCGTTTTTTGCCAAGCATTTTTTTGTGATAATTCATTAGTCAGGTTTTATTATGCCCCCAGCCTCTTTGAGGAGGGGGCATTATGTTATCACCTTGTCCGTTGTCCCTCATCCGTCATCTGTCCGTTAACTTTTCACATTCCATCAATTAACTAAAGTTCTACCAATCAGACCTTTACCAAACTTCATATGTGGGTTAGGTAAGATGAGTGGAAGAAGCCTATTTATTTTGACCATGATGTGCCAAAGGTCAAGGTCACAGCGACCAATGTTAAATACACTTGAAATTGGTTTCCGCTGTATAACTAAAGTTCTACCAATCGAATCTCTACCAAATTTCATATGTGGGTTAGGAATGATGAGTGGAAGAAGCATATTTATTTTAACCATGATGTGCCAAAGGTCAAGGTCACAGTGACTCCAATGTTAAATACACTTGAAATTTGTTTCCGCTCTATAACTAAAGTTCTACCAACCGGATCTTTACTAAACTACATATATGGGTTAGGTATGATGAGTTGAAGAAGCCTATGTATTTTGACCATGATGTGCCAAAGATCAAGGTCACAGTGACCAATGTTAAATACACTTGAAATTGGTTTCCGATCTATAACTAAAGTTCTACCAATCGAATCTCTACCAAATTTCGTATGTGGGTTAGAAATGACGAGTGGAAGAAGTCTATTTATTTTGACCATGATGTGCCAAAGGTCAAGGTCACAGTGACCTCCAATGTTAAATACACTTGAAATTTGTTTCTGCTCTATAACTAAAGTTCTACCAACCGGATCTTTACTAAACTACATATGTGGGTTAGGTATGATGAGTTGAAGAAGCCTATGTATTTTGACCATGATGTGCCAAAGGTCAAGGTCACAGTGACCAATGTTAAATACACTTGAAATTGGTGTCCGATCTATAACTAAAGTTCTACCATTTGAATCTCTACCAAATTTCATATGTGGGTTAGAAATGATGAGTGGAAGAAGCCTATTTATTTTAACCATGATGTGCCAAAGGTCAAGGTCACATTGACTCCAATGTTAAATACACTTGAAATTTGTTTCCGCTCTATAACTAAAGTTCTACCAACCAGATCTTTACTTAACTACATATGTGGGTTAGAAATGACGAGTGGAAGAAGTCTATTTATTTTGACCGTGATGTGCCAAAGGTCAAGGTTACAGTGACCTCTAATGTTAAATACACTTGAAATTAGTTTCTGCTCCATAACTAAAGTTCTGCAGGACTTATCTTGTTTTGTTTTTTCGTAATTCTATCCATGATATTGCAGGAAGGGGCATATGCCATGCTTCGGTACTAATCAGGTTGTGGACCAGTATTATCTCAAGTCTTATCAGTAAGGTTGTGCTATTTATCTTACAATAAGCATATACTGAGTCACTAATTACCAGGGGCGTGGTGGCATTGTGGTAACCGGTTCTTGTCAAATCACCGAAGTTAAGCAACGTCAAGCCTGGTTAGTCCTCGAACGGGTGACCATCTGAGCAGTCGATTCGGACTCCTGCGTTGTGTCCTTGGGCAAGGCGCTTAACCCTGTTTTGTCCACATGGGGGCACGATGACGCCGTGTACTGAGGCGTACTGCACGTCGATGGTGCGCATGTCTTCAACCAATCTAACCCTGCCTGTGCTGCAGTGCAGAGTTACAATGTTGGGGAGCTGGTAGCTGCTTGTCATTGTTCGGTGGTTCTCTCCTGGTACTCCGGCTTCCTCCACCCATAAAACTGTCACGGTCATGATTGTGCATAAGTATGTAACTTTAAACACCAATAAATAAATAAATAAATATAGTCACTAATTACCTGAAGACATACTTGTATTGGGGTCCCCATGGGAACCCCAGGAAGTGAAGCAGTGCTTGTTTACTGCGGTAAACAAGATCTGTTTTATTGATAAAATAGGACCCTGTCACCAAAGCCTGGAGTGGAAGTCCTCTAAAATGGGCAACATGGGTATAAACGATTAGCTGGACTTTATATCTGTGTTGCGGTCATGATTAGTTGCTGTTCAGAAAAATGTGACCGTAAATACCAATAAAAAAAAAATTTGTGTGTTTTACTTTCTATCATTTTTTAACCATGATATGTAAAAGCTTAGCTACTGATGTGACATTAAGCATCAATAAATCAATAAATTTGTATTGGGGCCTCCTGATACAAATTCTGTATTCTGTACAAATTCTGTATTCTGCAACTGCAGTATATACGAATGCAGTTGCAGAAGTGCACGTTTCATTACAATATCTTGACTCATCGAGATATGGCCTAAGAAACAAGAGCAAGACTCTTCTACAATATATTATTGCATATAAACATAATGGAGACAATATATATGTGTAGAGTTAATCTTGTATCGAATGTAATAGACAGATCCAGCCAGTACTCTTCACAAATATCGTCATTCAGAACATGAATCCTTAACTGGTAGAATGCTGGAAGCCCATATTTGGGCTTTACTCTGAGGTGAAGGTACTGCAACTTGAAGGCTTCATACTCAATGGATGTGCTTAATATTATCCTTTAAGTGGTATTATTTGGTCTCTAAGGACTTGTCTTGTTATAATTTATGGGAGAGTGCCTACAGGCACTCTCCCATAAATTGTAACAAGGCAAAGATATGTGAAAAAATTTTGATGACCAAAAATAATTTAGCACTCGACCAGTTAAAGGGTCTAACTTTGAGTTTGATCACATTTTTTGCAACTGAACAGTTGCCCCCACATGCAATCTTCGGGTTAACTCACAAGTTACATCCTAGGTACCTTGGTAGTTGTTTTTAGGCAAGTCTGGCTGTCTGTATAGGCAGCCAAGACTTATCAAAAAACAGCAGCAAAGCCACAGGATGTAGACTGTCAAAGTTTAGCAAACATATGTGAAAATCTCTAAGCCCTCAAGGTTTAATATTTTCCAATTTTTGCCATGAAAACATATCTTGTGACCCCTCGTTGGATCAAGCTCATTTCCATGGGGGTTAATAACTTATGAATTGGGGGTAAAATGTGGAAATATTTCCTCATTCAAGAAAGGGTAAAACTGATTAGCAACAATTGAAGTTGAACATTTTTATCTTTACAGGAAACTTACACTTGAATGTAACATCAAAGGAGTTCAGCTATGATGTTTTAAATCTGATAGAACCATTCATTTATGATCGTGTAGCAGAATACAGAGGCAGTGTCAGTGCAGAACATGGACTTGGTTTGAAGAAGCGTAACTTCATCTATCATAGTAAATCAAAGACTGCTGTCAATATAATGTGTCAAATGAAGCTATTGCTTGATCCCAAGGGCATCCTTAATCCTTATAAACTGTTGCCTGGTAACTAACAACATCTCAGAAAGTGCTAGTCTTAACCCTCTGCACACTGATGTCAAAATACCGAATTTTTAAGTTACATTTTTCTCCCATAATAATAATGCATCCACAAGGGAGCACTAAGGCTCAGTAGCTAGAGCATTAGACAACAAACCAAAGTTTCATGGTTCGGTTCGGGCCTTACCAGTGATAACTGCGTTGTGTCCTTAAGCAAGACATTTCGTCCTGATTGACCACATGGGGGCGTGGTGGCACTTTGTATATGCTGAGGCATGCTGTACATCGATGGAGCACTGGCCTTCCAACTGCTGCTAACCTTGCTTCAAAGTTAGTACATTGAAGAGTCTTAACAGATGCTTGCCACTGCGCTGTGGTTCTATTAGGGCTTCATGGTATATCAATTTTTCACCAAAACTCGGTATTTTTTCAATTTCAGTACCGTACCGAGTAAATTTCAACTCAATATACTGACCTTCATGATATCGTCAATTAGCAATGTCGATATTCTCAAACTAATGATAAACTTAACTTTTTAGACTTGAACTTCATCTAAATTCATCACACGCAAACTATAAACTGCCATACTTTTATTAGTCCCCTACGGGAACCGTAAGGTGACTATAGGATTGCACTTCGGCTGGCTGGCTGGCTGGCTGGCTGGCTGGCTGGCTGGCTACACCGTTCATATTCTGAGGGGAGGGGATGATGCACGCTCAAAATGTTTTTTCAAAATCCAAGATGGCGGAATTTAGTCCCCAATGGGGAACGTAAGGGGACCATAGGATTGCACTCCATCCATCTGTCTGCCTGTCCGTCTGTCTGTTTTTATGTTACCACCTCTCCCTCCAACATGCTTTAAGCTACACCTTTCATATTTGGTACATGGATAAATGTTTTTGAGGGGATGGTGCATGCTCAAAATTTGTTTTTCAAAATCCAAGTTGGCGGAATGGAGGCCATTTTTATTGTGTTTTTTAAGCTTTTTCTCTATTTTCATGTTACCACCCCTCCCTCCAACATGGTTCAAGCTACACTTTGCATATTTGGCATGGATAAAGGTTTGGGAGGGGATGATGCACGTTCAATTTTTTTTTTCAAAATACAAGATGGTGGCCATTTTTGTTGTTTTTTAAGCCTTTTTCTCTATTTTATGTTACCACCCCTCACTCCAACATGGTTCAAGCTACACTTTTCATATTTGGCACATGGATAGAGGGTTGTGATGGGACGATGCACGTTCAATATTTTTTTTTCAAAATTCAAGATGGCGCCATGGCAGCCATTTTTGTTGCGTTTTTTAAGCTTTTATGTGTACCCATACTATGTATGGTACACATAATGCCGGCATCCGGGGTGACCATCCATCGTTCATCCATCCTTTGTCCGTCAGTCTGTCCATCCGTTCATCCATCCGTCTGTCCATCTGTCTGTCCATCTGGCGTCCGTATCAATTTCTTTGGCATTCAATAACTTGAAAAATATTGCTTGGATTGTCAGGTTACTTTATATTTGTGTTCAGGTTACTGATGTGCCGAGCTTTAGTTTTTGGTGTAAATCTGATAATTTGATCCTGAGATATTAACCCTTTATCCTTCAAATTGAAAATTCCTCCAATCCCTTTGGCATTCGATAACTTGAAAAATATTGCTTGGATTGTCAAGTTACTTTATATTTGTGTTCAGGTTACTGATGTACCAAGCTGTATAGTTTTTAGTGTAAATCTGTTATTTTAATTCTGAGATATTAACCCTTTATCCTTCAAATTGAAAATTCCTCCAATCCCTTTGGCATTTGATAACTTGAAAAATATTGCTTGGATTGTCAAGTTACTTTATAATTGTTTTCAGGTTACTGATGTGCTGAACTGTATAGTTTTTGGTGTTAATCTGATAATTTGATCTGGAGATATTAACCCTTTATCCTTCAAATTGAAAATTCCTCCAATCCCTTTGGCATGAGATAACTCAAAAAATATCAATCTGATTGTCATGTTACTTTATATATTTATTCAGGTTACTGATGTGCTGTGCTGTATAGTTTTTTATGTAAATCTGATAATTTGATCCGGAGATATTAACCCTTTATCCATCAAATTAGACACTCCTCCAATCCATTTCTATATGTACCCATACCTTGTATGGTGTACACAATGTCGGCATCCATGGTGGCCCTCTGTTATACAGCTTTCTACTAGTTGCGTGTATGGGTACACATCTGACGATTTCATCGGCCTATTTTTTCTCTATTTTATGTTACCACCCCTGCCTCCAACACGGTTCAAGCTACACCTTTCATATATGGTACATGGATAAAGGGTTGTGAGGGGATTATGCACGCTCAATATTTGTTTTTCAAAATGTAAGATCTGTCTGTCTGTCTGTCTGTCTGTCTGTCTGTCTGTCTGTCTGTCTGTCTCTGTCTGTCTGTCTGTCTGTCTGTCTGTCTGTCTGTCTGTCTGTCTGTCTGTTTTTATGTTACCACCTCTCCCTCCAACATGCTTTAAGCTACACCTTTCATATTTGGTATGTGGATAAATGGTACGGAGGGGGTGACGCATGTTTAGTATTTTTTTTTTAGAAATCCAAGATGGCGGCATGGTGACCATTTTTGTTGTGTTTTTTAAGCTTTTTTCTCTATTTTATGTTACCAACCCTCACTACAACATGGTTCAAGCCACACTTTTCATATTTGGCACATGGATAGAGGGTTGTAATGTGATGATGCATGTACAATATTTTTTTTTCAAAATTCAAGATGGCGCCATGGCGCCATTTCTGTTGTGTTTTTGAAGCTTTTTTTTTCAAAATCCAAGATGGCGGAATGGCGGACATTTTTTTTTTTTTTTTTTTAGCTTTTTTTCTCTATTTTCATGTTACCAACCCTCCCTCCAACATGGTTCAAGCTACACTTTGCATATTTGGCACATGGATAAAGGGTTGGGAGGGAATGATGCACATTCAATTTTTTTTTTTCAAAATACAAGATGGCGGCATGGTGGCCAATTTTGTTGTGTTTTTTAAGCTTTTTTTTCTCTATTTTATGTTACCACCCCTCACTCCAACATGGTTCAAGCTACACTTTTCATATTTGGCACATGGATAGAGGGTTGTGATGGGATGATGCATGTACAATATTTTTTTCTCAAAATTCAAGATGGAGTCATGGCAGCCATTTCTGTTGTGTTTTTTAAGCTTTTTTCTCTATTTTATGTTACCACTACTCCCTCCAACGTGGTTCAAGCTACATCTTTCATATATCGTACATGGATAAAGGGGTTGTGAGTGGATTATGCACGCTCAATATTTTTTTTTCAAAATATAACATCTGTCTGTCTGTCTGTTTTTATGTTACCTCTCCCCCCAACATGCTTTAAGCTACACCTTTCATATTTGGTACAAGGATATATGGTTCTGAGGGGATGATGCACGCTCAAATTTTTTTATTTGAAATCCAAGATGGCGGAATGGTGGCCATTTTTGTTGTGTTTTTTAAGCTTTCTTTTCTCTATTTTTATGTTACCACCCCTCCCTCCATCATGGTTCGAGCTACACCTTTCATATTTGGCACATGGGTAAAGGGTTGTGAGGGGATTATGCACGTTCAATAATTTTTTTCAAAATTCAAGATGGTGCCATGGCAGCCATTTTTGTTGTGTTTTTTAAGCTTTTCTCTCTATTTTATGTTACCACCCCTCCCTCCAACATGGTTCAAGCTACACCTTTCATATTTGGCAGATGGATAAAGGGTTGTGAGGGGATTATGCACGTTCAATATTTTTTTTCAGAATTCAAGATGGCGTCATGGCAGCCATTTTTGTTGTGTACCACCGAGAGCTGGACTCACTTTTCACTGGACCGGACCATTACTGGCGGTCTTTGTACTTCTTAAACTTCTAACCTGAAATGCAGAGATGCTTATATACTCTTGTGTCTTATGTGACAAAAACACCTTATGTCACAAAAGTGCCGTAGGGGTCTAATACCGCCTCGGTGATCAAACACTTGTTTAATTTAGATATGGTTGCAAGCCAGAAAATAAGCAGACTGTCAACTGCAAAATGAGGTCCCCAGAGGTGAATTTAGTAATGCTACCCTGCACAGTAGGGTAGCATCACTAAATTCACCCTCTGTGAACCTCAATCTGAATCAGGGTCTCAAAACTAAAAAGAAAGAGGTACCCAGAGGATAAATTGACCCACTGTATGGGATAGCATCATCAAATTCACACTCTAGGGACCTTATTCTGCAAATGTCAGACTGCTTATTTTCAGGCCTGTGTGGTTCCTCTTTAAAATCAAATACACATGGTTCTATTCATTCCAAGAAAGAACTATCGGAAAGTACAGGCAGTACACCATGCGTTTGGAATTCTGCATGGTCATATCAGACAAGGATTGTCAGTTCTCAAATACTCGATATTTACTCATATCGTGGTATTTAAAAAAATACCGTACTCGGTATTACAAATTGGAATACCGTGTGCCCTAGATTCTCTCTGGATACCCCAGCTTCCTCCACCCATCAAACTGTCTGACACAGTGTGATCCTAGCTGTTGAAAGTGCTGTTCATCCCCAATAGACAAACAATGCAACTTGGAATTTAACAAATTCAGTCTTGTTTGACAGAGCTCAATAGGGCTGCACAATATTCAAAACTGAATACCGGTATTGGTATTAAAAAAAAAATGCGGTATACCAGTATATTGAAAACTGTTTAGGTATACAAACACAAGAACCACAATTGAGACTCGAGGCATCACAGTCAGAACGAATTATCATGCCTTGATGATGCAGTTCGAAAAACCTTTACCCAATGCAGACGATATCAAAATTTATTGTTTTCAAAATTAGTTTATCCTATTTTCTCCAAAGATTTCAACAAAACTATATCATGTGACCCCTCATTGGAACAAGCTTGTTCCAATGAGGGGTCACATGATATAGTTTTGTTGAAATTTCTGAAAATTATTTTTTCACCTGCTGAATTTGTGTATTACGAGGGTGCAAGCAGGCGATTCCTTGGATAAAGGGATAATAATATTCATTCGGTGGTACAGTTAAAAAACTCAAGACATCTTGAAAATTAAATTGTGGGTAAATAAATAATGACGATAAACTGATATTTTTGTAATCACATCGGTATCAATCGATATTGGTTTGAATACCGGTATATATCGGTTTATCGATATACCGTGCAGCCCTAGAGCTCAATGAGCTCTGCCAAACACACAAGATTGAATTGGCTAAATTCCTAGTTGCATTATGAGAAAAATCCACTACTTGAAATTTTGACATCAATTTGCTGAGGGATAATGCCTTAAAAGTGATACAGTGGAACCCTGTTAATTGAATAGCTATTTTGCCAATAGAAATTATTCAATTAACAGGAGTATTCAATTAATAGGGATTTGTGTCACTTTCCTATTTTCTAGATATAAACTTAGAATTTATTCTATTATATCTTGTGTGACAGAGCTCCATGAGCTCTGTCTAACAAGATATAATAGATTAAATGCCTGTATTGGATGTACTGAGGCCAAATAGGTTTACAAACAAAGGAAAACTGGGGAGAGTCAGGGTAATTTCTCAACAGGTTACAAGATTTTTTATTCAATTAAACAGGAGTTTACTCTATAACCTATATTCAATTAAAACGTCAAATTTGTACTGGAGGTATGGTTAATGGTTTTGTATTGGGAAATTATATTCAGTTAACAGGGTTATTCAGTTAAGAGATATCCAATTAAGTGGGCTTCACTGCACTGAATGATAATTCAGAATGTGCATTTCAAATTTATGTGATCATTGTCTTAATTGACGGCTATATAATTCTGAAAATCAAATTAACTTCATAAGTCCACACAAAATAAATTAATTCATTCTCAGGCATTTTTTTTCTTTCAGGTCAGTGAGGGAGGGAGGGTTTTATATTTAATTTTTATTATTTTTTCTTTGCATATAGTGAACATGGATTGGGGAGCGCGGTGGCTCAGTAGGTAGAGGTGCAGGCTGCACGCCGAGAGGTCCTCGGTTCGAATCCCACCTGCGGCAACCGCGTTGTGTCCTTGGGCAAGACACTTCATCTCCATTGCCCACGTGGGGGCACGATGACGCCGTGTACTAAGGCGTACTGCACGTCGATGATACGCATGTCTTCAACCAATCTAACCCTGCCTGTGCTGCAGTGCGGAGTTACGATGTTGGGGAGCTGGCAGCTGCTCATCGTTGCTCGGTGGTTCTCTCCGGGTACTCCGGCTTCCTCCACCCGTAAAACTGTCACGGTCATGATTAGCCATTGTGCATAAATATGTGACCTTAAACATAAATAAATAAATAAATAATGAACATGGATTGAGATGCTTTTTGCTGTCTTTTCACTCACAGAATATATAGAAAGTACATAATTATAAAAATAAAATCATTTAATTTTAAAAATAAAACTGTTTTGCATCTTTAGCTATGCTCTTTAGATGTCATTTTCATATATCAATCAAAAAATCTAAAAAGTTTCAAGTCTCCCCATTTAGTAGTAATATTGGAAGACAATAAAAATCCAATGAGAGGGTTCGATTTTAGTGAGGGATTGTATCAATAGTGGGTATTAAAACTCATTGCCTATGAACTCACCCTTTTCATACAATCCCCAGAAAGTGGAGCAGTGCTTGTTTATTGTAGTATACAAATGTTTTACTGGTAAAGGAGGACCTGGTGGCCAAGACTTAGGGGTAGAAGTCCTCTGAGGTTGGAGCAGAAGTATGAATGGTTGCTTCAATTTGACTTCATAGTTGTGTTGCGGTCATGATCAAGTCATCGATACTGAAAGTGATCTTAACCCTCTGACTCTAATGTTGAAATATCAACTTTTTGAGAAAAAATTTTGCCCCATGATGCAACTGAGCAATTAACCAATTTCATCATTTTTTGACAGAGCTTATTGAGCTCTGTCAAAAATGATGAAATTGGTTAAATTCCCAGTAATATTACCAGAAATATTTTTTGCCTGAAAGTTTGTTTTTTTGACATCAATGAACAGGAGGTTACACTCCAGTTAGCAACAGACATGTTAAGTTTCACGATTTTCACAGGAGGGTAAGGATTTTTGATGGCCTCATGATTGGGGGACAAATTCTCATGATTCTGAGACCCCACATTATGTTTTGTAAACTTCAGTCCCAGGTTGACAGTGTATAGTTCTGTGAATAATGTGGGTGGAACTTCAAAGGTAGAAAAGTATTTCAAACAAATTGCCTTACATTTGGCTGGTGATAAGAGTAACTGCTCTGGGTTTGTTACGCAATAAAATCCTGTTAGAACAATTAAAATGTTTTATTTAGTGTCCAAAAATATTAAGTCAAATGCAGAAATTTTCAGAAAGTAAAATGGAAATAATTTTTTCAAGTCTCACTAAAATGTGGCTTCATGGTGAGACTTGACAGAAAGAGGGGATTCTCTGGTATTCCCCCAATTATGTTGAAATAATGTTTTGATTTAATAGTTCAAACACATGGTGGATACAGGTAAATCAATTTTGGTGGTTTGATGTGGAGTGTTTTGACAGTAATTAATCCTATAAACCCCATTTCTGGTGAACAGTATTTGGCTGTTGTGACAAAACAACTAAAAAGCTATGATAATTAACTGGCTGAGGGCTACATTATTTTTGATGGTCTGAATTTGTTCATCAAAATTTGTTTCATTACAAATTATTGAAGAGTGCCCTCAGCCACTCTTCAGTAATTTGTGATAAAACAAATTTATATAAACAAAATATTATTTGTTTCTGACTGAATATGAAAAATGAGCAAGAACAATGTTGGCTTCTGCTCTGGTACCCTCATTTTTATCTTAACTTGATAAAGTCAAGATAAGCTATTGCCATCACATATGCAGAAGTCTGTTAGTCTGTTCACATTTTCCTTTAGCACAGACTACACCCCATAGTTCTTGTCCGAAATTTCACATGCAGGTTTGTGGTCATGTCTAGATGAGAATGTCCCCTTTTGGTTGCGATTGGTCAACCATGATGGCTGCCCGAGCCCAAAACCCCAAAACCTTTAGCACAGTCTGCAAGTCGTATTTATGAAGGGATTTCATTGTAACTTGGGAGGATGCCTCTGTATAATATCTAGATGAGAACGTCCCCTTTGGTCATGATCTGTCAACTGTGATGGCTGCCCAAGCCTGAAACCCCAATACTTTTAGCATTTAGCACAGTCTGCAGGTCATATTTAATATGGAGGGATTTCATTGTAACTTGGTAGGATTACCCCATTTGGTTGTGATCTGTCAACCATGATGACTGCTGGTCATATTTAATATGGAGGGATTTCATTGTAACTTGGTAGGATGACCCCATTTGGTTGTGATCTGTCAACCGTGACGACTGCCCAAGCCCAAAACCCGAAAACCTTTAGCACAGTCTACAGGTCGTATTTATGGAGGGATTTCATTGTAACTTGGTAGGTTGACTTCATATAATGTCTAGATGAGAACGTCCCCTTTTGGTCACGATTGGTCAACTGTAATGGGGACAGGGGCCCAAAGCCTGAAAACCTTTAGCAGTCTACAGGTCAGATTTATGAAGGAGTTTCATTGTAACTTGGTAGGGTGACTCCCGATAATGCCCAGATGAGAACTTCCCCTTTTGGTTGCGATTAATCAACCATGACGGCTGCCCGAGCCCAAAACCCAAAAAACTTTAGCACAGACTGCAGGTCGTATTTATGAAGGGATTTCATTGTAACTTGGTAGGATGACTCAGTAAAGTGTCTAGCTGAGGACATCCCCTTTTGGTTGCAATCGGTCAACCGCGATGGTTACACAGGCCCGAAGCCCGAAAACCTTTTCTTTTATTTATTGGTGTTTAAAGTCACATATTTCTGCACAATGGCTAATCATGGCTGCGACAGTTTTACTGGTGGAGGAAGCTGGAGTACCCAGAGAGAACCACCGAGCAATGGCGAGCAACTGTCAGCTCCCCAACATACGAACTCCACACAAGCAGGGTTAGCATTGGTTGAAGACAGGTGCACCATCGATGTGCAGTACGCCTTAGTACACAACGTCACCATGCCCCCACATAGGCAATGGGGGTGAAGTGTCTTGCCCAAGGACACAACGCGGTTGCCACAGGTGGAATTCGAACCGAGGACCTCTCAGCTTGCAGCCTGCACCTCTACCTACTGAGCTACCGTGCCCCCTTCTCACATGTTAAAAAAATAATTTTTCTTCCTTTCGCCTAGATTAAATTTGATTGGGGATGGGGGCAGGGGGGGGGGGGGGACAAAGTTTATTGTGCAATTTTTTTTCTAGTGTATTTTCCTTATTACAGTGGTCCATTAGCTGAAACAGTGCTCATGTTCCACTTTTTCAGTTAAATTCCAATTCCCTCATTTTTTATGTCTCCCCTTCCCAGAAGGGAGACATATTGTTTTAGTGCATATTCTTCTTCATCTTCTTCTCATACAAACTTTGTCCGGGCCATAACATTTTTGTCTTTTGACCTACACCTTAGATACTTGGCATGTGGATGTACCACCATGAGCCGGTATGCAGTGTACCATAGTGACCTTCACGTGACCTTGACCTTTAACCTGAAGGTCAGATTTATGCATTTTTTTAAGGGAAACATCACACAAACTTTGTCAGGCCATAACTTTTCTGTCTTTTGACCTACACCTTAGATACTTGGCATGTTGATGTATCACCATGAACCGGTGTGCAGTGTACCATAGTGACCTTCATGTGAGCTTGACCTTTGGCCTGAAGGTCAGATTTAAGCGCTTTTTTAAGGGAAACTGTCTGGGCCAGAACTTTTTTGTATTTCGAGTCAGGCTTTAGATATTTGGCATGTGGATGTATCACCATGAGCCGGTGTGTAGCGTACTATTGCGACCTTCATGTGACCTTGACCTTTGATCTGAAGGTCAGATTTGTGCTTTTTTCAAGGAAACTTTGTCCAGACCAAAACTTGTTTGTCTTTTGAGCCAGGCCTTAGATATTTGGCATGTGGATGTATCACCATGAGCCGGTGTGTTGCATACCATTGTGACCTTGACCTCAAGGTCAAATTTATGTACTACAAATAGGGAGTAATTGTCCAGACCAGATTTTTTTTTTTTGACCTAGGACTTGGTTATTTGACATGTGGATGTGTCACCATGAGACCGCATGTCGTGACCTTCATGTGACCTTGACCTCAAGGTCAAATTTATGTACTTCAAATAGGGAGTAATTGTCCAGACCAGAATTTTGTTGTTTTTTAGATATTTGGCATGTGGATGTATCACCATGAGCTGGTGTGTAGCGTGCCATTGTGACCTTCATGTGACCTTGACCTTTGATCTGAAGGTCAGATTTGTGCTTTTTTCAAGGAAACTTTGTCCAGACCAAAACTTGTTTGTCTTTTGGGCCAGGCCTTAGATAGTTGGCACGTGGATGTATCACCATGAGTCGGTGTGTCGCATACCATTGTGGCCTTTATGTGACCTTGACCTCAAGGTCAAATTTATGTACTTCAAATAGGGAGTAATTGTCCAGACCAGATTTTTTTTGTTTTTTGACCTAGAACTTGGTTATTTGACATGTGGATGTGTCACCATGGGACCGCATGTTGTGACCTTCATGTGACCTTGACCTCAAGGTCAAATTTATGTACTTCAAATAGGGAGTAATTGTCCAGAGCAGAATTTTTTTTGTTTTTAGACCTAGGACTTGGTTATTTGACATGTGGATGTGTCACCATGAGACCGCATGTAATCTACCTCGATGACCTACATATGACCTTGACCTCTGACCTTAAGGTCAAATTTATGTACTTCAAATAGGGAATAATTATCCAGACCAGAGCTTTTTTGTTTTTCGACCTAGGACTTAGATATTTGACATATGGATGTATCGCAATTAGACCGCATGTCACATGTAATCATGACCTTCATGTGACCTTGACCTCAAGGTCAAATTTATGTACTTTAAATATGGAGTAATTGTCCAGACCAGATTTTTTTTTTGGACATGTGGATGTGTCACCATGAAACCGCATGTCCACTACCTTGATGAACTGCATGTGACCTTGACCTCTGACCTCAAGGTCAAATTTATGTACTTCAAATAGGGAATAATTGTCCAGATCAGAACGTTTTTTGTTTTTTGACCTAGGACTTAGATGATTGACATGTGGATGTATCACAATGAGACCACATGGCATCATGACCTTCATGTGACCTACATGTGGATGTATCACCATGAGCCGGTGTGTAGCGTACTATTGCGACCTTCATGTGACCTTGACCTTTGATCTGAAGGTCAGATTTGTGCTTTTTTCAAGGAAACTTTGTCCAGACCAAAACTTGTTTGTCTTTTGAGCCAGGCCTTAGATATTTGGCATGTGGATGTATCACCATGAGCCGGTGTGTTGCATACCATTGTGACCTTGACCTCAAGGTCAAATTTATGTACTACAAATAGGGAGTAATTGTCCAGACCAGATTTTTTTTTTTTTGACCTAGGACTTGGTTATTTGACATGTGGATGTGTCACCATGAGACCGCATGTCGTGACCTTCATGTGACCTTGACCTCAAGGTTAAATTTATGTACTTCAAGTAGGGAGTAATTGTCCAGACCAGAATTTTGTTGTTTTTTAGATATTTGGCATGTGGATGTATCACCATGAGCTGGTGTGTAGCGTGCCATTGTGACCTTCATGTGACCTTGACCTTTGATCTGAAGGTCAGATTTGTGCTTTTTTCTAGGAAACTTTGTCCAGACCAAAACTTGTTTGTCTTTTGGGCCAGGCCATAGATAGTTGGCACGTGGATGTATCACCATGAGTCGGTGTGTCGCATACCATTGTGGCCTTTATGTGACCTTGACCTCAAGGTCAAATTTATGTACTTCAAATAGGGAGTAATTGTCCAGACCAGATTTTTTTTGTTTTTTGACCTAGGACTTGGTTATTTGACATGTGGATGTGTCACCATGGGACCGCATGTTGTGACCTTCATGTGACCTTGACCTC
This sequence comes from Pictodentalium vernedei, assembly GCA_031216915.1. Taxonomy (NCBI): domain Eukaryota; kingdom Metazoa; phylum Mollusca; class Scaphopoda; order Dentaliida; family Dentaliidae; genus Pictodentalium; species Pictodentalium vernedei. The sequence continues at coordinate 281,154,777 of CM062290.1, forward strand.
TAGGTCAAATTTATGTACTTCAAATAGGGAGTAATTGTCCAGAGCAGAATTTTTTTTGTTTTTTGACCTAGGACTTGGTTATTTGACATGTGGATGTGTCACCATGAGACCGCATGTAATCTACCTCGATGACCTACATATGACCTTGACCTCTGACCTTAAGGTCAAATTTATGTACTTCAAATAGGGAATAATTATCCAGACCAGAGCTTTTTTGTTTTTCGACCTAGGACTTAGATATTTGACATATGGATGTATCGCAATTAGACCGCATGTCACATGTAATCATGACCTTCATGTGACCTTGACCTCAAGGTCAAATTTATGTACTTTAAATATGGAGTAATTGTCCAGACCAGATTTTTTTTTTTGGACATGTGGATGTGTCACCATGAAACCGCATGTCCACTACCTTGATGAACTGCATGTGACCTTGACCTCTGACCTCAAGGTCAAATTTATGTACTTCAAATAGGGAATAATTGTCCAGATCAGAACGTTTTTTGTTTTTTGACCTAGGACTTAGATGATTGACATGTGGATGTATCACAATGAGACCACATGGCATCATGACCTTCATGTGACCTTGACCTCAAGGTCAAATTTATGTACTTTAAATAGGGAGTAATTGTCCAGACCAGAATTTTTTTTTTTTGACATGTGGATGTGTCACCATGAAACCGCATGTCCGCTACCTTGATGAACTGCATGTGACCTTGACCTCTGACCTCAAAAGGAAGGGGAGACATATGTTTTAGTGTGCTAAAACAGTTTCTAGTCTAACTTGAATTTTTTGGTACATTTGTGGTGGGGTATTTATGCAAATATTTTGCTGCCAAGTTTTTATCAGTCAGTTAAATGAAACTGTTATATGACCTGCATAACTACCCCCATCTACCTGAGACCAAGTACTGAGATTAAGTACTATGAACTCAGAATCTACCATAGATCATGGATAGGGTGAGCATCTCCTGTTTTAAAAAGTAAAGTTATCTGTTCTGAATGCTTTTTATGGAAAAAAGAGACTCTGAATATTCATCTGATTTTTTCAAGAAAAACTTCTTCCCCCATTTGCATAATTAAAGGCTCTGTTATCTTTCATGTACTGGGTCAATAAATAGTTCTCTTGAGTTAAACAATGTTAACAAATAATATTATCTGAGAATTTCAGCATGAGTTGGTAAGTCTTAAGAAATTTCAGGGGGGGTGGGGGGGGGGGGGAGATAACCTTGGTTATCTCTCCCCACCTGAAAATCAATATTTTACAAAAAGAAGTAATTTCAGTCTTGAATCCTTTACTTAACATGAAAGGCAGACGACACTTGTAAATAAAATTCTTGAATAACTAATTTTTTTCATTTTTTGCATCAAGCACGTAGCTTGTGACACCTCATTGGAATGAGCTTGATGAGCTCGCTCCAGTGAGGGTTCATAAGGTATATTTTCGAGACAAAAAATAATGAAAATTGAATGGTGATTTTTGCAAACAGCGTTGGCCAGTTTTGGCTGTTATGATGGTAAAGGGTTAAAATCTAATTTTATTACCGAAAATAAGAATAAGTATTTTCTAGGTTTTAAAAGTATGAGTTATCTGTCATAGATACTGTTATTATGTGAAAGAATAAGGATAACAAAAAAACAACATTTTCATGACTTCTATTCACATTGGCTACAGAAGAGGTAAGTGCCACCATCACCACTGAATGATCAATGTAAATTTAACTATCAAAACAAAAATCCAAGTAGGAGGAAGATAATCAGGGTGTGGGGGGGGGATAAACTAGGATTCCCCAGGGTGATAATTAGGGGTGGAGAGATAAACTGTTATACCAAAACCAATGCCTGGGGAGAAATTGTAAATGGCTAACATGACTTCATCCCTATATATATATGTTGAGCACATGAGATAGCCAAAGGTGCTGAAACTAACCTTAATCACCAATAAATAAATAAACAAGACCATATTCAGGTTGACTATTGCATAATAATTATGTTTATACAATAGCTCATACAGTATGTCCATTCATTTCCCCGATCAACTATTTCGATAAGCATATATATAAACGTCTAGGGAGACGGTGAGGGGGTGGTTTATTTTTTGGCGAGATATTAGATGAGTTTTTTTATGCATCGCCATTTTGACCAACCACCCACCTTTTTTATATTTTTAGCTCAACTTTGACGAAGTCAAATTTGAGCTATTGTCATGGCCCGTCGTCCGTTGTCCGTCTATCCGTACGTCAACAATTGGCTATGGCTCGGGCTAGAGGTCATATTTATGAACCGATCTTTTTGAAACTTCTTGTGTACCTTTGTTATGACCCTGGGACAGGAACGAGTGTTTTTAGGTGTGGTCCGAAATTCAAACTGATGCCAACCACCAGGGGGACAAAAACTGGGCTAATATCAGGTTTCGACTCGAGTAGATTCTCCGGTAGATTCTATACTCCATGGTTTCGGGTAGCATTGCAACACCATTTTTAGCTCAACTTTGGCAAAGCCAAATTTGAGCTTATGCCATGGCCCGTCCTCCGTCTGGCCGTCTGTCCGTCTGTCCGTCAACAGTTGGATACGGCTCGGGCTAGAGGCCGTATTTATGAACCGATCTTTACGAAACTTCTTGGGTACCTTTGTTATGACCGTGGGACGAGAACGAGTGTTTTTGGGTTTGGTCCGAAATTCAAGAGGCTGCCAGCCGCCATTTTGTACCGATGATGCAAAAATCAGTTTTTTGTACAGAACTTCTGTATGAAAGTTCTGATTTGAATAAAGTTTTGTATAAATGTTTAATACCATGGGATACATCACATATAATACGGGTTTTTTTCTCGTGCGTAAATTGTGCAAATTAGACTGACTTTGATTTATTTAGTGTTACTTTCAGAGCTCTAAGTGCCAAGCTGCTATGGCTCGGGCTAGAGGCCGTATTTATGAACCGATCTTTACGAAACTTCTTGGGTGCCTTTGGTATGACTGTGGGACGAGAACGAGTGTTTTTGGGTGCGGTCCGAAATTCAAGATGGCTGCCAGCTGCCATTTTGTACCGACGATGCAGAAATCTGTTTTTTGTACAGAACTTCCATATGAAAGCTCTGATTTGAATAATTTTTTGTATGACTGTTTAGTACCATGGGATACATCACATATAATATGGGTTTTTTTCTCGTGCGTAAATTATGCAAATTAGACTAACTTTGATGTTTTTTGGTGTTACTTTCAGCACTGTAAGTGCAAATGCCAATACGGCTCGGGCTAGAGGCCGTATTTATGAACCGATCTTTACGAAACTTCTTGGGTACCTTTGTTATCACCGTGGGACGAGAACGAGTGTTTTGGGGTCCGGTCCGAAATTCAAGATGGCTGATGGCAGCCATTTTGTACGAAATTTGGTGCAATCAGATTTTTGCACAGAACTTCCATATGAAAGCGCTGATTTAAATAATTTTTTGTGTGAATGTTTAGTACCATGGGATACATCACATATAATACGGGTTTTTTTCTCGTGCAGAAATTATGCAAATTAGATGAACTTTGATTTTTTCAGTGCTGCTTACACACAGTAAGTACACATGTCAATACGGCTCGGGCTAGAGTCTGTATTTATGAACCGATCTTCATGAAACGTCTTGGGTACCTTTGTTATCACCTTGGGATGAGAACGAGTGTTTCTGGGTGCGGTCCAAAATTCAAGATGGCTGCCAGTGGCCATTTTGTATCGAAATTAGGTCTAATCAGTTTTTTGTACACAACTTCTATATGGCTCAGGCTAGATGCCGTATTTATGAACCGATCTTTACGAAACTTCATGGGTACCTTTGATATTACCGTGGGATGAGAACGAGTGTTTTTGGGTGTGGTCCAAATTTCAAGATGGCCACCCGCAGCCATTTTGTACCAAAATTAGTGCAATCAGTCTTTTGTACAGAACTTCTGTATGAAAGTTCTGATTTGAATAAATTTTTGTATGAATGTTTAGTAACATGGAATACATCACATATAGTACGGGTTTTTTTCTCGTGCAGAAATTATGCAAATTAGATGAACTTTGATTTATTCAGTGCTACTTATACTCTGTAAGTGCACATGTCAATACGGCTCGGGCTAGAGGCTGTATTTATGAACCGATCTTCACAAAACTTCTTGGGTACCTTTGTTATCACCTTGGGACAAGAACAAGTGTTTCTGGGCGTGGTCCAAAATTCAAGATGGCTGCCAGTGGCCATTTTGTACCGAAATCAGGTCCAATCAGTTTTTTGTCACAACTTCTACACAGCTCATATTTGTGAACTGATCTTCACGAAACTTCTTGGGTACCTTTGTTTTCACCTTGGGACAGGAATGAGTGTGTTTTGGGGTGCCTTTGTTATCACTGTGCTATGAGAACAAATATTTTGGGGTTCAGTCAGACCCACTCTGGGACTCAAAGATTTTTTTCTAGTTTAGCATCTGACTGTCACCCACCTTTACAATACTTTACCTATACATTTGTTACAGGCAACGCTCAGTTTTTATGTACAGACCGTTACAATACTTTATATGTACCTTTGTTATCAGGTCATTACCTAGATGTTTGTCATTGCTGTGTCACATACTATACATGTACATGTCTTTGTCTTGACAAGTTGAGCTACAGTGTCATTGACACTTTCATTTCCATCAAGTTTCAGACACCCACCCCCTCCCCCCAAAAACAATTGATTTGCAGGATTTGTTGCTCTGATTATTTCTGACACCTCAAAAATAACTGGACTGTGAGTCCTGCTTACACCATTTGATGGTACCGATTCTTTAAAACTAAATCAAATTTATTCACTACAAATGGTAGCATGTGATACTGAGTGTTTTAGAACCATTTGGTTGTTAACTTGGTTCAATTTAGGGTTAGTCAGTGTTTCAGTTTTCCGGTTCGGCTCTGGTTTTTTGTGACAAACCAAAAAACCAATGGTCCGTTTCACCCAATTACTATCCTATCACTCACTAAATATCCAAATGAAAATATTGAGATGAGTTCAACTGGTGAAGCAAGATGGCCTTGAATATGGCCCTTCGTACCAAAATGCTAAACTCCTTAGCTTTCAAATTCCTGGTATACCATGGTGTTTTAGGACAATACAGTAGAATCCTCTTAATTGAATATCCATTTTGCCAGTGAAAATTATTCAATTAACAGGAGTATACAATTAACAGGGATTTGGTTAGTTTCCTTTGTTCTGGAGGTAAACTGAGCATTTATTCTATTATATCTTGTTTGACAGAGCTCATAGAGCTCTGTCAAACAAGATATAATAGAATAAATGCCTGTATTGGTTGTAGTGAGGTCAAAAAGGTTGATAAATAAGGGGAATTTGGTGGGTGTCACAGTAATTTTTTCGACAATTACAAAAATTTATATACAATTAACAGGAGTTTACTCTACAACCCATATGCAATTAACAGATCAAATTTGTACTGAAGGTATGGTAAATGGTTTTGTGTTTGAAAATTATATGCATTTAACAGGGATATACAATTAAGAGATATCCAATTAAGTGGGCTCCACTGTACCATGTTACTTTTTAAACCAGTTGAGTGCAAGAAGCTACTGTCATGGTTCTATTGAAAAGTGCTGACTGCCACTTTATTGGCAAAACACTCTATGCGTCAGGTCGATTCAACAACAGTAAAAAATGTTTAGAAACATTGTTTTGTTAATAGTACCGTAATGCAAACTGCAACAGTGAGATCATAAATATCTCCAATGAGTTCCCAGCTGTGAAATGTACGGAATGAGTTCAGTAAATTAGGTCTGGTCTGAGTCTTAAGCGAGATCCAGACCAACTTTACTTGATGCATTTCATAAATTTCACTTTAAATGGTGAACGAGTGGAAGATTTGCGTTACTGGTGTAAATATTGTCTCCTTTCCTGATATTAGAATGACTCTTCAGTTTATAGTGGAATTTACAAGATTAATTTAAAAGACTTAACATAGGTGCTGTGTTAAAGCAGTTAGTCAACATTGTAATTTGTGCTCACATGTTATTTGTTAAGGTTATACATTTTTAGCTCAACTTTGACGAAGTCAAATTTGAGCTATTGTCATGGCCCGTCGTCCGTCCGTCCGTCCGTCCGTCCGTACGTCAACAATTGGCTATGGCTCGGGCTAGAGGTCGTATTTATGAACCGATCTTTACGAAACTTCTTGTGTACCTTTGTTATGACCCTGGGACGGGAACGAGTGTTTTTAGGTGTGGTCCGAAATTCAAGATGGCTGCCAGTGGCCATTTTGTACCGATGATGCAAAAATCAGTTTTTTGTACAGAACTTCTGTATGAAAGTTCTGATTTGAATAAAGTTTTGTATAAATGTTTAGTACCATGGGATACATCACATATAATACGGGTTTTTTTCTCGTGCGTAAATTATGCAGATTAGACTGACTTTGATTTATTTAGTGTTACTTTCAGAGCTGTAAGTGCCAAGCTGCTATGGCTCGGGCTAGAGGCCGTATTTATGAACCGATCTTTACGAAACTTCTTGGGTACCTTTGTTATGACCGTGGGACGAGAACAAGTGTTTTTGGGTGCGGTCCGAAATTCAAGATGGCTGCCAGCTGCCATTTTGTACGGACGATGCAGAAATCTGTTTTTTGTACAGAACTTCCATATGAAAGCTCTGATTTGAATAATTTTTGGTATGAATGTTTAGTACCATGGGATACATCACATATAATACAGGTTTTTTTCTCGTACGTAAATTGTGCAAATTAGACTAATTTTGATGTTTTGGGGGGTTACTTTCAGCACTGTAAGTGCAAATGCCAATACGGCTCGGGCTAGAGGCCGTATTTATGAACCGATCTTTACGAAACTTCTTGGGTACCTTTGGTATCACCGTGGGACGAGAACGAGTGTTTTTGGGTCCGGTCCGAAATTCAAGATGGCCGATGACAGCCATTTTGTACAAAATTAGGTGCAATCAGATTTTTGCACAGAACTTCCATATGAAAGCCCTGATTTGAATAATTTTTTTGTGTGAATGTTTAGTACCATGGGATGCATCACATATAATACGGGTTTTTGTCTCGTGCAGAAATTATGCAAATTAGATGAACTTTGATTTTTTCAGTGCGACTTACACACAGTAAGTACACATGTCAATACGGCTCAGACTAGAGTCTGTATTTATGAACTGATCTTCACGAAATGTCTTGGGTACCTTTGTTATCACCTTGGGACGAGAACGAGTGTTTCTGGGTGCGGTCTAAAATTCAAGATGGCTGCCAGTGGCCATTTTGTACCGAAATTAGGTCTAATCAGTTTTTTGTACACAACTTCTATACAGCTCAGTCTAGAGGCCATATTTATGAACCAATCTTTACGAAACTTCTTGGGTACCTTTGTTATCACCGTGGGATGAGAGCGAGTGTTTTTGGGTGTGGTCCGAAATTCAAGATGGCCACCAGCAGCCATTTTGTACCAAAATTAGTGCAATCAGTCTTTTGTATAGAACTTCTGTATGAAAGTTCTGATTTTAATAAATTTTTGTATGAATGTTTAGTAACATGGAATACATCACATATTGTAAGGGTTTTTTTTTCGTGCAGAAATTATGCAAATTAGATGAACTTTGATTTATTCAGTGCAACTTACACAATGTTAAGCACACATGTCAATACGGCTCAGGGTAAAGGCTGTATTTATGAACCGATCTTCACAAAACTTCTTGGGTACCTTTGTTATCTCCTTGGGATGAGAATGAGTGTTTCTGGGTACGGTCCAAAATTCAAGATGGCTGCCAGTGGCCATTTTGTACCGAAATTAGGTCCAATCAGTTTTTTGTCACAAGTTCTATACAGCTCGTATTTATGAACTGATCTTCACAAAACTTCTTGAGTACTTTTGTTTTCACCTTGGGACAGGAACGAGTGTGTTTTGGGGTGCCTTTGTTATCACTGTGCTATGAGAACAAATATTTTGGGGTTCAGTCAGACCCACTCTGGGACTCAAAGATTTTTTCTAGTTCAGCATCTGACTGTCACCCACCTTTACAATACTTTACCTATACATTTGTTAAGGCAACGGTCAGTATTTATGTACAGACCATTACAATACTTTATATGTACCTTTGTTATCAGGTCATTACCTAGATGTTTGTCATTGCTGTGTCACATACTATACATGTACATGTCTTTGTCTTGACAAGTTGAGCTACAGTGTCATTGACACTTTCATTTAAAATAAATTTAATTAATATAAATCACGTTTTTTAAGTTGTTTTTTAGGTGAGTTGTGATGAAGTCAAACTCGACTTACAGTTTGATGAATGGCAGTTGGGCGGGTGTAAACAATTGGTTTCCGGATGATAACTTGATAATGGTCGATAGACCTTCATGAAACCTCATAGGTAGGTTGGCCTCGGTGAGAGGAAGAACCCTATTTATTTTGGACTCACTAGGTCAATGGTGAAGGTCACAGTGACCTTGAACATACTAAAATCATAAACAATTGGTTTCCGGATGATAACTTGACTATGGGTGAACCCACATTCATGAAACTTCATATGTAGGCTGGCCTTTGTGAGATGAAGAACCCTATTTATTTTGGACTCGCTTGGTCAAAGGTCAAGGTCATAGTAAATCAAAACACTTGGCTTCCAGATGATAACTTGATAATGGTTTGACCCATGTTCATGAAACTTCATAGGTAGGTTGGCATCAGTGAGAGGAAGAATCCTATTTATTTTGGACATGCTAGGTGAAAGGTCAAGGTCACAGTGGCCATCAACATAGTAAATCTGTAAACAATTGGTTTCCAGATGATAACTTGATAATGGTTTGACCCACATTCATGAAACTTCATATGTAGGTTGGCATCAGTGAGAGGAAGAACCCTATTTATTTTGGACTCGCTAGGTCAAAGGTTAAGGTCACCGACCTTGAACATAGTAAATCATAAACAATTGTTTCCGGATGATAACTTGACTATGGTTCAACCCACATTTATGAAACTTCATGTGTAGGGTGGCCTTCTTGAGAGGGAGAACCCTATTTATTTTGGACTTGTTAGGTGAAAGGTCAAGGTCACAGTGACCTTCAACACAGTAAATCATAAACAATTGGTTTCCGGATGATAACTTGATAATGGTTTGACCCACATTCATGAAACTTCATAGGTAGGTTGGCCTAGGTGAGTGGAAGACCTCTATTTATTTTGGACTCGCTAGGTCAGATATCAAGGTCACAGTGACCTTGAACATAATAAATCGTAAACAATTGGTTTCCGGATGATAACTTGATAATGGTTCCACCCATGTTCATGAAACTTCATAGGTAGGTTGGCATTGGTGCAAGAAAGAGCCCTATTTATTTTGGAACCACTAGGTCAAAGGCCAAGGTCACAGTGACCCTTCACATAGTAAATTGTAAACAAATGGTTTCCGGACGATAAGTTGATAATGATTAAACCCACTTTTGTGCTGTCACAACTCGACATTGGGTCGGTGATCCTATCAGCATTTTTTTTCTCTCAAATACATTGATATTACGTCTCGTAAACTAACTGTAATGGATTTTGTGTGATCGACACATGTATCTTGCTTGTTCCTAGAATTTGCACGCCCCCCCCCCCCCCCCCCATTTCCCTTATCTCCCTGCCAAACAAAACAAACAATAGTTGGTGTCTGTTTGTAATTAGGTCAGGTGGAGATTGGATGTAATTGGGTAAACCGACGGACCCGAAAACCGAACCGCAACACCCAGCAAAAGCCCTTTGAACGGTTTCCCTGTGTTTGTGCAAAACTGATCAAACTATCTAACTTGGAGGCAAACTGGACTAGTGGCCACTATGGACTCTCGCCACTTGATCTATCCGGCAAAGGGGTGAATACGCAGTGTTCTCATTGTCACAATTTCTCCCTTATTGACTTTTAGGGAGAAAATGTGACAATGAGAACAGAACATAGATTGGTTGGACATTAATCATTTGTTGCCCTGAATTGTGAGCCTTTTCCTGACTGGATAGGTTTAGCAACTTATCCCCTAGAACCCCTAAGAATGATCAAAGGGAAGTTAGACGGAAACCAGTGGAGATACTTAGACACAGGACTTTTGTGGTGTGTGGTCATGTAGAAACTATTGCAGATTTTCCCAGTTAACTCTTAACCTGCAGAATATTTTCTAGATATTTTTCATTAAATCTAGTCATGGCTGCTTTAAAGCAGCCATGACTAGATTTGATGAAAAATTAATATATATGTAACACAAGAAATCGTTGGTGAAAAAATCCATTCAATTTACGTGGGGAAAATATGATTAAATGTGCCCAATTTATACTTATTTCAGTAACAAGAGAGACCCTGTGGTGGGCAGGAATATCTGCCAGCAGCATGCAAAGAGTGAAGGAGCCTAAAGTGATATTTACTATCTGTTCTTAGCAGATAGAAAAAAACGAACTGATAACAAGGTTTTTTCTTAAACCGAACCGAAACCGAATCTGAAACAACAAAACCTCTGAGTTCTTGTTCAGTTCCCACCATACCACGACTGATAATTATCAATAAGAACAGATTATGGCTCATCATTTATATATTCATGTGAGACATACACAGAATGACACACGTGTGTGAATAGGTTAATCGATATGGTACGAGTGCCAGCACGGAAGGATACGAGTAACCAATTCACATATGCGTGTCATATCGATTAACCATATTGATTAGCCCATTCACACTCGCGTATCATTCTGTGTTTATTACATGCCTTCACGTCTCTAAAAAGCATTATTAGAAGGATACTCAGCAATGAAATGATATGAAATTTATTCAACTATATACCATCTCACAAACAAACACTATCAAAAATTAATAAAGTGAACAGTCGAAAATTGTGGAAGTGAGCATATAGAGGTGCATAATGTAATCACAATGTAGGCACATTGTTTGGAGACATCATAGCCGGATGGCTGTCTTCCTGATATCTCCATATTACTTACAATAACTTTTTCTTGGAGCAGGTTGTCACGGACTCCCTGTTTCAACTTACAGATATGATGGATGAGATACTAGAGTTCGGTTAGGATGTTGCTCTCTTGTTGGGTCCACCTTTTCAAATTTTTGCATTCATAGTGCGACAGTGTAACGAATTATTCCCGTGGCCTTGTATAGTATGGTTCCGGTGCCTAAGATCACTTTGAATCTTTAAAAAAACGTTAAGAAAAAAAAGAAAAAGAAAAAAACTCCAAGAATGTGACTAACGCTCACAGCGTGCAAAGGGAGAACTAACAATTTAATTTGAATGGGACGAGCTTTGCATTGGAGCAACCGGATCACTTACGCCACTTCATCACTAAATCGCACCCCAACCCAAGCTGCTTCCTCCGCCTTTCGTTTACGAGGTTTTTGCCTAATGTCCTACAAACATCTTACTCGTATTTTTCTACAATCCTGGCAGAAACTCATTAAGTTGCAAGTCGCAATAAGAGTACAGTTTTTCTACAAATGTTTTTGTAATAGTGTATCTGAACAAGGATCTGCGAGTTAGTATTCTGGCGTTGTTTGCCATTCCATTCCGGATTTTGGGAAACTTATGTTTGGGGAGATTCGCGGAAAATTTTGTTCTAGCCTTTTGCTCTCGTATCTGTCTACATTGGCTTGTGTACGTGCTATGAGTGGTAAGAGTATTAAACGTGTTGTCAAAAGATCGTGATAGTCTTTTGTGTTGCCAATCATATATAAGTAATTAAACATTCAGTTTGTAAATATCATTAAATTTCAATATTCCATTCTTCCTAAATAAAAGGTCTGTGTAACTATTGAATCTCTTTAGATTAATTACATACAAAGCTCATTTCTATACTTTCTGTAGTAGAAATATTTTATTGGTAGCAGGTGAGTGACCGAAAATCTGGATGGCATATAATAAAAGAGTATGAAAGAGTGTGTAGTATAGTGATTTTAGGGCGTCTCTTAGAAGAATGTTTTTAACTTTGTTGATGCAGTATATTGCACAAGACAGTCTGGCGCAGACACTGGATACGTGAGTTTTAAATGTTACGTCTTCATCGAGATGCACTCCTAGAAATTTTACCGATTTGCTCAGATTTGGTATTTCCCACGACCGACCATTCTTTATTATTGAGAAATAGAGTTATTTGACTAATTCTGTGCGTGTTCTTTTGTGGGTGCAGTAAAATGAATTTAGATTTTTTTACATTTAGATGTAGCTTGTTACAGCAACACCAGTCAAGTGCCTTGGCCAGCTCTGCGTTTACCTTAGTTTGTAGCAAGTCCATATCATCGTTAGATGTATACAGGGTTATGTCATCTGCAATGATAGTAGATTTACTGATGTGCAGTGACAAATGTCATTTACATAAATAAGGCATAAAATTGGACCAAGAACCGATCCTTGAGTCACGCCACGGGTTATACTTAACGCCGGATGTGCGAACCGTATTCTACTTATTGACTTCGGCCAGACAGGTAGCTACGAAACCAATTGTTACAAATTCCCCGGATTCCGTAAAATTGCATTTTTCTAAGTAAGGTTTTGTGACTAATTGTATCGAAAACCTTTGACAACTCAATGAACAGAGCTAAGGTAGAATCTTTTGAAGACTTATCGTTGCATTTGGCAGCGTGATTAAGAAGAGGAATGACTAGGTGTATCGCTGAATGTCCTTTTCGAAAGCCATATTGTGCATATAGAGAACATCAAACTCACCCAGAAAGCTTGTTAGCCTCGCACACATGATCCGTTCAAGTACCTTGTAGAATGCGGCAAGATACTGACTGGTCTGTAATTTCCCAATTTTTGCGCTTTACCACCTTTAAAGATAGGCGCAACTTTGGCTAATTTCATTGTATGAGGAACTATTACACGGGAGAACGATTGGTTAAATATGTGACATAGAGGCTGTGCAACCTCAAATATTATTTCTTTCAGAACCTGGCTGCAGATCTGGTTAAAGTACGAGCTAGTTTTCCCGCAATTTTAATAGTGGTTAGGATGAGAATGTCTCCTTTTGGTCACGATCATTCAGTCCAAAACCCGAAAACTTTTAGAGCAGTCTTCAGGTCGTATTTATGGAGGGAGTTCATTGTACCTTGGTAATATGACTCCAGAAAATGTCTATATGAGAGCGTCCCCTTTTGGTCGCGATTGGTCAACTGTCACGGCTACAGGGGGCCGAAGCCCGAAAACCTTTAGCACAGCCTACAGGTCGTATTTAAGAAGGAATTTCATAGTAACTTGGTAGGATGACTCAAGATAATGCCTAGATGAGAACATTCTCCTTTTGGTCGCGATATGCAACCATGACGACTGCCCGAGCCAAAACCCGAAACATTTTAGCACAGACCACACTGGCAGGTCTTATTTATGAAGGGATTTCATTGTAACTTGGTAGATTGACTCATTATAGTCTCTAGATGAGGACGTCCCATTTTGGTTGCGAACGGTCAACCGTGATGGCTACATAGGCCCGAAGCCCGAAAACCTTTATCTCAGTCTACACTCCGTATTTATGAAGGGATTTCATTGTAACTTGATAGGATAACTCGTTTTGGAATAATTTCACTGTAACTTCGTAACTTTTGTTGACAAACATTAACTGTGAGTGCCACATACATTAACTGTGAGGTCCACATTAACCCACCCCTCAGTTCTTTAGTACAGTCTACACCTCATATTATTTTCATTGAAAACATAGCATACAGGGCATAGAACTTAACATATTCCCAATTGTCACAATTCTTGTCTTATTTCATAATTCTTTCGTAAACATTGAACATTGTCCTTTTCAATAAACACAACACACAGACAAATTAAGCTACAGTGTCATTGACACTTTCATTGTGAATTTTGGGCTCGTTGGTCATTGCAGTGACGTGAACGAACGTTCTCCAATTCGACTAATATTTGCCACATAGGTCTTTTGAAATAATATCTCATGCGAGTTCGAAAACTGGCCTGGCCTGGCCTGGCCTGATTTTCCGTTAGAGTTATGGGTCTTAAATAATTCTTACGAATTCTGAACTTATTAGCATTATAACTTGAATAAAGGTTCCAGCTTTGACATGATTGATAACCGGGTTATGGACATGCAACACGCTCCGATTGTCACCACAGCTCGACGCCTGCATGTCCGGTGCGCACCTGTTGTTCATTAGCGTTGAGAGTTTGTTCACCAAAAATTTTATTTTTATCTTCTCCACAAAGTTGCAACAAAACACGCACCATTTCTTTTATTATACGGTAAGTTTAGACCACATGAATTCTTTGGTAATCATTTATTCATCGCCGCAAATAGACAACTCTTGCTCGAACAGTACTTGAACAACTGAAGATTGTTTTTTGATGAAAGAAAATATATTAATTATTGGTGGCATTCATTTCAATTAATTAATTAATAAGACCATTTATGTTCTTATAATCAGTTTATAATGGCAATATCTTTGTAGTGATAATTGGAAAATGTGGTCATAAACAGCTTTGTGATTTTAAAGGTAGTTATCCGTTGCTATCATTAGGCTTTTCCTTCTGGAAAAGACTTGTTTTTCTACGGATTATTAGGCTTTTCCCTCTGCAGATTATTTTAAAAAATTTTTTTTTAACACACTTTTTATCCGTACGATACTGAAGCCATTTTCGAACCGATTTTCACAGAATTTTGCACACGAGTAGTATAGCATGTACCCGAACATGCCTTATTGGGGGGACCCCGCAGGGGACCCCGGAAGTGACGTCATGTCACGTGACCTGGTGACGTCATGTTGTGTTGTCATGGTAACCCGCGTGAGCGTCCATCTTGTGACGTCATCTCCATAGTGATACGTGGTGTGAGTGCGCATACGCAGCGCGTGTTGTTAGGGTGACACGTGTTTCCGTCGTCCATTTTATATACTGGAGGCCGCCATCTTGGTTTCTATGGTAGCACGTGGTTGCTATGTGACCCAAAACCTTCTAACAAGACAGGGGTATGTTCGGAGGATGTATTCGATCGAATCGGAGTATTTTCCCGATCTGTAGAATTACCACAAACAACCCGACAATCCCTCCAAATCACCGAAAACGACTTTATTTACTATGGATTCCCCACTTTATCGGTGTAGAATGTAGTGCTGTAGTACCAAGGGGTACAAGGGGTGTGTTCCTTTGTAGAAGAGTATACTCCAGTAGCGTAGAAGAGCCTATTAGTTGGAACAGTTTACCTTATTATTACTATATTTAGCAATTTCTGGTCTATTCTTGTCAGTTCTGACCCTATTCCAAGTACTCTTGTTGTTTCATATATCTAGATCATTTATAACCAGTCAGATTGCTTGATTTCCCATAATCTGTATGCAGAGTTATCTCCCCTTATTACAATGAAGTCCTATCCGATAGATAGATAGATAGATAGATAGATAGATAGATAGATAGATAGATAGATAGATATTTATTCGTTCAGTAGCATACAGGAAATACAATGGTTACAATCACATAGTTCAATTAATATATAACATTTTGTATACTACTGGGAGATGACATAGCCAGATTGGCTGTCTTCCAGTCATCTCCCTAAGGAATATTTTGCAATACTGTTTACGGGTCCAGACTGTCGACGTTCTTATAAAAATCATCTCATCGGTTACAGAAAATTTACTATGTAAGGGTTGTGCTAGCTAGATTCTCATCACCTCTATATCCAATGGCCATATCCCAGGGAATCCCTTATTGTGAAACACCCGTGGCTATGGAATCCCATTTTTGTCGTATGAGGCCATGAGGGCTATGTAAAAGCCCTCAATGAGTCCTCATATATTATGCCTCATAGCCTCATTGAATTTTGAGGCTATGAGGACCATTAAAAATCCCTCAGTGAGGTATAATTTACTACGACTCTTAGCATCATTTCAGTATTTGAGGATACCTATGGCCTGGTATTGTATTATTAGAGGATACCTATCGAGGATACCTTTTGGAGAATCCCATTTTTGTCGTATGAGGCCATGAGGGCTATGTAAAAGCCCTCGGTGAGTCCTCATATATTATGCCTCATAGCCTCATTGAATTTTGAGGTTATGATGACCATTAAAAATCCCTCAATGAGGTATAATTTACTACGACTCTTAGCCTCATTTCAGTATTTGAGGATACCTATGGCCTGGTATTGTATTATTCGAGGATACCTATCGAGGATACCTTTTGGAGTATCCCATTTTTGTCGTATGAGGCCATGAGGGCTATGTAAAATCCCTCAATGAGTCCTAATATATTATGCCTCATAGCCTCATTGAATTTTGAGGTTATGAGGACCATTAAAAATCCCTCAATGAGGTATAATTTTCTACGACTCTTACCCCCATTTCAGTATTTGAGGATACCTATGACCCGGTATTGCATTATTTGAGGATACCTATCGAGGATACTTATCGAGGATACTTATCTGAGGATACTATTACCTGTACCACAAGACATACTTATCCCAAATATCCCTTATAAGCTATCGAGCAGTTATTGAAAAGTCATTGCTCGAATGACTCGAATCACATCGAGCAAATGAGCCTTAGAGCAATTGCTCGATCGAGTGACTCCTCGAACGACTCATTTCAATATTTGAGGATACCTATGACATGGCTACGTATCAGTTGAGGATACCTTTTGAGGATACTAAATTGAGGATACCTATGGCCTGATATTGTTGGAGGATACCTGTTGTAGAAACCAGGATTCCGTTTCCATCTTGTCGCCAAAGCTCCAAGACCACTAAAAATGAGTCGTTCGAGGAGTCACTCGATCGAGCAATTGCTCTAAGGCTCATTTGCTCGATGGGATTCGAGTCATTCGAGCAATGACTTTTCAATAACTGCTCGATAGCTTATAAGGGATATTTGGGATAAGTATGTCTTGTGGTACAGGTAATAGTATCCTCAGATAAGTATCCTCGATAAGTATCCTCGATAGGTATCCTCAAATAATGCAATACCGGGTCACAGGTATCCTCAAATACTGAAATGGGGGTAAGAGTCGTAGAAAAATATACCTCATTGAGGGATTTTTAATGGTCCTCATAACCTCAAAATTCAATGAGGCTATGAGGCATAATATATTAGGACTCATTGAGGGTTTTTACATAGCCCTCATGGCCTCATACGACAAAAATGGGATACTCCAAAAGGTATCCTCGATAGGTATCCTCGAATAATACAATGCCAGGCCATAGGTATCCTCAAATACTGAAATGAGGCTAAGAGTCGTAGTAAATTATACCTCATTGAGGGATTTTTAATGGTCATCATAACCTCAAAATTCAATGAGGCTATGAGGCATAATATATGAGGACTCACCGAGGGCTTTTACATAGACCTCATGGCCTCATACGACAAAAATGGGATTCTCCAAAAGGTATCCTCGATAGGTATCCTCGAATAATAGAATACCAGGCCATAGGTATCCTCAAATACTGAAATGAGGCTAAGAGTCGTAGTAAATTATACCTCATTGAGGGATTTTTAATGGTCCTCATAACCTCAAAATTCAATGAGGCTATGAGGCATAATATATGAGGACTCACCGAGGGCTTTTACATAGCCCTCATGGCCTCATACGACAAAAATGGGATTCTCCAAAAGGTATCCTCGATAGGTATCCTCTAATAATACAATACCAGGCCATAGGTATCCTCAAATACTGAAATGAGTCTAAGAGTTGTAGTAAATTATACCTCATTGAGGGTTTTTAAATGGTCCTCATAACCTCAGAATTCAATGAGGCTATGAGGCATAATATATGAGGACTCATTGAGGGCTTTTACATAGCCCTCATGGCCTCATACGACAAAAAAGGGATTCCATAGCCACGGGTGTTTCACAATAAGGGATTCCCTGGGATATGGCCATTGGATATAGAGGTGATGAGAATCGGATAGGACTTCATTGTAATAAGGGGAGATAACTCTGCATACAGATTATGGGAAATCAAGCAATCTGACTGGTTATAAATGATCTAGATATATGAAACAACAAGAGTACTTGGAATAGGGTCAGAACTAACAAGAATAGACCAGAAATTGCTAAATATAGTAATAATAAGGTAAACTGTTCCAACTAATATGCTCTTCTACGCTACTGGAGTATACTCTTCTACAAAGGAACACACCCCTTGTACCCCTTGGTACTATAGCACTACGTGCTACACCGATAAATTGGGGAATCCATAGTAAATGAAGTCGTTTTCGGTGAATTGGGGGGATTGTCGGGTTGTTTGTGGTAATTCTACAGATCGGGAAAATACTCCGATTCGATCGAACACATCCTCCGAACATACCCCTGTCTTGTTAGAAGGTTTGGGGGTCACATAGCAACCACGTGCTACCATAGAAACCAAGATGGCGGCCTCCAATATATAAAATGGACGACGGAAACACGTGTCACCCTAACACGCGCTGCGCATGCGCACTCACACCACGTATCACTATGGAGATGACGTCACAAGAGGGCCGCTCACGCGGGTTACCATGACAACACAACATGACGTCACCAGGGCACGTGACATGACGTCACTTCCGGGGTCACCTGCGGGGTCCCCCAATAAGGCACGTTCGGGTACATGCTATACTACTCACACGCATAGAGAGAGGCACAAAACATAAAAATGTACCGAGGCGGAATTTCCGATTTCGCTCCTCCTATGCCAAAATTGGCAAAAAAATGTCAAAATTAGGGTTTATAATCTTGTAGCGGATTTTCAAGAAAACTTGGCAATTCACAGGTGTTAGTGTGAAAGTACAAGTTGCATGGATAAAATATTCCGGCAAGCGTTTGTTAACTCTCCAGGGACTGCTAAATGTCAAAACTTTGATAAAATGGGCTGTTTGGGGGCACCAACAGCTCCCAATGGGTATGTCGCAGATAAACATAGGGCTCCTCTTTTATCGGACCCAGAATTTATGGTGGATGAGTTTAGTAAGTAGTGAGGGTATTCAAAAATCAAGTCTTAATCCTGTTTTGAGAGATTACAGGAGACAGCCTTCAAGTACTTAAAATTCACACGTTCTGTGGATTTTTTCAAGTGGTTCTGGCGGATTTTCCAGAAAAAAATAGAATCGTGCGAAGAATTGTTCTGGCAAGCGTTCATTAAACCCAACAAGCTACCTCTATGCTCCCCTAAAACTACTGTTTGAAGGGTTGAAAGTGGTGTACAGTTATATGCATTTTGGTAAGAGGTCAAGTTCACGTAGGCTTGTTGAATGTGTAACCAAGACCGTACTGTGCGCTGATTTTTCACAGTTGAGAAATGGGATCATTTTTCATGAAAACTTTCTCTGGCGCGCCTTCTTGAAAAAATGAACAAGAAAACCACCATTTTTTCTTGATTAGTTGTGAGTTGCCGATGCTATAAAACAATTGGATGAACAATGAAAAATTCCGACAACACGGGTTTCTCGAAGCGCATGGACACAATTGGGAGATTTTTGCTCTCTAATGAGTGAATTTTGACAATTTCACATGTTTTTCAAGCAATTAACTGCATCATTCGAGCAAGTGTGTATGAATGATGTATTAAGGGTTATATATTGTGATATGATCTATAGTCTGCTGTGTTGCCCAGAAGGAGACCGTTTGGAAAATTAAAACTCTGTGCGCATTTGGTGTAAGGGAGATAACTCAATAGATATTCCCACCTTTTATTTTAGTGATGGAGTTAAAAACAATTCTTCAGACACTCTGGGGGTATGAAAAATCATGGAATCTCTTCTGGGAAAGCCCATGATTCTCAAAAATCATTAAGTCTAGTATGTATTGGTTCTTGTAAAGGTTCCACGACATGTTTGCCTCACATTATACAGCACGACACGATGCCGCAGCAGGGGTGGCGGAGCGATTTTCAAAGTGGAGGGGGAGGGGGCGGGGGCTTGATCGTGCGATGGATGGTCGTCGGCCAGTATGAACAATTTAAATTCCAGGGTCCCAAAACCCCCATTTCCGTGCATCTGAATGGATATTTTGAAATTTTTCAGGAGATGTACTTGAAAGATTTCACACTTTGAGAGCCGTTAAAAAAGTCGGTAAAGCATACAGGTGAGGTCTAACGACCAAAGCTGACAATAGACCTCACCTGTATGCTTTACCAGACGTTTACAGCAATTATACCTCTGTGGATTATCTTGTCTGGGGTGGATTTGGTACCTGTATGTCTGTAAGATTACGATCTGCTTCAGTTCACCGATTTATTAACAGACTGTATACATTTTAGCGTTTGCTGCCACATACTGCAAAAAAAAAATGATCCGAAATCCATCGAAACTGAACCAGTAAAAGAGAAACATAGCTGGCGAAAATATTGGGGAGGCTCCAGATCCGCCCCTTGTTTCGCTAGTCATTGGTTGTGTTAAAATATATGCATACAAAAAAACATGGCCCGGCAAAAAAAAGTGGAGAGTCTGAAGGCCCCTCCCCCCGGTCCGCCGCCCCTGCGCAGGTTATTGATCCGCAGCGAGAAAATGCTGCGCTTTTGTAAAATTTAAAAGTATGTTATGTATATTTTCTGGAATTTTTATATGAATCATCAAGTTTGCACATAGAAATATTCTGAAAAGTTGTTTGCGTTTTTAATTAGCAATACGTAAACTATGACATTTGAAGGGAGCGCGGTGGCTCAGTAGGTAGAGGTGCAGGCTGCAAACCGAGAGGTTCTCGGTTCGAATCCCATCTGCGGCAACCGCGTTGTGTCCTTGGGCAAGACACTTCATCTCCATTGCCCGCGTGGGAGCACGATGACGCCGTGTACTAAGGCGTACTGCACGTCGATGGTGCGCATGTCTCCAACCAATCTAACCCTGTCTGTGCTGCAGTGCGGACTTACGATGTTGGGGAGCTGGCAGCTGCTCGTCGTTGCTCGGTGGTTCTCTCCGGGTACTCCGGCTTCCTCCATGCACCCGTAAAACTGTCACGGTCATGATTAGCCATTGTGTATAAATATGTGACCTTAAACATCAATAAATAAATAAATGAATAATGACATTTAAAAAGTATACATTGAGTAGATTGTTTTCAAACAACCTGGCTTATGGTGAAATTAGAGAAAGGGTACAGAGTATGTGGAAACAAATAAAGGGCTTTCGGTTTTCATGTTACAGAGACGACTTGAACCATGATCAAATGTGCTTTTCCTGGTCAAAAAAGAAAGTATAATAGAGAGAAATATGAAAACATAGCATAAAGGATGAAATATAATAGTTCTAATGTTGCATGGTTTGTGAAGAAGAAGTCGTGCAAAGGGTTTAACGACATGTTGTTTTTGTCCAAACAACCGTTTACAATGTTGCTACGGATTTCAAAATAGCACGTGTTACCCGAGAATGTCAAATTGAATGGGTGACCGACAATTTTCTTTGTGTTATGTTGTGCTAGATAGCCTGGGTCATTGAGAAAACGCTAGTTTTTGTCTTCCGACATTTTAAAAAAATGCCAAGGTTAACCGAAAATCAGAGGTTGCGTGCCATTGGTATGCATGAAGTTGGGATACCTCCAGATGAGCTCGCTGCTTAGTTCGGAGTCACTGTGGCCACCATGTACCATCTCATTGGAAGGTATTGAACCACTGGATCTACTGCCGACCGACCGCGTTCAGGTCGACCAAGAGTTACGACCCCTGCACAAGACCGACACATCAGGACGTCTCACTTGCGAGATCGCTTCCTTCCGGCGACGAGGACAGCAGCAATTACTCCTGGTGGAACTAACAATATAATAAGTGCACAAACTGTCCGCAAAAGACTCGCTGAACACGGCATCCGAAGTAGGCGTTCATAGCGCGGACCAATCCTTACCCAACGCCATCGTATCGTCAGAATGGAATGGGTTCGTCAGCGTGTTCGCTGGACTCAGCAGCGTGGAGCACAGTTCTTTTTTAGTAATGAATTGTGATTTTGTCTACGGCGCGCTAATGGTAGGGCAAGAGTGTATCGCCGACGAGGAGAACGGTTTTCTGATGTTTGCGTGCGAGAATGCGACCGTTTCGGTGGGGGTAGTGTAATGGTTTGGGCAGGAATTTCCTTGCACCTTCGAACGCAGTTGATCTTCATCCATGATAATCTGAATATAGGGACGAAATGCTTAACGCTGTTGTTGTCCCGTTGTTTAACGCTAACGTCGGATTGCAGTTATTCTAGCAAGACAATGCCCGATGTCACGTATCTGTTGTGATTTTTCTTGAGGAGCAGAGCATCGAACTTCTTCCCTGGCCCCCACTTTCGCCAGATTTGTCGCCAATCGAGCATCTTTGGGATCAATTGGACCGTCGGGTACGACTTCATGATCTTCAGACGTTAGGCGATTTACGTATTGTTGTTAGGCAGGAGTGGAACGCAATTCCTCAGGGTGACATCCAGAGACTTATCAGGTCCATGCGCCGTCGATGTCTTGCCATCCATGAGGCAAACGGTGAACACATAGGCTATTGACTGCATGTCAGAACTTTTCATTTCACCCCATGTGTGAATTGCGACGCCCTGACGTGACACTGGCAACAGTAAGAACATTAAATTATGCAAATCCATACAGCTGGACTCGAAATATGAATTTACAATAATTTGTTTGGGATTAAAGTCGATAATACTAAAAAAAAATTGCTCCTCAAAGTTTATTATACTTTCTTTTTTGACTCAGTATATTAGTGCTTTGTGATATTTGTTGATCAAGATTCAACAGCGTTCTCCATCGTGACCATCTAACCAGTAACCTAACCATTAACCTCAAAATTTCTCTTTTTGCTAAAACTAGATGTGGCCTGTTCCAACTAGGGGCCAAGAATCCCACCTCGCTGCACACTCTCTGTTAGTGAACAACAATAATGCCAAGTATCACTACCGGTAATATCCTTTTAGTCTATAAATAGTTCTGAGGCAGACACAACTTTCTATATTTGGATATGGGTATGTGAAGTTGAACTAAGTTTGCGACCTTGACCTTGAGGACAGACATTCAAACTTTAGTGTCGTTAAGCCCTAATAAATAAATCAATCAAAAGTTTCGAGCTGGATATGACAGTGTATTTATGGATATGGGTATGTGAAGTTTAACTATGTTTGTGACCTTGACCTTCAAGGCAGACATTCCGACTTTATTCGCGAAACACTCTCTGAAAGTGGGCAACAATAATACCAAGTAACATTAATATCCTTACCGACATTCAAAAGCTCTGATCCGTACTCTATTTGTTGTAGTTGGATTTGGATGTCTTGACACCCTTCCAAGTATCCCTTGCACTGTGTGTTAAACTGTTTAGTTTTCGTTTGTCAATCTTTTGTCGTTGTTGGGGGTGTGCCACGCGTTTGGAGGAGTGTAAAAAAGTAAAGTGACGTAAAAACGTCAAAAAGGACGTTAAATTAAAAAGTCACAAAACAGCTGCCTTTTTTTTTTATATTTTTTGAATTCTAGAACACACTAAAATTGATGCAAATCGAGCAGACTTTAATTTTTCGGACGTTGACGTTCCGCCGCCATCTCAACGACAGCCCCAGACGAAGTGTTCGTCGGCTACAAACTGATTGCATTTTTAGATGTGTTTTTACCGGCAATTTATTTACAAAATTTCGAGAATGAGAGTTCAACAAGAGGGAAATTATCGAACGTTCACGAAAATCACGCCAAATTGATGTTATAAATGTTAACGTTGAAATGGTAACAACTGCATTTTATAGAGCCATAAACACGTGAAAATGCTGCCAAATCGAAAAACCAAAAACAGCTCTCTCTTAATTTTATGATCTCTACAACATACTAAAATGTTTAATTTTTGACCATATGACCCGCTATGACGTCACCTCAGCGTTCGGATATAACAGTTGAGAATGTCCTAGGATGGCACCACATTTTAGATGTGTTTTTGCGAAGATTATATTCCCGAAAATTCGAAAGGCTGGGGCTCAAAATGCGGTTGAAAATACAAGGTATGAAAAAAACGTAAATTTTGCAATGGATGTCTCAAACTCAAATGAAAAACGTTTATTACTTTCCAAAGTGTGATTTACTGGAATTTCCGGTTTGATTATAAACGATAACTTCACAAGTGAATTATGCAATCCACAATTGTGTCATGTGTCCCAAAGAAGATGCTTTGCCGTGGGTGTAATCTGGACTTCATTGTTTTTGGGGGTTTTTTAACCCTCCACCTAACATGAAAAGCAGACGACACTTGCAAAAAAATTCTTGAATAACTATTATTTTCATTTTTTGTCTCAAAAACATAGGTTATGACCCCTCATTGGAACGAGCTCATCGAGCTCGTTCCAATGAGGGGTCATAACCTATGTTTTAGAGACAAAAAATGAAAAAAATAATGAAAACTAGAGAATTGTAATTTGTTGGACAAATTACGGGCTTTCCCAACTTTTTAATGTGAAAAGGCAAACTGTATTGTACACAAAACTATCGATCAGTTTTGAAAACAGAAAATTTAGTGGAAATCAAAGTTTTTGTGATGCTACTAGTTTTTATGCAGCCAAAACAGATATTTGAGATACAGCAGGACACCAAAACATTTAACACAAAATTTGTTCTTCAAAAATTACAGAATATTTTCATAGAAAGCAAAACAAGCGATGTCCTTTCTGCTTTGGGAAAAAATAGTACATATGAATTATGGGCGTACGGGCCGGGGTTTCATGAAGGACTGTTCCCCAACCCATCCCTGAGTCAGGAAGGTGCCGATTTTTCAGCCAATATGCCAGAAAATTTCTGACAATTTAGTTGCCAGAAATGACCACTAAACATTTTGGTTTTCCACACAAAATGTTGTTTTCCTATCTCATCACTAAGAAGTAGCAAGTAAACTGACCATTATACTGTACAAGTTGATTCAGTGGAACCGTATCCACGTTAATATTATTCATTTATAATCACACAAGTACATATAAAGAGTTCTATTTCTGCATATTACGGGAGCACGGTGGCTCAGAAGGTGGAGATGATTGTTGCAATCCTAGAAGTCCTCGGTTCGAATCCCGCCTGTGGAAACCACATTGTGTCCTTGAGCAAGACACTTCATCCCAATTTAATTTCGCACGTGGGGGGGGGGGGGGGGGGGGCATGATGGCGATGTGTACTAAGGGTACTTTGAGGGTGCATTTGTATTCAACCAATGCTAACCCTGCGTTTGTGGAGTTAGTGTGTTGGGGAGTCTGAGTCGCTTGCCATTGCTCGGTGGTTCTCTCCAGGTACTCAATGGGAGGGAGACCCCCACCCTCCCTCCCATACCCACATTTGGCATTTCCTCCTGGGATTCAATTTTTTCGGGCTAAAAGGGTTCATCCCCCCTCCCTGAAAAATAGCCCTGTACGCCTATGCAACGAATACCTGGGCTTGAATAAATACCAAACTTATGGTCATGATATAGCTGTAGATGCTGAAAGTGACCTTAAATATCAATAATTAATTTATTCTCTATCATTCTGTCTGTTTGTGAATGTGTGGGATTTGTCAACAAACGAGGATAAGCTTCCTACTCCATGATTTCACAATTTTTCTAACATATCTGTTTCAGATACAATGAAATACATGTAATATGAGTTACTGTCATGCACAAATTAGTTGTTTATTTGATATGGTTTAAACCATCTAGAGAGCTTGTATACACAGTGATGGGTACAGTTCACTTCAAAATGAGTTGATTAAAGGGATGTTGAACAGCTTGTTACTATTTTTTGCGTTACATTACTACTTTGCTATTTATTAACAAAAGTATTTCACAGAGGGTTTCCCTGACGGTATTTATTTATTGGTGTTTGCGGTCACATTCTTATCCACAATGGCTAATCGTGACCGTGACAGTTTTACGGGTGGGGGAAGTTGGAGGACCCAGAGAGAACCACCGAGCATCGGCGAGGAACTGTCAGCTCAACATTCTAATTATGTTCAAGCTCCGCTGAAGCAGGGTACCAGCGGTTGAAGACATGTGCACCATTGACATGCAGTACGCCTTAGTACATGGCATCAGCTTGCCCCCATGTTGGCAACCGGGATAAAGTGCCTTGCCCAAGGACATTACGTGGGTCGTCCCAGATAGGGATCAAACTCGGGACCTCTATCATAGAAGTCATACAGTCTGCTACTGAGAAAATGTGCTTTCTTTCCTGGCGGTATTCATATTTGTATGGTCAAACTGGTGTTGGATAACACGGAACACCAAAACATATAACACAAAATTTGTTCCCCATTGATTTTTGAAAGCAGTTATGGAAAGCTCAAAGAGCTCTTTCCTTTTTGTTTTTGGACAAGTGAGTATTCACTCAAAGTCATTTTTTGCAGACAGTGCTATTTTTAAGTGGCCAAAGCACATGTTTCATTAAGTCCCAGAACATAACTAAAGCCGGATTTATTGATTAAACATCTCTGCATATAGTAAAGCAAAGTGTCTCAAATTAACCCATTCCAAAATGACAGCAGAGAGTAACCAAAGTTGGATAATTTGGGTATTTCCAAATGGCACACTTATTCTCACTCACATTGTGCTTGAGGGTTAAATCTGAGATTGAAAAAGTATGCCAATCTTACTCAGGGAAGGTGAGTACAGAAAAGTATGAAATTAATCAGAAAATGAATTTTGTCTGACGGTACTAATATTTGTACGAGCAAAACTGGTACTGAATTTATTTATTAGGTTTTAACGACACATTAACAGCCACGGTCATATTATGTCGGTGACAGTTGTATGGGTGGAGGAAGCCGGAGTACCCAGAGAGAACAACCGAGCAATGATGAGCAGCTGCCAGCTCCCCAACATAGTGCCTCCGCACTGTAGCACAGGCAGGGTTAGATTGATTGAAGACATGCGCACCATCGACGTGCAGTATGCCTTACTTAGTACACGGCGTCATGGTGCCCCCACGCGGACAGTCGGGGTGAAGTGATCGGGACATAATTGGACAGATACAATGTCGGATATATTCCAATTATGTCCCGATCAAGCAAGGCAGCAACTTGAAATTCCCAGAATGTTTCCTACTGTCCCTGCCCGACAGCTTAGTATCTTTGTCAAGTGCCGAGACCGCGTGGAAATACCGTGGATCAGGTGGAAACCGAGGGTACGATTCGTCCCTACTTTATTCTCAACTCAACGACTTTTCCATCCATTATTTACCTGTCACCGGCTGAGTTAGGTATTATATTTGTCTATTTGATGAACTTTTCAACCTTAACTATTTGCGGCTTCATGTAGCACCACTGAAAGGCCACCGCACGGTTACCAATATATTCAGGGATTGATTTTACGAAAATAACAATTATTCCGACTATACCCACATGGGAACTCCTAAATATGGCAAGGGTTAAACTTTTGATAATGACGTATAAAACAGAAGTTGTCATGCTATGCTTGCTGCATGCAGGCATAGAAAACATTCAGCGCTCAATGAATTAGGAATGGAGTAAATTGTCACTTAAACCTACAAAATTCTGAAAAAAATGAGTTTTTTTCGACGGCATCTACCATTATGCATCTGAGACAGGGATTGCGTTAAACTTTACAGCAACACAATAACAGAAAATATTCTTGGAATTGAACTGTGAATCCGAATTTCGAAAGCATTTTCGGATATTCTATTCCAAACTACCACTGCACGCTTATCAATATTCAGTGATTTTATGAAAATTAAAATTATTATTACCATACCCATATGGGCAGTCTCGAATCTGCCAACGGTTAAACTTATTATGACTGCTGCATACAGCCATAGAAAACGTTCAGTGCTCAATCAATTTGGAATGGAGTAAATCGTCACTTTAACTTACCAAATTCTGAAAACGAGAGTGTTTTTGGACTGCACCTATCTTTATGCAAACAGAACGAGCATAGGGTTAAACTTTACAACCAAACTTACAACAGCAAATATGCTTGGTAGGCAATTGTAAATACGAACATGTAAATCATTTTTCGATATTCCTTTCGAAAATGGAAGAAAAGTGCGCTCCAAATTAGCCAATTTTATGAAGAATTTTAGGGCACTCAAATTCAAGGCCCGAAAACGGTGTGAAAGTTAAAACTTTGAATAAAATATATAACAGCAAAATTGTTCTTGGATGAAGACCCAATCCTCTCGTGGAAAAGGTTTTCAGACAATATGGCTCCAGTGCTGAGAAAGTGCATGTAAACGTTAGCGAAAATAACAATTATTCTGACAGTACCCTTATGGGAAGTCTCAAATCTGCCAAGGGTTAAAGTTTTAATAATAACATATAGAACAAAATTTGTCATACTTTGACTGCTGCAAGCAGCTATAGAAAACATTCAGAGCTCAAGTAATTAAAAATGGAGTAAATCGTCACCTAAACTTACTAAATTCTGAAAAAATTGGAGTTTTTTTGGACGGTACCTACTTTTATTCAACCAGAATGGGATAGGGTTAAACTTTACAACTAAACTTACAACAGCAAATATGCTCGGTAGTCAATTGCGAATACGTACATTAAAAGTGTTTGAAATTAACCCCTTTCCAAAAGATGGAAAAAGCAACCAAAGTTGGCTAATTTTGGCATTTTCAAACGGTACTCTTATTCTCACCCTCATTGCGCTTGGGGGTTAAATCTGAGATTAAAAAGTAAACAGTAACTTTCTTCCGCAATCATTGTTGCATCTATCCAAACCAAAATAATTGTTACAACAACCTTGTTGTTAGAGAAATTTGCCCTTGAAGTTGGTCAATTTTGAAGAAAAATTCTATATTCATTTTTGGCCAGTGGGGGTTAAAGTTGAAAGATCCGAGTGGTGATTGTGGTGTATCATATTATGCTCTAAATGTGTGGAAAATTTGAGCTAAATAACTGTAAACAATTTTGAGACATTCGAAAAATGGTGAAATTTTGATGGTTTTGGCAGAATATTTTGAAAACACGCGTTTTCACAGATATGATGATACCGCATTTCACTGGATTTTATGACATTACATAAGTGTGCCAAATTTGGTCAAAATCATACAGCTTGTTTTCGAGCAGTTCAACAGACAAAATTTAGGGAGGAAAAAAACAAATAAAAAAAAAATAATAAAAAAATAAAAAAAAAAAAAAAAATTTGAGAAGAAAAATTTTGAAAAAGAAGAATAACAATAGTCTTTCCCAAACTGGGTTTGGGAAAGCCTAATTAATTGACGATTTTTGAGAATAGCGCTGGACGGTTTTGACCGTTACGATAGGTAAAGTGTTAAATAATGTAATGATCGTTAATAATGAAAAGTAATAAACAGAGTAATCGCTTGACTGGACTGGTTACGTGAAATAATTCATGAGAGGTGAGGGACGTTGTACAAACACGAGTCCCTCGCCTCGAATGAATTATTTCACGTAATCAGAGTCCAGTCAAGCGATTACTCTCAAAATACTTAACAAGTCAATATGATCACAATTAGGTGTGGTAAGTTTCATAAGTGTATCCGGTATTAGCAGGGCACAATTGGAATCAAGAACGTCGAGCGTTTGATGAAGAATAAAGAAAATAGACTAAACTTCAAGAGACGTAAAAAAGTATTTGGTGTTAAATCGGAAAACAAGAAAAAGCTAGCTCTTAATTTTTTGCGCTCTGCAACATACTAAAATTTCAGAAAACCCGACGCATTTTAATTTTTGACCATATGACCCTCTATGACGTCACCTCAGCGCTCGGGTATAACGGTTGAGATTTTCCTTGGACGGCACCACATTTTTAGATTTTTTTTCCCGGGGATTATATTCCCGAAAAATCGAAAGGCTAAGGCTAAAAATGAGGTTGAAAATAAAAGGTGTAGAAATAAACGTAAAATTGGCATCGCTGGCATCAGGTGTGTCACATTGAAATGAAAACAATACGGTTAACAAGTTAATATGATAACAAATAAGTGAAGTAAGTTTCATAAGTGTATCCTGTATTAATAGCACGCAATTATACTCAAGAACGTGGGGTTTTTTAATTAAAAAGAAAAAAAAATAGCCTAAACTTCAAAATGACGCAAAAACGTCAAAATGGCGTTAAATCGAAAAACAAAACAAAAACCTATATATCTCTCTTAATTTTTTTTTGCTCTTCAACATAATGAAATGACAGAGAAATCCGACGTATTTTAATTTTTTACCATAGATAGATAGAGAGGTAGTTTAAAGACAATAACGTCCACATGAGACAGATGACAGTAAATAATAACAATAAACAATATAAAGATAACCATACATTTCAGTACCTATTATTCTGTACATGTATATGATCCCCCCTCATGGTGTCACCTCATCGTTCGGGTGAGAATTTTCAAGGACGGCAATATATTTTTAGATGTGGGTTTTTTTGTGGGGATGACATGCGCAAAATTTCGAAACGCAAGGGCTGAAAATGAGGTTGAAAATAAAATACATAGAAAAAATATAAAATTGGCATCGCTGGCATCGGGTGCGTAAAAGTGAAATGAAAAAATATCTGAAAAATTTCAAATAACTAGAAAACAGTTTGATAGCTGTGTCATTTATAAATACGGAGCTACATGAATACCAGGATAGATTTTTTAACCCTTTTTCTAACTTGAAAAGCAGACGACACTTGCAAATAAAATTTTTGAATAACTAATTATTTTCATTTTTTATGCGTCCAAAACATAGCTTATGAACCCTCACTGGAACGAGCTCGTTGGGCTCGTTCCAATGAGGGGTTATAAGCTAGGTTTTTGATACAAAAAGTAAAAAAAATAATGAAAATGGGATGGTGATTTTTGTGAATAGCGCTGGACGGTTTTTGCCGTTATGTTCCGTAAAGGTTTACGGAAAACAGTCAATAATGCATGTCTTAAATGCTGAAATAATAGGCCCGATAGTATTAACGTCATAAGTCGCGTGTTTGAAGTCAAATTTTCACAATTCTTTCACCTTTGTATTCGGGACCACGAGTACTAAAACATCGTAAGATTTCAAGTCCGTGAACTGAAATTTAATTTTGATTTGAACTCCGTAAATTGAAATTTAATTTGAACGTTTTGCGATCCTCGATAGGCATTTACGTCATAGCGTCAGCAATTTTCAAGCAATGGTGATAAAAATTGGCAATATCTGCCTTCAATTATTACTCTAGCCGGGTGTAACATAAATGAGGAGGTGCCGTGTCTCTTTAGTTTGCGTGGGGACATGAGCAAATGGGAGGGGTGTGACGCCTACGGTATTTACGTCATATCTGCGGTATCTAACGTCGGATATTCAAATGTTTTTCAACTTTGTGTTTGGGCCGTGGATTCTAAAAGGTCGCAATGTCAAAACTTTCGAAAGTTGAGTTTATTTTTACATTTTTACGTGTTTTGCGCCTCCGGAACATTTGACGCCATAGCTTTCAGTTGATTGCCTCAGTGAGCAAACAAATGTGCCTTGACACCCTTCCAAGTATCCCTTGCACTGTTGGTTTAGATTTTGTATCCTATATTTTGCCGCTGTTGATGAATGTATGCCACGCGTTTGGAGGGGTGTAAAACAGTAAATGGGCGTAAAAACGTCGAAAATGACTTTAAATACAAAAGTCCAAAAACAGGTGCATTTTTATTAGCTCACCTGACTGCAAGACAGTGGAAGCTATTGCCATCATTTGGCGTCGGGCGTCCGTCGGCTATCGTCCGTTGTCCGTCGCTAGTTAACTTTTGCAAACTTTTTTTTCTTTTTTCTTTCTTTTTTTTTATTAAAAAAATATAAACTTTCATATACAAAATAAACAAAAATATATGAAGAAAATAAACTTTTTCACAAAATTAAAAGAAATCAACGATCTGATTTACAAAGCATTATCAAATATCAAACAGTATACGTGTGATGTACTGCCACCTCTCCCTTGTCAGGGATGCCTTGCGGTTTGAATACATGGTCGTTGAGTATAACTCAATGTGTTTTTGATACCTTAGGCTTTCATCAAAAGCAATAATAAGACAGGTATTCAAAGCTTCTGAGTACTCAGAATTAATGCCTACTCCAAAGAAAGTTTCTTTTTTGTTCACAGGCAAGGATAAATTAATTTTTGTGTTAAATTCTTCAATGAGTGACAGTAAAATATTTTTGGAGAAAGGGCATTAAAAAAAAGATGGGCTAAGGTTTCCTTCATATTTTTTTAAAACTTGACTTCTTCTTCACAACCACTAGCCCAAGTTCAAACATATTGTAGAGATCATCCATGGAGTATACCCTTTCTATTTTGTTCAAATAAAGCAGCTGTCATATCCGGGCGCTGGTCAATGCCCCAAAAGCTTAAAAATCTTTTTCTCACGAACCACCAGAGGGAATGCCTTGATATTTGGTATGGAACATCCTTTGGTGTAGAAGATTAAAGTTTGTTCAAGAGAAGTTGGTAGGTCAACATTTGGGCTCTCTGTGGGGGCATATCCATTTTGGACTCTGCCCCAAGTTTCTATTTCAAGAACCGGTGGGCCAATTTCGACCAAATTTGGCATGTAGTATAAGTGGGTCCTAAGTAATTGACTGATGCCAAAAAATTGTTTTTCGCAACCCCGTGGCAACCCCAAGGGCTAAAAATAGAAAAAAATCAAAAGCCAATATTTCCAAAACCACACGGGACAGAGAATTGTTATTTGGTATGAAGCATCCTTAGGACCAGTAGAATGGAGTGGTTTAAAAAAAATTGCCACCGGTTCTATCATGGTGCCCGGTAGAGGGTATTGAAAAAATTATGAGTCAGCATTTTTGCAAGAAGATTTCCCAATAAAAATTGTTAGAGTTTCCAATTTTATCTCTTCAATCAAATGCCAACACCAACCTGTCAGACACAGATGTTATTGTTTTGTTTAGCTACAGAGAATGAAATCCTTTTATCCCTCGACCATAAGTGGCAGAGGAATTTTTTTTTTATTTGATTCCTGTATGGATATCTTTAATTTAACCCTCTCGAGACTTAAAAGTGTTTTCCAACTAATTTATTTTATGTTGAGCCCTTTCAATGCCGTGCACATATATGTTTTTCCTTTTTCTTTGGAAAAAAAAGATATCTGATTCTTGCCTGAACATCTTTAATTTAACCATCTCATGACTTCAGTGTGTTTTTCAAAGATTTTATTTCATGCTGAACCCTTCCAATGCTGTGCACATATATGTTTTTTCTTGTTTCTTGGAAGCATTTATCTGATTCCTGTATGAATGTATTTAATTTAACCCTTTCATGACTTCAGTGTGTTTTCCAAAGATTTTGTTTTATGTTGAACCATTTCAGTGTTGTGCACATATGTTTTTTCTAGTTTCTTGGAAACATTTATCTGATTCCTGTATGAATGTATTTAATTTAACCCTCTCGTGAATTTAGTGTGTTTTCCAAAGATTATTTTGTTTTATGTTGAACCCTTTGAATGCTGTGCACATATATGTTTTTTTCTGGTTTCTTGGAAACGTTTATCTGATTCCTGTATGAATGGCTTTAATTTAACCCTATCAAGACTTCAATGTGGGTTTCAAAGATTTTATTGATGCCTTGATCAAACCTCTTCAATGATGTGCACATATATGTCTTTTCTGGTTTCTTGGAAAAAAAATTCTCTGATTCCTGTATGAATATCTTTAATTTAACCCTCTCAAGACTCTATTGTAGGTCCCAAAGATTTTATTTCATGCAATACTGTTAACGAAAACCTATTTCTGATTTCTTTAAAAATATTTTAGACCCCCCCCCCCACCCCCCCCCCCCCCCCCCCCCAAAAAATTCTCTTTCTGTTTTGTTAAACTTTTATGCTTTAACCATTTTCACACAGTCTTCAATTTACTGGTGGCAGTCAAATTCTGTTTCTCTAGTTTGAAATTTTTCTTATTCTTTAAAATCACTGAGCCAAATTCATTCATTTATGGCACAGACAATCCTTGGAGTAAATCTTTTCTCCTTTGTTCAAATGAAGCTGCTGCCATTTTCAGGCTGGTGGAATTTACTTTTGTGATTTTCCCACAAAAATTACTATATCCCTTGGTGGTATGGGGTTAATGCTTCATAAGCCTAAAAGTCTTCTAAAATCCTATTTTTTATTCACTTGCAATACTGCTTAGATTTCTAGTTTGGAACTTACTTTGGTGATGCTTTCAAAGAAACTCATGAAGTCAAAATTTGGGCTCCCAAATTTGGGCTACACTCAAAATTTCTATTTTCAGACCCAATGGGCAGATGCGAAACAAATTTGTCTTGTAGCTTGTAGTATATAACTGGGTCATAAGTATTTCATTTATGCCGGATTTTTTTTCTTTGGGTGTGGGGGTGTAGAGAGAACCACAGTAGTTGAAAACAAAACAAATTTTTTTTTAATACTTCACAGAACAGAGCTTGCTAGGACGCTTTCTTAGGACCCGCAGAAATGAATGGCCAAAAAGTTGCCTTTCGTTGTGTCATAGCAAATCAAAACATTGCTCTTGCTGCTGATCACTTACTGGTACACTCATCTCTTTTGATAGGGGCGCGGTGTCGTTGTGGTGACCGGTTTTCGTCAGATCACCGAAGTTAAGCAACGTCGAGGCCGGTTAGTCCTTGGATGGGTGACGATGATGCCGTGTACTTAGGCGTACTGCACGTCGATGGTGTGCATGTCTTCACCCAATCTAACCCTGCCTGTGCTGCAGTGTGGAATTACGATGTTAGGGAGCTAGCAGCTGCTCGTCGTTGCTCGGTGGTTCTCTCCACCCGTAAAACTGTCACCGACACGATATGACCTTGGCTGTTAATATGTCGTTAAACCCTAAAAAATAATAAATAAATCTCTTCTGACAACTTGAGCCAGGTGAGCGTTTTAGGCTCACTTGAGCCTCTGGTTTTTGTATCTCAAGAACACACTAAATTTTTAAGCAAATCGGGCAGACTTTAATTTTTCGCCGTCATCCCAACTGTAGACCCCAGACGAATTGTTCGTCAGCTTCAAACTAATTGCATTTTTAGATGTGTTTTTACCAGAAAATATATTTACAACATTTCGAGAGAGAGTTCAACAAGAGGGCAAATATCCAACGTTCACGAAATACACGTCAAATTGACATTATTTTGAATAAATGGTCAACGCTGAAATGGTAACAGCTGTGTTTAATAGAGCCATGACGAAGCCAAACGTGTGTGACATTTTAAAGCTGTGAGTATTATCTGTACGAAGCTGTGTGGTACTGAAAATGAACATTTTAAATGAAAAATGTGCCAAAAACCCTCGAAATTTGAAGTGACTAAAAAGGCCAGATCGGGATGAGATTTTTAGCTCAACTTGATAAAGTCAAGCTAAGCTATTGCTGTCACGTGCAATCCGTCGACGTACGCACGTACGTACATCCACAATTTCCTTTCGCACACCGCACAAGTGGCATTTATGGTCGGATCGCTTTGAAACTTTGTATGTTTGTTTGGGGTGACCTCTAGATGGGAGCTATCTGTTTTCTTCCATTCCCGTCGAAAAACGTTGCCGTTAACAACGACCTTTGAACTTTGTGCATTGGCACGCCCTACATGGCACATTTATGAATGGATTGATTTGAAACTTGGTATGCTTGTTTACGATGACTTCTAGATGGGAGCTATCAATTTTTGTTCATTTTCCTCCGAATTTGTGCATCAACATTCTTCTTTTGTGTGGCCAACAGGGCGCATTTATAATAGGATTGTTTTAGAACTTGGTGGGGACGCGTTGGCGTTGCGGTAACCAATTCTCGTCAGATCACCAAAGTTAAGCAACGTCGAGCCCGTTTAGTCCTTGGATGGGTGACCGTCTGATCGATCGATTCGGACTCCCGCTTTGTGTCCTTGGGCAAGGCACTTCACCCCGGCTGTCCACATAGGGGCACGTTGACGCCGTGTACTAAGGCGTACTGCATGTCGACGATGCTCGTGTCTTCAACCAAGCTAACACTGCCTATGCTGCAGTGCGGAGTTACGATGTTAGGGAGCTGGCAGCTGCTCGGTGGTTCTCTCCGGGTACTCCGGCTTCCTCCACCCGTAAAACTGTCACCGACACGACATGACCTTGGCTGTTAATGTGTCGTTA
This sequence comes from Pictodentalium vernedei, assembly GCA_031216915.1. Taxonomy (NCBI): domain Eukaryota; kingdom Metazoa; phylum Mollusca; class Scaphopoda; order Dentaliida; family Dentaliidae; genus Pictodentalium; species Pictodentalium vernedei. Next base: position 281,190,724 of record CM062290.1, read on the forward strand.
ATCCCTAACAAATAAATAAATGTAGAACTTGGGATGCTCATTAGGCGAGACTTCTAGATAAGAGCTATCGATTAGCATTCATTTCTGTGAAAAAAAGTTGTCGTTTACAATGACCTTTGAATTTACTGTATTTGTGTATCAACATTCTTCCTTTACCCAGCCATACAGTTTACATTTAAAAATGCATGGGTGGCTCGGACATTGAGCACACACAATGCTGTTTTGTTAAAGGTTCAGAAAATATCCAGTGATCTTCAATTTTGCCATTCCACTTATAACTTACCAAGTTCAAGTTTGTCAATATGAGCTACAAAGAGTGTCATTGACATTTTCATTAGATATGGTTATGGTCGGAGATTTACAAAAGTTGAAAGTTGGAGACTTGATACAGGCGTTGATATCAAAAGAGGAAAAAACATGCTAATTGCGCATTGTTTTGGATAGAGGTGGAAAATAAAATAAAAAAACGGGCAAAAAACCAAACTAAACAAAAAAAAAATAATCCAAAATAACAGGCTTACGACCCCAATAAGTGATCCAACTTCGTTGGATGACTTAATAATTATTAAATTGTTATACAGTAAAAAGTGCCTAAAGGGGTTATTCTGTCCCAGTACCGCCCCTGTGTGTCTTCTGTGCACGAAAATCATTTCCTTGTGGTTCCATTTGCACCTCTGACTTTGAGTGTGGAGGCGTGCAAATTACTCGCACTAATGGCTTCATTTGGATTTCCCAGATACGATCAAGAAAACCTTGTTAGCTGTCACTTGAACTCTCCAAGTGAAGGACGGGAGCATCTGTCTAACTGCGGAATTCGAGACTAAAGAATAACACGTAGAGAAGTGGTCACGATCGTTCTCACCCGAAGGAAACAGGACCACCAGCAGACAAGGAGATGAAGAGTCCCTCGACCAAGCACCTGGAGCGCCCGATGTATGAGGAGTTCATGTGAGGGAAGAAGGGGGAGAGGAGATGAAGGCAGAGAGAGAGTTGCTACCAGAGAGGAAAATCTCAATTATCGACACCTCATAGACAACCAGTGTATTTCATACCTGTTGAAATGAAAAAAAACAGGTTCATTCCAACGTAACGGGGCTTAATAAACTATTTTTCTGATGCAAATCTTTAAAGAAAAGTCAAATTTGCAAAGCGGTTCTTGTATATGATAGTTCTGGGTGGACGTGAACATAGATCCAGATACTTATTTGAACTCAAACACAATTGGGTCACATTCGCGGTGTTGCACTTCGGATAGTTGTGATAAGTTTCTATCCTAAACTACAGAGGATAGAGTGCCACAATAGTAGAATGGTCAGACTACTTTGGCCTTGACCTTCACGTTGAAGTAATACAGAAATAGGCATTTAGGTCCCTCACCCCAAACTGTGAAGTGCACCACAAATGGTAATATTACAGTGAAAAGCATGCGTGATAGCCAATTCCAGGTATTCATGGGCCTTTAAAACTTAAATAGCACTTTAAATTGCGGCATTTTAAAAGTGTGAGAAGAGGAGAGAGGTTTTCCAATGAAGTTTAGGTTCCGCTCCACAGATTTCTAGGTATTTCCAATGAAAGTGTCAATGACACTGTAGCTTAACTTGTGTGTTGTGTTTGATGAAAAGGATAATGTTCAATGTTTATGAAAGGATTATGAAATAATACAAGAATTGTGATAATTGGGAATATGTTCATTTCTGTTCCCTATATGCTATGTTTATGATAAAAATAATATGAGGTGTACACTGTACTAAAGAGCTGAGGGGTGGGTTAATATGACCTCACAGTTAATGTATGTGGCCCTCACAGTTAACGTATATCAACAAAAGTTACTAAGTTACAGTGAAATTATTCCAAAACGAGTCATCCTATCAAGTTACATTAAAATCCCTTCATAAATATGGCCTGTAGACTGTACTAAAGGTTTTCGGGCTTCGGGTCCCTGTAGCCGTCAGTTTCCCAATTGCGTCCAAAGGGGACGTTCTCATCTAGACATTATATGAAGTCAACCTACCAAGTTACAATGAAATCCCTTAATAAATATGACCTGTAGACTGTGCTAAAGGTTTTTGGGCTTTGGGCTCTGGCAGCCATCGTGGTTGAATGATCACAACCAAAAGGGGACAATCTCATCTGGGCATCATCTGGAGTGATCCTACGAAGTTACAATGAAATCCCTTCATAAATATGACATGTAGACTGTGCTCAAGGTTTTTGGGCTTCGGGCCCCTGAAGCCGTCACAGTTGATCAATCACGACCAAAAGGGGATATCATCATCTAGGCATTATATGGAGTCAAGCTTACGGGTTACAATGAAGTCCTTCCATTAAATATGACCAATAGACTATGCTAAAGGTTTTGGGGTTTTGGGTTCGGGCAGCCATCAAGGCTGAATGATCGCGACCAAAAGGGGACGTTCTCATCTAGACATTATTTAGAGTCATCCAACCAAGGTACAATGAAATCCCTTCATAAATATCACCTGTAGACTGTGCTAAAGATTTTCGGGCTTTGGGCCAGTTGCCTAATGGTGTCCAAAAGGGGCTGTTCTCATCTAGACATTACATGAAGTCAACCTACCAAGTTACAATGAAATCCCTTCATAAATATGATCTGAAGACTGTGCTAAAGGTTTTCGGGCTTTAGGCTTGGACAGCCATCATGGTTGAATGATCGCAACCAAAAGGGGACATTCTCATCTGGACATCATCTGGAGTGATCCTATGAAGTTACAATGAAATCCCTTCATAAATATGACCTGTAGACTGTGCTCAAGATTTTCGGGCTTCAGGCACCTGCAGCCATCACAGTTGACCAACCACGACCAAAAGGGGATGTCATCATCTAGGCATTATTTGGAGTCAACCTAATAAGTTACAATGAAATCCTTCCATAAATACGACCTACAGACATGCTAAAGTTTTTTGGGCTCGGGCAGCCATCAAGGCTGCATGATCGTGACCAAAAGGGGACGTTCTCATCTGGACACTATTTGGAGTCATCCTACCAAGCTACAATGAAATCCCTTCATAATTATGACCTGTAGACTGTTCTAAAGGTTTTCGGGCTTTGGGTCCCTGAAGCCGTCACAGTTGCCCAATCGTGTCCAAAAGGGGACGTTCTCATCTAGACATTATATGAAGTCAAACTACCAAGTTACAATGAAATCCCTTCATAAATATGACCTGTAGACTGTGCTAAATGTTTTTCGGGCTCGGGCAGCCATCATGGTTGAATGATCGCAACTAAAGGGGACAATCTCATCTGGGCATCATCTGGAGTGATCTTGCGAAGTTACAATGAAATCCCTTCATAAATATGACCTGTAGAGGTGTTCAAGGTTTTCGGGCGCCTGTAGCCATCACAGTTGACCAATCACGACCAAAAGGGGGTGTCATCATCTAGGCATTATATGGAGTCAACCTAACAGGTTACAATGAAATCCTTCTATAAATATAACCCTTTGCCTATGCTAAAGGTTTTTGGGCTCGGCCACGATCAAGGCTGAATGATCTCGACCAAAATGGGACGTTCTCATCTAGACATTATTTGGAGTCATCCTACCAAGTTACAATGAAATCCCTTCATAAATATGACCTGTAGACTGTGCTAAAGGTTTTCGGGCTTCGGGCACCTTTAGCCGTCAAAGTTGCCCAATCATGTCCAAAAGGGGATGTTCTCGTCTAGACATTATATGAAGTCAACCTGCCAAGTTACAATGAAATCCCTTCATAAATATGACCTGTAGACTGTGCTTAAGGTTTTCGGGCTTCGGGCTCGGGCAGTCATCATGGTTGAATGATCGCAACCAAAGGGGACAATCTCATCTGGGCATCATCTGGAGTGATCCTACGAAGTTACAATGAAATCCCTTCATAAATATGACCTGTAGACTGTGCTCAAGGTTTTCGGGCTTCGGGCACTTGTAGCCATCACAACTGACCAATCACGACCAAAAGGGGATGTCATCATCTAGGCATTATATGGAGTCAACCTAACAGGTTACAATGAAATCCTTCCATAAATATGACTTTTTGCCTATGCTGAAGGTTTTTGGGCTCGGGCACCCATCAAGGCTGCATGATCGCGATCAAAATGGGACGTTCTCATCTAGACATTATTTGGAGTCATCCTACCAAGTTACAATGAAATCCCCTCATAAATATGACCTATAGACTGTGCTAAAGGTTTTCGAGCTTCGGGCCCCTGTAGTCGTCACAGTTGCCCAATAACTTCCAAAAGGGGACTTTCTCATCTAGACAGTGTATGAAGTCAACCCACCAAGTTACAATGAAATCCCTTCATAAATATGACCTGTAGACTGTGCTAAAGGTTTTCGGGTTTTAGGCTCGGGCAGTCGTCACGTTTGGCAGATCATGCCCAAATGGGGAAATTCTCATCTAGACATCATAAGGAGTCATCCTACCAAGTTACAATGAAATCTCTCCACATTAAACATGACCTGCAGACTGTGCTAAAAGTTTTTGGGTTTCGGGCTTGGGCAGCCATCACGGTTGATAGATCATGCCCAAAAGGGGACGTTCTCATCTAGGCATTATACAGAGGCATCCTACCAAGTTACAATGAAATCCCTTCATAAATACGACCTGTAGACTGTGCTAATGGTTTTTGGGTTTTGGGCGCGGGCAGCCATACCGGTTGCCCGGTCGCGACCAAAAGGGGACGTCCTCATCTAGACATGACCCCAAACCTGCATGTGAAATTTCGTGACGATCAGACAAGAACTGTGGGGTGTAGCCCGTGCTAAAGGAAAATGTGAACAGACGTCACAGACTCACAGACTAACAGACTCACAGACTCACAGACTAACAGACTTCCGCACGCGTGATGGCATTAGCTTATCTTGACTATGTCAAGTTAAGCTAAGAATGACATGCATACACTCTCTTCAAATGCAAATATTCTTTAACTCTCTGCACTCTGATGTCAAAATACCGACATTTCAAGCCCCGATTTTTCCCTTAATAGCACTGGGAATTGAATCAAATCAATCTTGTTTGACAGAGCTCAATGAGCTCTGTCAAACAAGATTGAATTGATTAAATTCCTAATTGCATTTTGGGAAAAATTTGTGGTTTTAAATTTCGATATTTCGACATCAGAGTGCTGAGGGTTAACTTAGTTATCTAACCCATACCACGTATTACATTTTCCAAATCCACTAAAAACATACAACATCGCCTGATTAAGTAGAAATAAACGACCTGAATGTGGGTGAAATAATTTTCTGTCGACTACAAGGCTTTAACCTGGAAAGTTGCATGAAAAAATGCCGAAACCAGCCATTTTCAGCCACTCAGCAGCCTAAAAAGCAAACTTTTCCCACTACCCTCCACCCTCGCCCCCTTACCTACCCGTTTAGCATATCACCCCCCTTTTTCTAAAATTTGAAGAAAAAAAATCATATGGTTCAGACTCATTTTAGTTACATGCTTTGTAGGTTATGAACTACTAAATAAGTAAACATGTGACTTGGAGCATTGACACCCAAAGTTGTGAGTAGGATTGGGTTGTTCAGCCGGTTGGTTAAATATATTTTGACTTTGAAACCATTAAATAAAATTTTGATTCGTCCACTTTAGAAAGGATTAATAAGTTTGTTTGTAATTTAATGGCGGAATGTGTGAGAATCACACAAAAACATGAGGCATGGAAAAAAAGTGTCCGGTCATTCAGTGCAAGACCATACGGTAGTTGTGAAAATTCGAAATTTAAACTGAAATTAGATGCGGCAACATCTATTTTTTCCAGTTTAATATTTTCAAGAGATGGAGTACACTGTGGAAGTATGGGTATTTTTTCAAAAGAACTTGGTGTGTTGTACAGAGAGTGAAAGGTTAGCACTGTGGTCAATGGGGATTATTTAGGCGTTCACAACCTGTAACAACTCCGTCCACAAGTGACATTTTAAAAAGTAGTCAATGTTTCGAAGACATTGTTTCCCATAATTTCCCAGGTAATTTACCCTATGTTTCAGACTCCAACTCTGTGACCAAAACTTCAAATTCCCTTGTCCAAAAAAATAGCCTAATGTGATCATATATACATCTCCAAGTTACACATTGGTTTCAAAATACGCCCATAGTTTATATACTACTCGAAGTTTGCTAAGCACCAAATATTTGACACATCATTGTGAAATTTGCTTGTGACACATGTGCGATATTTTTTGGTGGATATGATTGAGGAATGTATTGAGATGGTCCCCAGTGTTTACATTAGCTCTCTTGACAGGCAGACTTTTCGTGACAGTCATGGAAAGCATGTACCCCTTGATTTTCATGATGTTTTTGTGTACTGTCTACAAGTACATGACATTGGTAGGGTATTCAATATTCATTTCAACACAAACCCTTGTGATTTAATGATTGAATATGGCAAATGCAAATGCAAGAAGACATTTGTCTGAAGAGGAAATGTGGCAGGCTGTAGGGATGGTGGGGCAAGGGGGATATCCATCGTCAGGTTGGTGAAGTCCTTGGTGTGCACCTTACGGTGTTCACCACAGTCTGGGCAAGATTTCAGCAGTATGGCACACCAGTAATACGGCATGGTGGTGGCAGAGACAGGGCAACATCTGCAGCTGAAGACCGGTATTTGATTATTCAGGCCCGTAGGAACCGCTTTGTCACAGCAACCCAGCTTCGCAGTGACCTTCAGAATACATCCATGGTAAATGTTTCGACGCAGACTATCCGGCAAGGTTGCACGAAGGTGGTCTCCGATCGAGAAGACCATGTACTCGCATTCCGCTGTCCCAGAATCACCGCCAGACACGATGTGAATGGGCCATAGACAAGAGAAGATTGGCGACCTGTACGTTTTACAGATGAGTCAAGGTACTGCCTAGACCACACAGATCTACGTTCTAGGGTATGGAGAAGACCAGGAGAGCGATTCCATGCAGCCAACATTGCTGAGCATATAACCGCTATGGTGGAAGGTCAATCATGGTCTGGGGCGGCATCAGCTGGGGTGGACGTACAGAGCACTGTGTCCTTGAACGTGGTACATTGACTGCACAACGGTATATTGATGAGATCCTGGATGTCCACGTCAGATTGTATGCAGGTGCAGTGGGTGATAAGTTCATTCTGGTGGACGATAATGCCCGTCCTCATGTTGCCCATGCTGTCGGGAGTACCGACAGAGGGAGGGGATTGAGCGTATGGACTGGCCAGCAAGATCCCCTGACCTCAATTCAATCGAACCTGTCTGGAATGAGTTGCATCTTGCAATTTCAGCCCATCCAGTCCAGCCAAGAAGTGTCCAGGAGCTTGGAGCCATGCTGGTCCAAGAATGGAACAACATCCCACAAAGGACCACCAGGAACCTGATTGTGAGCATGAGAAGGCGTTGTCAAGCTGTAATTAACAATAGTGGGTCTCGTACTCGATATTGAAGCCATACCAGTTCGCTCCGTCAACTTTTTGGCATATTGAAACATTTCCTCTTTTACCCAAAATATCCATTTTGCATGGTTATCGTAAATAAAAAATAATGTCAAACACAAACAAAATCTTAATTTCTGTACTTAAATCATTAAAGATATAATTAAATAAAAAATATATACACTTTTATTACAATATTTCAACTAAAACGTAAGACAGGTGGTTTGATGTAGGGCTACGTACTTGGTGCTTACAGCTTAGCAAACTTTGAGAAGTATAATTTTACACCTGTGCAGTAGTGTAAAACTGTGGTGCGGAACCTTACATTGACGATCATTTTGAAATCCATGATGGTGCCCGTAGTTGAGGTTGGTACACGTGTGACCTGCACTTACTTGAAAGTACAAACAAAAATCTACCAGATTTGAAAGATTGGTCGTTTCAGTCTACATTTGGGCCGAAATATCTGGGCCGAAATGCTTTAGGCTTTAGCAATGAACATTAATGACCTTGATGAGAAATGACCTTCACTCCTTCACGCATGCTTATTGCTCTATTTTTGTACCCTGGCTCACTTTGATTTGTGCAGGTGTTGGTGCAAGTTGTAAGTATTTTCGTTCAGTCGAATTACTACTTTTACATGTTTTGTTTCAATTGGGGTTTCTTGATAAAATTATAAAAAAACTGGATAGGTATATATATCGTATTCTAGGTTTGAGAGGAGAGATGTCGCTTCTAAAAATGGCATTTTTAGAAGCAAGTTTCGTAAATTTTTCTTCCAATTCTGACGTTGACTGAACACTTATTTAGCATTCACATCGACTTGCGTTTTTGTATTGGTGTTATTCATTGTTCATCAGCGTAAGGTTCATAAGAGATCTTCAACGCAGCTTGTACAAAATTCTGACGGACCCGTATGAAGGCGATAAAATAGCTTACTCAACACTTCTTGTAGTCGGCTACTGCTGAAATAAGCAATCACTCCACAGAATGTGACCTTGAAGTGCCAAGCCTCTGAAGGTCAAGGTGTCTTGACGACTCCGTGAAAGCCGACGTGGCCGCTATCATTTCCTTAACAGTTTTAATTTAATAGTTAGAAGAAATGATTATAGAAACCGCAAGAACCTCACAACTCTTGAAATGCATCATAACCTATTGGTATTATTATTAAGGTGATAGTAATTAGAGACTTGCGCCTTGGCGGTTTCGTTTTTTGGAGCTCGGTTTCGGCAGGGAGGTTGGGGGGGGGGGGGGGCGTTCACTCCCGATACTCTCTATTGTTATCTGGCCCTCTAGCGGTTGGCGTCAGAATAGCTCCAAAATAACACTGAGGCTATGGGGAAAATAAATTCGACTTTTTCATAGAAAACGGACGTTTTTACAAAGATTCGGTACAAAAAATAAAAATAATGCCCAGTATCCGATAATGTGGTAATTTTTGGGGATATAATAATCTTAATGTACTAATATTTATATATACCACCCAATACCAAATAGTTACAAGCTCATCAAGTGGGTTATTTCCTCCAACGGACGGGTACTTTCAACTCACCAAATGACACGTTCAGCAACCAGATAACAACAACTGGGTCGCCTCTTCTAATCCAGTATAAATACCATTCTCTTGGTGACGTCACCAGTTCTCATTACTCTTCTGACCAGTTTACCATTCCAATTGCTGATTCCATATTGTAGGAGTAATAATAGGGGCAAATTATGCTACAATAAATTAGGGCTGTCAAGATTAATCGACTGTTGATCGGTCACGGCAAAATTGATTAGTATTTTTCGTTGTCAGATAATCTGTAAATTGTATCCCATTTTAGACGTTTAATAATTAAAAGAAAATTTGATGAAAAAACTATTGTTTCTAAAGGTAAAGAGTTAAGAACATCGATGTTAACCCCCCCCCCCCCCCCCCCCCCCCCCCCACACCACCCAAGAAGCTGTTGGAAGCAATTGTCTTTCAGGTACATTCATCAAAGCTTTGATGTTCTGAACTTTCCAACCGTCAGTGTAATAATCAAGTCCGGTGGGCAGTTGCGAAGTTCGCAACTGCTGACTGGTCTTGATTGTTACACTGACGGTTCAAAAGTTCAGAACATCAAAGCTTTGAATGTACCTAAAAAAGGATCGTCTTCATTGTTTCCTTGGGGTAGGTCAACTGACTTGAACTTCATTTTTATCAACTTCAAAGAGAGGGGGGGGGGCATTTAGGTACGATTAATCGATTATCATCGATTATTTGCGATGATTAATCGATTCCTAAATTAAAAAATCGTGACAGCTCTACAATAAATCGCGCAGAATGTAAGTACTGGAGTCGAAAGTACCTTCTTTAGTGCGTATTTTTAAGCTAATAAACATGGATGAAAATGATACATACATGTATTTCCTAAATTCGTGTATATTTCTTATACTTTACCACACTGAGCACGATAGTTTTATTTCGTAATTCGGTCTTGTTTTTTTTACAGTCAGACGCATTCAACCATCTAATATACACCTGCAAGTATGCTGTAGAAAAAAGGATTTCTCTTACTGTTCGCTGTTTGGCTGTACGCAAAATGACTCGTTCGTTCTCTCTCAGACACAAACACATTCGTAACACATCGCATTCAGAATAAACACACGCCTGAACACGAATAAGCAAGTTTTCCCGTTTTATTGGAAGATACACCAATAAAATAAAAATGGACAGACCCTAGCAGTAAAACAAATAATGTTATTTGTAAAATATGCATTTTCTTGTTAACTTTGAAGTAGGTAATTCAAAACGGGAAACAGATGTTTTGTCTGCCAGCTGAATCGTCCGCTTGCATTTTTACCCAAATCGTCCGCCAGTGTTTTAAATCGCAAAACATGTGATGGAAAATAACTCTAATATTTATGCTGTATGAAATACTGGTTTGCATGGCATTTTTTAAATGTCCAACATAGCACATTTTTCAAAAAACATTTCTTGGCATAAATTCTTATGTATTTGCACTAATTTTATACTTTGTCAATTATAACAATTTCTCTTAATAGGGCCTCGCCGTGAGGCGGACGCCCTGTAGTGATCGCTCTGTCTGTCCGGGCTGTAATCTTTCTCTCTTAGTAGATAAGGTTTTGATATTTGACATGTGGGTATATTATCTCAAGACGATGTGTCGCGTACCAAGGTTGCCATGCTTTGAACTTTGACCTCAAGGTCAAATTATTCCATTTTCGAGGTTCTTTTCTGACAAGTTCGTGTCCGGGGTGTAACTTTTTTCCCTTAATAGATAGGGTTTTGATATTTGGTATGTGGATAGATTATCTCAAGACGACATGTCGCATACCAAAGTTGCCATGCTTTGACCTTGAAATTTGAACTCAAGGTCAAATTATTCAGATTTTGTTGTTTTATTCTGACAAGTTCGTGTCCGGGCTGTAACTTTTTTCCCTTAACAGATAGGGTTTTGATATTTGGTATGTGGGTAGATTATCTCAAGACGACGTGTCGTGTACCAAGGTTGCCATGCTTTGACCTTGAAGTTTGACCTCAAGGTCAAATTATTCAGAATTTGGGTTTTTTTTCTGACAAGTTCGTGTCCTGGATGGGATTTTAATCAGATTTTACCTATTGCTTGAAATATTTTAGTATTATGGTTCACATCAGTTTATGCCTTACATCAGTTAGTTGATGTGGGGCCCGCAGACATGGATTCCATCTGCGTGATATCAAGTTTTTTTTTTTTTATAATTTTGCAATTACTTATGGTTAAGCAAGGTTGTGTTTTTCATTGAATACTGGCAAAATTATAAGATTTTTTATCAAATTTATTTAATATTCTATAAGTTTTGGTGCGTTTCTTAATATAATTAATTCTGTAATCTATTTGTTAATAATTATTCATTGTTATGTGCCTGTGGTGCTGTACAATGAATTATTGCAAAATGAAAGGATTTTAATGAAACATAATATATCACAAGTTCTGTAATTTTTCAGGTGGACTTCCAATCAAATTTGTTAATTTACAATTTTGCACCTGTAATATTGGGAAGAGATCACATGCTACTGTATGTAGCACTCTGTATTATTCTATAAATTATGGTTACTGAACTTCACTGATAACTTTTTATACATTTATTATGGTTGTGAAATAGCCTTACCTACAGAAGGTAACAACTGACAGATAACTTATTAGGGCTGAATTGCTGTCATAAGTTTTCAAGAGGGAACCAAATTACAGGGGAAGAAACTGAAAATGCTGTTTTCACAAAGCATCTAGAACTCTGAGTCTGGTAGTTACTCGATGATTTTCTGTGGTCCTCTGCTACTGGTAGTGGTACAGTTAAAACTAGAAGTCCTGTCGTGAAATGCGCACAAATAGCACGTTGATCTGCGCGTTAATCTACGCGGTTATGACCATAGTAAGGCTGCCAAATTCTGTATATATGGCCTGTGCATAAGCAATGTTTCAGCCAATGGACCTCCGGGTAACCCGGAGGTCCATTGGCAGAAACATTGCATGTGTTTGCTATGAGTAACCAAGAGAACCTGCCGGGCTTTGGATGCCTTTCGATATGGCAATTGCGCGCAATTCCAACGCGCAATTAAGCCTAGATAAGCGCACTATTCGTGACAGGACTTCTAGTTTTAACTGTACACCAGTTTCTCCCAGATGTAAAACTGCTCGACACATAATAACACTTTGGCCAGTCGCTGGTTTGTCGTGGTTAAAACACAATATGACTCTGGATGTGGAAAGTGTAATAAAACCCAAATGAATAATTACATGTAGATAAATAAATGGGATAATTTGTGATATTTAATTATATACTTCATATATTAGATGCTGCCTTGGAGTTGGAGTGGGAGCAAACATTTTCAGTCCCTCCTTTTTAAATACTAAAAATATACCTCCAATGGGAGGCCGAATAGTACACGAAAATTATTGGGCGGAAACGTGCAAGGGAGAAAAACAATGGAGTCTGCAATTCACACATTCATAGTAGACCACAAACAAAGCAACAAACATATACCTACATATATACACCACACATGTTGTGTTATTTTCGAGTTGTACTGCAAATAATTTGAACTTGAAGGTCAAACAAACCATTTCATTCAAGATTTTCACTCTTCTCTCTAGCCTGCTCCAGTCGGCATTTTTATGCATAAAACTTGATAGTCTGGCAAACACGGCGCGCTATTGTATTAAATTGGGTCTGTAAGTATTCTGTCAACTAACTTATCATTATCTTTCGGAATGCAATAAAATGACACCCCCACCCACAGTATTTTTTAAGTATTATTGCAGTTGTTAGAAGCACATAAATTTGCATGACGACATTTTACTTCAAACTGATGCCAACCGCCAGGGGGACAGAAACTGGGCTAATATCAGGTTTCGACTCGAGTAGATTCTCTGGTAGATTCTATACTCCGTGGTTTCGGGTAGCATTGCAACACCATTTTTCCCCCTTAAGGGGACGTCCAACCTAACTTTGGTCAAATTTCATGCAATTTTCTTTCAAGTCTAAAAAAAAGGCACAAAATGAATAACCCCAATAAATTATATACCAAAATGCTTGGAATGAAACATAGAACATGTGGAAACTGAAATTTGCCATGGAACTGCTGCCATGTGTAAATAGCACCACCTGAAAGTCTGCTATGGCATAAGTAAGAGAACAAAATTTTTACAATAAAATACCTCAAAATAAAATAACAGCTGTGTTCTATAAACATTGAAGTACATACTCGAAGAAATCTTTTCCTAATTCATGAAAGTAATAAAGATTGAGACCAAATGTTATAAGTGGAGTGCTCACTGTTTGAAGGCAGACATTTTCTTTTGTTTATGTTTTGATTTGGGGAGTTCAACAAAGGTCAACTTGAAGGAGTCCACCAGAAGAAGTATGGAAGGACAGAAGAGTGTCTCCCAATATAAAGATGTATGTGTCACTGTGGTGGTTTGGACAGAAACTATGATATTCTCCTATGTAGAATGCACTACAAAGTCATACATTGTAGTTGAATAAATATATTTACAAACCCCTTGCACTGTAACCCCTTTTATCCCATGCATCAATTTGATAGTGATTAAATTGTTAAATTTGTCTGGTTTATCAATAAGTATAATAGCTTTGTTTACTCTTGGACACCAATACACTCATGATATCTGTTGGAGAAGAAATAAGGGTAACTGTAACCTGTCACTGCAATAAACCATCTAATGTACTTAAAAGTACACTGTTATTCAAAACACATCAAATCAACCTTACATAACCATTATTGCATGTACTTTCCCCGAGGAGGCTTATTGGCATATTGGGATCAGAAGGGCACATCCAAAGGGTCTCACATATTTTTTTCAAGAACGCAATACACAAAGCAATCCCCAAAAGGTGACAAGTGAGCTCCATTTGACACAACAAATTTCCCGTTCCTTGGGGGAGGGAGGGGGGGGGGGAGGGGGCTCTCTTCCTTGTATGACTATACCTCCTGCACTCAATTCATATGCCTTTTTTCTCAAAGTTTAACTCTTTTTTTTCTTTTTGAAGATCCTAGACATACATGTACATGTTCCAAACACTTATCAGACAGGTAACCCTCCAAATAAGTGTGTCTGCAAAAATCATGTTACATTGCAAATCATTCTTTTTAGACTTTAAGTTCTGGACCTTTCATGCTTCTTACTTCCAACTATAACACTTAATTTATCGATTAATGGGTGAATAGAAAAGTCCTCCCATAATCAACATTTTGAGTTCCATAAGCCTTCATAACAGCTCCGATAAAAGTGTCAAACATCAGATTGGTGGCTTTATACAGAATATTTTTATTTCCGATTTCAATTGCATGTGAGACTGCTGCCTATACTGCCTCAGTGTGAGTATTTTCATTCTGGTCACACGTTGGAGGTTGAATAATATCTCTTTTTTTTAAATCTTTTAAAGTTTTTTTTAAATGCTGACGAGACTCGACCGGCCCACAAAGGCACTCAAAAGCCGATTTCTGAAACCTACAATATGATCAGAAATCTAGTTTACTTGCGTTTCCCACGGCGTTTGCAAATGAGCGACAACGGCATCTGTCGGTGAAGGGAAGGGTGTCGGAAACAATATCCACGTGTCTTTTAATTTTAAGTTTTAATTTTCAACTTTGTTTTATCTCCGGCGGCACTTCAAAAGAGTTACGGGAGCACATTGTTTTATTGGTAATCGAGACTTCCAGTGTGAAAAAAAGTCACTAATCTTTTTCACCCTTGAACGCGGTATGGACACGGTGATTTATTCATTCATAATTACACGGTGTCTACCGGTGATTTTTTAAAAAATGACCACCGCGTTGGGTGTTTGAGGAGACGTAATACACTTGGCACATACTGTACATGTTCCAAACACTTATCAGACAGGTAACCCTCCAAATAAGTGTATCTGCAAAAATCATGTTACATTGCAAATCATTCTTTTTAGACTTTAAGTTCTGGACCTTTCATGCTTCTTACTTCAAACTATAACACTTAATTTATCGATTAATGGGTGAATAGAAAAGTCCTCCCATAATCAACATTTTGAGTTCCTTAAGCCTTCATAACAGCTCCGATAAAAGTGTCAAACATCAGATTGGTGGCTTTATACAGAATATTCATTAGGTTGTTGCTTGATAAGTAATAGGAACAAAATCTTCAACAGAAATATTTTGTAGCAATACATTTGAGGGTATCAGCAGGCACTTTCCAACAAATTGTAACAAATCAACTAGTAATAAACAAAATTTTCTAACTCAAAAGAGTGTAAAAGTATCACAACTCTGAAAAAATGTGGGAAGAAACACATGCTACAGCAGCTGCACATACATTGTTTCCCCATGATGCTCGATCACAACACCAAATATCGTTCATATTGGAGTAACAGTGGTTGAGATACAATGGAGAATGTTGGTACATGTAATGATGTACATGTATGGGTAAAAGGACAGAGGTCACCACTGCACGGTCCTAGATGCACCTTTGATTTTACAACTTCCAGGTCTGGGGCATAATAATCACAACACACCCACCTTATCAATTCATAATTTCAGTAAAATAAAAGGAATTATCAATTTTAATTAGTTTATAGATGATGGGAAATATTTGGCTTCCTTCGCCTTCTCGTACTAGTATTAATTATCACAAACAATATCAGTTTGATGCCGACAAACGAAACTGGATGCATGTGGTCTGGTTAAAAAGTAACTCGGCATGGATAATGAAGAAATTGCGAATATTTCATTTGTTTAAAAGCCAATTGCAGCTAATTTTGACTGTGGATTCGATAATTCGTTTCAGTTTTGACCACACGGTCACGCTGACAGCGGTTATGTTTATTGTGATATGCAAATTGGGAGATAGTTTCCGGTGAAGGATATTAGTCACATTTGTCAGTGTAAAACGATGACAAAGGACACTGATCGACGCTTGTGTTAGTATGGTGGGTTGCAAGAAAAAACTAAATTCTCAGCATCACCCAAGCGCACCTTATTTAAAAGCGCGAATGCATCATTTTCAACCCATCTTGAATCTGTCCTTTGCAGACATCAAACACAGCCGCGACAAATTCCATGGTTACTAGGAAGTAAATAACTTCACAACATCGGGGGAAATCAACACGGCCGCTCAATATAGTTCCAGGTCACTTGGAATATACTTCGTGAAAAAGTGATTTCTGAAGCATTCTGCTTACTTTGTTATGAATATTGCCTTATTTTATGTGTATTGTCCCGATTTTATACACTCGGTTATTTTTTTACAAGCGGTTCATGTTGTCTTTCTCGTGCGCAATAATTCAGATTTTTTGTCAAAAAAGTTCAGACGGCCTGTAAACACGAGAGGGAATTTCGAACCATATTTTGCAGTTATGACATTAACAGCTCAAGTATTTGCTGTCACCTGTTTGCAAATCCGCTCATAGATTGTCTCGAACAAATAAAGGGCGTGATCACGTCCTTGCATTCTTACGATTGCCCAAATTGAGTATTTCTGCAAGAACCACATCGTAATCACATGACAGGAATAAACATCATTGAAACATGGCCACATCCGGAACATCAAAAATTTGTGTTGATGTTATTGAATTCAAACATCAAAACCCACCAGAGTGTGTGTCAAAAAAATGCTTTCTCCGAGTCTGTAGTATGTTATCATTATATTGAGGACAAGGCTTTTGAATTATCAATTATTTTGTGGTTTTACCGGTTCGTTACTTATGCCATTGGCAAATTAATCTTCTTCAAAATCATAAAATTCGCTTTTTTTCCTGAAAAAAATTATATGTACCTTTTCTCTGCATGTTACTCATTATTTTGAAATATAATTTGCCTTTCCTTACTTCTCTTATCTGTTTCTGAGGCATTGGGAAACATATCAACAAATTGACCAAAGTTAGGTTGGACGACCCCTTAATGAAACCAGTAACACTATACATTTTCTCAAAGGTACATGTCTTTGATTCATTATGAAAAAAAATCGTACGTTGATGTCTTTATTATTATGGAAGATGTATACAGTCATTCAGGGTATAACGGGTCACCTTTCATATTTTGGTTTATTTCTCTCAAAATAAGTTGTCCAAATTTTGTTTTTCGTTTCTGACACTCATTATTGCAGCGGAAATCTTCAGAGAAAGCTTCTGTTTATTTTATAAAATTAGATCGTTTACCTGTCGCAATTTGGCCAGTAACGGGTTGCCTGTGTCTATAAAGAATCGCCCTCTTTGGCACCCACTGACGATCTATTTTTGCACTTTAAATGTATTTATTGGACACAAAAAGTCTTTTGTGTCTTCTCTGAATTAATTTTACCACACTAGTCACAACTTTTACAGCGGAAAGAAGTGGATCAAATGCAGTAGTTTTGCGTTAATTTTCTAAAAATAGTTCAACTTGAGCAGTGTTCATTTAGGTTTTACTGTGCATGTCTGACAGTGACCCGGTATTGACAACTCGACTCGCTGTTGAAACGGAATAAATATATCATGATGCCAGATATTTATCCCAATTATTTTATAGTGAATTTTAAGCATAGACAAACCTGTTCATATAATAATACTTACATTCAGTCATTCACACTCTTTATATTTCTTTTCCCGTAGTTGGGGGCACGGTGGCTCAGTTGGTAGAGGTGCAGGCTGCAAGCCGAGAGGTCCTCGGTTCGAATCCCACCTGCGGCAACCGCGTTGTGTCCTTGGGCAAGACACTTCACCCCGATTGCCTACATGGGGGCACGATGACGCTGTGTACTGAGGCGTACTGCACGTCGATGGTGCGCCTGTCTTCAACCAATCTAACCCTGCCTGTGCTGCGGTGCAGAGTTCAGAGTTACGATGTTGGAGAGCTGACAGCTGCTCGTCGTTGCTCGGTGGTTCTCTCCGGGTACTCCGGCTTCCTCCACCCGTAAAACTGTCACGGTCACGATTAGCCATTGTGCATAAGTATGTGACCTTAAACACCAATAAATAAATAAATAAATAAATTTTCCCGTAGTTGAGACAAAAACTTTTTTACGGTTTCGCGTGTCGAAATTTTCTTCCGGCACACATTCAGTCTTTTAAAAAAAAATCGCTTTTGTCAACAAAAACAACAATGAACTCGCGAAACTTTAAAAGACAATGGGCAACATATAAATTCACAAACCTGGAATAAAATTTTAGTTTGAAATGCTCTTCAAATTCGATTTTTTAAGACTCGGCATCACCTGACCCGTTACTGCCTGAATGACTGTATGATTGAATTAAGGGAGGGTTGAAGGGTCACGAAATGCGTTCCTTAAAAAAAACTTAAAAAAGCAACCCAGTTTAATTACAGACAAAAGTCTGTTGTTATTCTCAAAATTTTTAAAGCATTTACATTCTGTATCATTATACATCATATCTGAATAATTAAAACATACAAGTCATCTACCTTTTCTCTTGGACTGCCCAAATATGTGCCTCGTAATGAGTCGTATAATAAAATTTACTGGAAGCATAATGAAGAAATGGGATGGAGAAACGAAGGGTTCGGGTAGGGATAGTTGTTGAAGAAACTGAAAAAGAGTACATTGTACGTGGGGACAGTATTAAATTGTTTATGTCAGAATGGTGGAGAGGGGCTTAGGTGGAGTACATGGGAGGGGTGAATGATGGCCTTCTCTTATGAGAACCACAACAAATCGGCGACTGGCCGAAGTGTTATTATTATCAATAGACATATAAGGGGCAAATAAGCCGGAGGTACGAAAAAGCCAGGGTCCAAAAGAGCCAAGGTCCGAATGAGCCGGATACTGGCTTTTTACAGCTACCGGTACAGTTATCGTTATTATCGGTAAGGTCAGTTTGACTCGTTAAAACGATATAATACGGGGGTAATTGACGGAAAACACGGTTGACATCAGGGACCAGTCTAGGGGGGAATTTTAGGGAGACTTCAAGTCTCCCTCCAGAAAAAATAGGGAGACTGCAGAGTCATGTAGGGAGACTTCATAGGCAAGTGGGGAAAATTAAGAATATTCATGTACCGCCCCACCGCCCCATCATATTTTCAGTGTGTAATTATTGACTGAAAATCTCCCCACTGCTACCCTCTCCTTCATGACCCCTCCCCTCTTCCTCGTGTCAATCCCACAGCACCCTCCTGTGGTTGCCTTTCACCAAAGTCTACTGAACTAATAATTTCCTAAGTCTGAAATTGTGAACAGGACCAGATGTAAGAAGGTTGCTTTGGAGGTACTTTGTTAGTTAATAAACAAAATACATTCTGGGGTCGAGTATTTTGTAAAAGAAATGTCATTTCGCATCATTTTTAATGCATTCCGGTGTCATACCGTGTCATTTTGTGGCATTCCAGTGTTTAGGAGGACCCTTTTTCAAGATCGTCCACATGCACACTTGTGTCCTGTACAAAGCTTTTCTTGTCATCACCAAAGCTTTTTTTTCATGTGTTTCAATTCCATTCATGTTTTTCTAGGAATAGACAGTCCAACCATTAACAGTCATCAGCAAAACGAAATGAAAATACCTTGTTATAAAATACGTCCATTGTGTATACATTTTCACCATCCTAAGCGACGTAACCTATTTTCCAACTGGGTTATTTTGTTGAGTCGCGTAAGTCACCTATTTTCGTTTCGACAATTGAAGCTCCGACTGAAACGCAACAAAACAGAAATAAAAAAAAATCTGCCAAAAGCGACAATAGATAACTGATTGTCGTGTGATTTCAAATAAATGGACGTTTATTTGACGAATTAAAATTCCCATTTATCACGCTCGAGCACATTCGATTTTTGAACATAATCGTTTTCATGTAATTGTAAACCTCGCATCACTCAGTTCAGCCTTTCCTCATTTTTTGGCCAATTTTTAGAGGGCGACTTGTAATCGCCCCTCTATTTTTCTAGGCGACTTTGGGCTTAGAAGGGCGACATAATCGCCCTAGTCGCCCTCACGGCTGGTCCCTGGTTGACATCATGATTTGACATTCAGATTGATTACTTGGTACCAGTATTTACTACGTATTCAGTTGATTTCTTGATAAAAAATAATTTTGAAGTTTTCAATGTCGACGAAACCTCACTTACTCTTTTAGTGCGCTTTCAAGATGCGGAAATATGTCAGAATTGGGAATTCCTCTCTCAAAATAGACTATCTTTTCGAGATTTTTGGTCTGTATTGATATTGAAAAACAACGTAACAAGAGGTGTTATAGCCCCCATATTATATTGAGATTGATATATCCTTAAGTTGATAATTATGTGAGAAAGATTTTTTTTTATTTCTGCATTTTCTGACTGGTCTAACTCTTTTTGCACTCCGTGACCTTGTTTACATCTTTGTTACACTGATATATTGTACATATAGCTGTTGATTGTTTAATTGTTTAAATAGGTCAATGACCTTGTTTACTTGAACTTTAACAGAATCCCCCAGAAACAAACAGAACATTGCAGAAACTTCCTCTTCTGGGACATTCTATCTGGTTACTATATAAAGGTTTGTCAACAGAATTCAAAAACTCATTTTTTAGAAAGCCATTTCAGAAGAACTTATTTTCACAGCAGTTGTTTCCATTGGAGATTATTATTGTTTCAGAACAGTGCATTTATTATAGAAGCAGTGCTTCTTTGTGAATTTGGAAGATTGATTCCAAAAGAGAATTTTGAAGAGAACTTGTTCGTCTTGGAAAAGAGAATTTACACTTTCTGTGAAAAAGAATAATACTTTGTGAAAAGCCAGGATTCTACTGGATTGTTTGGAAATTACCTGTGGCGCCAATACTTCTTGGATTTTTACTCCATTTGAATTTTGTGGAGAATTTTATTATATTTTATTGGAGACTGCTGAAATTTCTAAGTGAAAATTTTATTATAAATCTACGGGATACTGTTTCTGAAGAGACATTCTTGGATTTAATACTATATCTACCAGCTGGTAACTTTCTTCAGAAGATACTTCACCACTGGATTACTGGATTCTGTCAGACTGTACTTTGGACTAATTCTATAATTGATAAGTACCATTGTGTTTTTTTTTATTTTCTGTAACCCAATTAGTGTAAAAGATCTTTGTATCATTTTTTTTTATATCAATTTTTTTTAATTAAATTTCAGAATAGTTAAATTCATAGTTATTGTTGCTGATTCTCAGATTTCTTTCTGTTACCAATATCAATAATATTTCCATACCGTAACAGAGGGTACCTAAGGTCGGGATTTCCGCCACTGGTAAACAATGACTGTCATCCCCTCAGGTGACCAGTGGCAATGCTATTTCGGGTGGGTTTTTTTTTTTTAGGAAAAATCCCGGTTTCGGTGTTCTATATGAAAAGTTTTTATGCATGGTTATGTTACATGTACGAAGGATTTTATTCTAGGAACATTTGTAACTGAACAAGGCCAAAGAAAAATTAATGGTTTGATTCCGGTTACTAGTAACAATAATCCAGTCATTTATTTACTTTCGTGGCCACAAGAGATGGGCAATACACCGGAAAACCGAACTGATGGCGATATATTGAGTATACCGAAAAACTGAACCGAACAAATCAATTATCATTGAATACCAAAACTGTCTGAATTTTCAAGTTTTCCTCTATTCACTATTTATTTATAAGGCCCTGTTGAGGCTTGATAGCAGTTGAAGGGTTCATTTTGATGAAAGAAGTGGCAGATTTTCTTTAAAGTTTTGTTAACCTGCAGGGTCCTTGACAATTTCCTGAATTCTCACTGCGCTACAACCTATATATGTCCAGCTGCTTAGCAGTGATTTCTGGACGGTTCTTGGACAACTCGTGCCCTGACGATTCATACCTTGCAGGGACCAGCTGTGAGGGCAGTTATGTCGCCCTTCTACGCCCAAAGTCACCTAGAAAAATAGTCGGGGCAATTACAAATTGCCCTCTAAAAATTGGCCAAAATGAGGAAAGGCTGAACTGAGTGATCCGAGGTTTACATAAAAACAATTATCTTCAAGAATCGAATGTACTCAAGTGTCATAAATCATAAATGGGCATTTTCATTCGTCAAATAAGTGGCCATTTATTTGAAATCACAGGAGAATCAATTGTCCATTATCGCTTTTTGCAGATTTTTTTATTTCTCTTTTCCGTTTCAGTCGGAGCTTCAAATATCGAAACGAAAATAGGTGACTTACGCGAATCAAAAAAATAACCCAGTTTGAAAGTAGGTTACGTCGCTTAGGATGCCGAAAATTCTCTACTGAAAATGTATTCACAACGGATGTTTTTCTAACACTTTATTTTTAATTCGTTTTGCTGACAACTGTTAACTGTTGGGACATCTATTCCCAGAAAAACACTAATGGAATTGAAACACACAGAAAAAAAGCTTTAGTGGTGACAAGAAAAGCTTTGTACAGGGCACAAGTGTGTGTATGAAGGATCTTGAAAAAGTACCTTCCAAGCAACCTTCTTACATCTGGTCCTGTTCACACTTTCAGACTTTGGAAATTATTAGCTTAGTAGACTTTGGTGAAAGGCAGCCACAGGAGCAGGGTCCGACATAAGCCGTAACCTATAGGTTTGGCTATGGGGGAGGTTACGTGTTTCTATAAACTCGAGACCTATTATTAGGTTACGAGAGGAAACTGATTACCTTAATAATTTACCTTATATCTACACTACAGAAACCTACAGGTTACGGTATGCTAGGCACACCGTAAACTTTTAGCACTGTCTGCAGGTCGTCCATGTATTCAGTATGGAGGGATTTCATTGTAACTTGGTAGGATGACTTTGTATGATGTCTAGATGAGAACTTCCCCATTTGGTCGCGATCTGTCAAGCATGTCGACTGCCCAAGCCCAAAATCCGAAAACCTTTAGCACAGTGTACAGGTCGTGTTTATGGAGGGATTCATTGTAACTTAGTAGGTTGACTTCATATAATGTCTAGATGAGACCTTCCCATTTTGGTCGTGATTGGTCAACTGTGACAGCTACAGGAGCCCAAAGCCCGAAAACCTTTAGCACAGTCTACAAGTCATATTTATGAAGGGATTTCATTGTAACTTGGTAGGATGACTCCAAATAATGTCTACATGTAGATGAGAGCCTCCCCTTTTGGTCACGATCATTAAGCCGTAATGGCTGCCCAAGCCCAAAATCTGAAAACCTTTAGCATAGACTATAGGTCGTATTTATGGAGGGATTTCATTGTAACTTGGTAGGTTGACTCCATATAATGTCTAGATGGTAATGCCCCCTTTTGGTTGTGATTGGTCAACTGTGACCACTACAGGGGCCCGAAAACCTTTAGCAGTCTACAGGTCATATTTATGAAGGGATTTAATTGTAACTTGGTAGGATCACTCCAGAGAATGTCCCCTTTTGGTCGCGATCATTCAGTCATGATGGCTGCCTGAACCCAAAACCTGAAAACCTTTAGCATGGTCTACAGGCTGCATTTATGAAGGGATTTCATTGTAACTTGATCGGATGACTGGTTTTGGAATAATTTCACTGTAGCTTGGTAACTTTCGTTGACATACATTAACTGTAAGGGCCACATTAACCCACCCCTCAATTTGGGGATAAAAACATGCCATTTTGGGTAAAAAAGACCAATTTTCAGTACATTTGCAGTAAACAACAGATTCTTTCTGTTTGTTTGGGTTTTTGTTGTTGTTACACTGTCGGAAAATTTTCGGTCTGCCGGAAAATTTTGGGCTTGCCCCTCCGCCTGCGAAAGGCTATCGACGCCACTGCCTCAATTCTTCAGTACAGTGTAGACCTCATTATTTTTATTAGCTCAACTTTGTCGAAGCCAAATTTGAGCTTATGCCATGGCCAGTCGTCCGTCTGGCCATCTGTCCATCAACAATTCAATACGGCTTGGGCTAGAGGCCATTTTTATGAACCAATCTTTATGAAACTTCTTGGGTACCTTTGTTATAACCGTGGGACGAGGACCAGTGTTTTGGGGTGCGATCCGAAATTCAAGTTGGCCGCTGGCTGCCATTTTGTACAAATTAGGTGCAATCTGATTTTTGCGCAGAACTTCCATATGAAAGCGCTGATTTGAATAATTTTTTGTATGAATGTTTAGTACCATGGGATACATCACATATAATACAGGTTTTTTTCTTTTGCATAAATTATGCAAATTAGACTAACTTTGATGTATTTAGTGTTACTTTCAGTACTGTAAGTGCAAATGCCAATACGGCTCGGGATAGAGGCCGTATTTATGAACCGATCTTTACGAAACTTCTTAGGTACCTTTGGTATCACAGTGGGACGAGAACGAGTGTTTTGGGGTCCGGTCCAAAATTCAAGCTGTCCGATGGCAGCCATTTTGTACAAAATTAGGGGCAATCAGATTTTTGCACAGAACTTCCATATGAAAGCGCTGATTTGAATAATTTTTTGTGTTAATGTTTAGTACCATGGGATACATTACATATAATACAGGTTTTTTTCTCGTGCAGAAATTATGCAAATTAGATGAACTTTGATTTTTTTCAGTGCAACTTACACTCAGTAAGTACACATGTCAATACGGCTCGGGCTAGAGTCTGTATTTATGAACCGATCTTCACGAAATGTCTTGGGTACCTTTGTTATCACCTTGGGATAAGAACGAGTGTTTCTGGGTGCAGTCCAAGATTCAAGATGGCTGCCAGTGTTAGGTCTAATCAGTTTTTTGTACATGTACACAACTTCTATACGGCTCAGGTTAGAGGCCGTATTTATGAACCGATCTTTATGAAACTTCTGTTACGGTATGGAAATATTATTGATATTGGTAACAGAAAGAAATCTGAGAATCAGCAACAAAACTATGAATTTAACTATTCTGAAATTTAATTAAAAAAAATTGATATAAAAAAAAAATGATACAAAGATCTTTTACACTAATTGGGTTACAGAAAATAAAAAAAACAATGGTACTTATCAATTATAGAATTAATCCAAAGTACAGTTTGACAGAATCCAGTAATCCAGTGGTGAAGTATCTTCTGAAGAAAGTTACCAGCTGGTAGATGTAGTATTAAATCCAAGAATGTCTCTTCAGAAACAGTATCCCGTAGATTTATAAAAAAATTTTCACTTAGAAATTTCAGCAGTCTCCAATAAAATATAATAAAATTCTCCACAAAATTCAAATGGAGTAAAAATCCAAGAAGTATTGGCGCCACAGGTAATTTCCAAACAATCCAGTAGAATCCTGGCTTTTCACAAAATATTATTCTGTTTCACAGAAAGTATAAATTCTCTTTTCCAAGACGAACAAATTCTCTTCAAAATTCTCTTTTGGAATCAATCTTCCAAATTTACAAAGAAGCACTGCTTCTATAATAAATGCACTGTTCTGAAACAATAATAATCTCCAATGGAAACAACTGCTGTGAAAATAAGTTCTTCTGAAATGGCTTTCTAAAATGAGTTTTTGAATTCTGTTGACAAACCTTTATATAGTAACCAGATAGAATGTCCCAGAAGAGGAAGTTTCTGCAATGTTCTATTTGTTTCTGGGGGATTCTGTTAAAGTTCAAGTAAACAAGGTCATTGACCTATTTAAACAATTAAACAATCGACAGCTATATGTACAATATATCAGTGTAACAAAGATGTAAACAAGGTCACTGAGTGCAAAAGAGTTAGACCAGTCAGAAAATGCAGAAATAAAAAAAAATCTTTCTCACATAATTATCAACTTAAGGATATATCAATCTCAATATAATATGGGGGCTATAACACACCCCGCCTTAAAAGAAAAAGTTTGAAGGTACTGAAAACTTTTTACATAATTTTAGCAGACTCTGACTGGTTTACAATACACACACACCATAATCTTCACAATTTTTTTTTTTTTTTGATAAACATATATACACTTGAAGTGAATAGGGACCGATCATATCATTTTAAATTAGGATATTCTGGAAAGAGCATCAGCTACAACATTATCTCTTCCCGAAATATGTCTAATCTCTAAATTATATTCTTGAAGAGCTAAGCTCCACCGCAATAATCTTTGATTCTTGTTTTTCATTTTATTGATAAATGTTAAGGGGTTATGATCGGTGTAAACTGTAATTGGACATTGGGCGGTTCCTAGATATACATCAAAATGGGTTAATGCCAAAATTAGAGCCAAAGTTTCTTTTTCTACTGTAGAGTAATTCTTTTGATGTTTGAGAAATTTTCTGGAAAAATAACATACAGGGTGATCAATACCTTGGGAATCTTCCTGGGCAATATACCCACCTGCTCCATTGTCACTTGCATCTATGAATAATTTGAAGGGCTTTTCATAATTGGGACTGGCCAGGACAGGGGAATTATTTAATAAAGTTTTTATTCTGTTAAAGGATTTCTGACATTCCTCAGTCCAAACAAACCTAATCCTTTTGCTCAATAAACTGGTCAAAGGGGAGACAACATCTGAAAAATTTAAACAAAATTTTCTATAATATCCAGCCATGCCTAAGAATCTCATGAGCTCTTTTTTTAGAGTTTGGTACTGGAAAATTTACAATGGCATCAGCTTTAGCCGCAATCGGCCTCACCTGCCCCTGCCCCACAACATGACCTAAATAATTTACAGTGGCTTTGCCAAATTCTGATTTTACCAAGTTAATAGTTAGGTTGGCTTGGGTCACTTTGTCAAAAAATTCTTGAATATGCTTTAGATGATCAGCCCAAGTTGTATCTGTGTGTATAATAACATCATCAATATAAGCTTCACTGTGATCTAGGTCTTCAATTAAGTGGTTAACCATTCGCTGGAACGTTGCCGGAGAATTTTTGATGCCAAAAGGGGTTACTTTATATTGATACAACCCAAATGGGGTAACAAAAGCAGATATTTCTTTTGCTTTTTCTGTTAAAGGGACTTGCCAATAACCCTTTAACAAGTCAAATTTTGTCACAAATTTAGCATGGCCAAGTTTGTCAATGCAGTCATCAATTCTTGGAATTGGATAATTGTCTGTTTTGGTGAGGCTGTTCACCTTTCGGTAATCCGTACAAAATCTGTAACTGCCATCAGGTTTTGGGACGAGTATACAGGGCGAACTCCAGTTGCTATGGCTAGGTTCTATGATATCATTGTCCAGCATATACTGTATTTCCTTTCGCATGATCTCAGCTTTGAAAGGGTTCAATCTATTTTGATGCAGTTTGATGGGATTTGCCTCTCCTACATCAACATCATGAAAAATAACAGATGTCCTACTAGGCACATCGGGAAATAAGTGTTGATATTTGAAAATTAAATCAACTAAATCTTTTCTTTGGTCAGGCAGTAAATAATCTGTTTTATTTTGTAGATCTCTCAGGACATCTGAGTTCTGTAACTTCAGAGGTACATTTTCGCCGCCTTCATAAATATCCTCTACAGGATTTTCCAGCTCATCCGTGTGGGTGACTGTTGAGACTGGTAGAGAGTTTGGTTCTCTCTCATAATAAGTTTTCAACATATTTATATGGCACAGCTGAGTATTTTTGAGTCTATCGGGAGTCTCAACAACATAATCAGTATCACTGATCTTGTGCTTAACAATATAAGGGCCTGAATATCTTGCTTGTAAAGCATTGCCCTTTACAGGGAATAATACTAGCACCTTGTCCCCAGGTTTAAAGGAGCGAAATTTTGCCTTTTTATCATACCAGGTCTTCATATGACTCTGGGCTTTCTGTAAATGTTTATTTGCCATTTCTCTGGCCTGGTGCAATTTTTCCTTAAAAGTGGACACATAGTCCAGAAGAGAAATTTCAGGTGGCTCTTCTTCGAGCCATTTCTCCTTCAAAGCAGTGAGTGGACCCCTCACTATGTGTCCAAACACTAATTCAAAAGGGCTGAACCCCAGAGATTCCTGTACAGTCTCACGGACTGCAAATAAGAGGAGATGTACTCCTTCATCCCAATCCTTCTCATTATCCTCCCCATAGGCCTTTATCATGGTCTTCAGTGTTTGATGAAAGCGTTCTAGAGCTCCTTGACTTTCGGGATGGTAGGCACCTGATGTGTACTGCTTAATTTTGAGCTCATACATCACCTGCTGAAAAAGGTTTGACATAAAATTTGAGCCTTGGTCCGATTGCACTGACCTGGGTAGACCGAAAGTTGTAAAAAATTTTATCAAGGCCTTAACTATTGTCTTAGTTTTAATATTTCTTAGAGGTATAGCTTCAGGAAATCGTGTAGAAGCACACATGATGGTAAGAAGATATTCATTTCCAGATCTTGTTCTAGGCAATGGGCCAACACAATCAATAATAATTCTACTAAATGGCTCCTCAAAAGCAGGGATTGGTTGAAGGGGAGCAGGAGCAATCTATTGGTTGGGTTTTCCTACAATTTGACAGGTGTGGCAGGTTTTACAAAATTCGACAACATCCCGTCGAAGCTTGGGCCAGTAAAAACATTGTTGAATACGAGAGTAGGTTTTCCTAACTCCCAAATGTCCAGCCATTGGATTTTCATGAGCCAGGCTTATTATTTCATTCCGGTATTTAGTGGGGACAACTATTTGATAAATAACCTCCCAATCACTATTGGAGGGTACTTCTGGTGGTCGCCATTTCCTCATAAGTACACCAGATTTTCTGAAATAACCGACAGGGGAGTTTTGGGCTTCAGCCTGTGTTAGAGCCTTTTCACGTGGCTCGGCAAGGTCAGGATCACTTTCCTGTTCCTGAATTAAAGATGTCCGGGAAATGACATTCAAGGAGGTCCCCCTATCACTCTCAGGTGTAGTGGCCTCTTTACAATGTCTGGGCGAGTCATCACTTTGACTCAAAAAAGTCTGAGACAAATCAATGTCTTCAGAATCCGTAATTCTGTGACAGTTCTTATCCTCAGCTTTGCTGTTTAAATCAACACAATTGAGGTTGTTATCAACCTCAGTTTTCTTTGCCATGGACCGAGTCACAGCACATGCTGGAAAGGCAAAAGGAAAACATTCCTTCAAATTAATAATACTTTCATCTGTGCTCAGCTTATCCACCACTTGAGGTTCTACAGTGACTTTGTCACCAGCTAAGTCATTTCCCAATAATAAAGAAATACCTTTTACAGGTAGAGTAGGTCTGATTCCTACTGTCACAGTCCCATTTACTAAGCTACTTCTTAAATTTATTTTATGAAGTGGGACCTTTAAAGAGTTTGACTCAATACCTGATATTAGAACTTGTGCCCCTGTAGCACTTTCTTCAGAAAATGGCAAAATGCCTTCTAACATTAAAGACTGAGTAGCCCCTGTGTCTCTCAGTATTTTTATTGGTAAGGAACAGTGCTTATCCCCATCAAGGGAAACAAAGCCTTCAGAAATAAATGGCTTATACTTTTCTAAAGCGTCTTGCTTTATAACATAATTTTCAGGGCATGGAGCACATGCTAGTGCATTCTGTGAAGTAGAGGACTCATTTTTCCTCTTTAACAGCCAGCAATCAGATAATAAATGACCTGCTTTCTTACAATAATTACAAGTTTTAGTTGAACTGTTGGGTCGTAATGGTGTAGGGCTGGCATTGGATGACTTATTCTCATTAGGCTTCCTATTAAATTTGGGTGGTGAAAAGTTTGGAGGATTGGAAGGATGATTAGAAGGATGAGTTTTATCTGAAGTAGGTCTAGGTCCACTTTGGAAAGAATTCTTGTGAAGCCAAAAATTTGTAGAGTTACGACTCATTTTATGAGTTAAGGCATAGTCATCTGCTAGTACTGCTGCTCTATTTAATGTGTCAACTTTTTGTTCATCCAGGTGGGCCTTTATATCTGAATGTATCTTTCCTTTAAACTCCTCAATCAGCATCATTTCCTTTAATTTTGTAAAATCTTTCCCTATTTCTTTTGAGTGGCACCACCTGTCAAATAAATTTTGCTTTTCTCTGGCAAATTCCACATGAGTTTGATTTTCATTTTTATAATAATTTCTGAATTTCTGCCTATAGGCCTCTGGAACAAGTTCATATGCCTTAAGTATTGCCTCTTTAACAGCGTCATAATTGTTGCTTTGCTCAGAAGATAGAGCTGAATAGATTTCTTGGGCCTTCCCTTTCAAAACACTTTGCAGTAGCAAAGTCCAGACATCCCTTGGCCACTCCAAACTTGTTGCCACTTTTTCAAAGTAGCAAAGTCCAGACATCCCTTGGCCACTCCAAACTTGTTGCCACTTTTTCAAAATGTGAAAAATATTTATCAACTTCTTTTTCTTGAAAGGGGGGAACTAGCCTAACATGTTTAGTTGCATCAAATCTACTTGGAGAAATTACATTTGAGCCTTGACATTGAGATTCTAATTCTTTTATTCTTATTTCCTTTTGGGCCTGAATTTCTAATTCTTTTAACCCTTTACCCAACGAATCGGCCGCATCCGCCCGCGTAATATGCAAATTTAGCAGTTGAAAAAATGTTATTTTTCAAAAAATTTCAACAAAACCATATCATGTGACCCCTCGTTGGAACGAGCTCATCGAGCTCGTTCCAACGAGGGGTCACATGATATGGTTTTGTTGAAATTTTTTGAAAAATTTGAAAAAATGATATTTAAAATAATAAATTTTGATATCGTCTGCGTTGGGTAAAGGGTTAAGTGCATTTCTTTTTGAGCTTCTATTTCCCTTCATTTTAGTTCCTTTTCTTTTTGAGCCTGAATTTGTTCCCTTTCTTTTTGAGCTTCTAATTCTTTTAATTTAATTTCATTTTCTCTTTCTTCTTTTTGGGCCTCTAATTCTTTTAATTTCATTTCATTTTCCTGCCTTTTCATTTCTGGTTGCATTTCTAACTTTTTTAATTCTAATTCTAATTTCTTGAGTTCAAGGTCATCAGTAGGTTGTGGTTTAGAGGGGGGAGTCTCAGACTGAGGCAAAAGACCTTCTTCCATATAATGATTAACAATGAGCTGTTTAAGTTTATGTTTGTTCAGACCAGGGGTGGCAGGTAATTTTAGATAATGAGCAAGTTGGAATAAATCCTCTTTTTAAGAGATTCTAAAAGGGCCAAACTAGGAGAGCCTTCAAATTCAGAAATAAATTCTGTCACAATAAATACCATGATGAAAAGGTTTGCTGGTTCTCAGAATATAAATAATTATACTGAAATTTTCTAAGAAAATTTAAATGTTTTGAAAGTGAGCCAAAATAATAATTGCAATATGCAAATAAAGCTTTCTCGTTATCTTATATTCAATCTTGGCAACGAGCCCCTAATTTCTGTTACGGTATGGAAATATTATTGATATTGGTAACAGAAAGAAATCTGAGAATCAGCAACAAAACTATGAATTTAACTATTCTGAAATTTAATTAAAAAAAATTGATATAAAAAAAAATGATACAAAGATCTTTTACACTAATTGGGTTACAGAAAATAAAAAAAACAATGGTACTTATCAATTATAGAATTAGTCCAAAGTACAGTTTGACAGAATCCAGTAATCCAGTGGTGAAGTATCTTCTGAAGAAAGTTACCAGCTGGTAGATGTAGTATTAAATCCAAGAATGTCTCTTCAGAAACAGTATCCCGTAGATTTATAATAAAATTTTCACTTAGAAATTTCAGCAGTCTCCAATAAAATATAATAAAATTCTCCACAAAATTCAAATGGAGTAAAAATCCAAGAAGTATTGGCGCCACAGGTAATTTCCAAACAATCCAGTAGAATCCTGGCTTTTCACAAAATATTATTCTGTTTCACAGAA
The DNA here is from genome assembly GCA_031216915.1 of Pictodentalium vernedei. Classification (NCBI taxonomy): domain Eukaryota; kingdom Metazoa; phylum Mollusca; class Scaphopoda; order Dentaliida; family Dentaliidae; genus Pictodentalium; species Pictodentalium vernedei. The sequence goes on from CM062290.1 coordinate 281,222,287, forward strand.
AGTATAAATTCTCTTTTCCAAGACGAACAAATTCTCTTCAAAATTCTCTTTTGGAATCAATCTTCCAAATTCACAAAGAAGCACTGCTTCTATAATAAATGCACTGTTCTGAAACAATAATAATCTCCAATGGAAACAACTGCTGTGAAAATAAGTTCTTCTGAAATGGCTTTCTAAAATGAGTTTTTGAATTCTGTTGACAAACCTTTATATAGTAACCAGATAGAATGTCCCAGAAGAGGAAGTTTCTGCAATGTTCTATTTGTTTCTGGGGGATTCTGTTAAAGTTCAAGTAAACAAGGTCATTGACCTATTTAAACAATTAAACAATCGACAGCTATATGTACAATATATCAGTGTAACAAAGATGTAAACAAGGTCACTGAGTGCAAAAGAGTTAGACCAGTCAGAAAATGCAGAAATAAAAAAAAATCTTTCTCACATAATTATCAACTTAAGGATATATCAATCTCAATATAATATGGGGGCTATAACACTTTGTTATCAATGTGAGATGAGAACGAGTGTTTTTGGATGTGGTCCAAAATTCAAGATGGCCACCAGCAGCCATTTTGTACCAAAATTAGTGCAATCAGTCTTTTGTACAGAACTTCTGTATGAAACTTCTGATTTGAATAAATGTTTGTATGAATGTTTAGTAACATGGAATACATCACATATAGTACAGGTTTTTTTCTCGTGCAGAGATTATGCAAATTAGATGAACTTTGATTTATTCAGTGCTACTTATACACTGTAAGTGCACATGTCAATACAGCTCGGGCTAGAGGCTGTATTTATCAACCGATCTTCACGAAACTTCTTGGGTACCTTTGTTATCACCTTCGGATGAGAACAAGTGTTTCTAGGTGCGGTCCAAAATTCAAGATGGCTGCCAGTGGCCATTTTGTACCAAAATTAGGTCCAATCAGTTTTTTGTCACAACTTCTATACAGCTCGTATTAATGAACTGATCTTCAAGAAACTTCTTGGGTACCTTTGTTTTCACCTTGGGACAGGAACGAGTGTGTTTTGGGGTGCCTTTGTTATCACTGTGCTATGAGAACAAATATTTTGGGGTTAAGTCAGACCCACTCCGGGACTAAAGATTTCTTTTCTAGTTTAACATCTGACTGTCACCCACCTTTACCATACTTTACCTATACATTTCTTACAGGCTACGGTCAACATTTATGTACAGACCGTTACAATACTTTATATGTACCTTTGTTATCAGGTCATTACCTAGATGTTTGTCATTGCTGTGTCACATACTATAGATGTACATATCTTAACAAGTTGAGCAACCGTGTCATTGACACTTTCCTTGAAAACATAGCAACCAGGAACAGAAGTTGTCTGTGTTGTGTTTGATGAAAAGGATAATGTTCACTGTTTATGAAAGGATTATGAAATAAGACAAGAACTGTGATAATTCAAAGGGTCAGGCCTGGAAATGCGACACAGAATGGGTCATGAATAATTGCGAATCAATGCAACATTGACAAATTGGCCCCTAAGTTCCAGTGTGTTCTCGGAGCCAGTAGGCACAGAGAACACATTGGAAATCACTGGACGAAATGATATTAAATGTTAAAGGCAGTCCCAAACAGGTCTGGCATTCCAGAAAATCAAGGGGTGAAAAAAATTGCCCTCTGCAATTTTATCTAGACTTGCAGCATTCCTAAAGAATGTCAGGCCTGAACCGACTCAAAGTCGACTAGTCGGTATGTGGTATGTTCCTATCAGTAAATTAAATTATGAGAACCATGAGTTGTTCCTCAACAATGTTAGTTATAAATACATGTACGCCGTTCTGAGCTCCAAGTCACTTGACTTAACAAACTTGGAGCATTGTTTCTGCTAAGGGAAAATAAATGAGACTGTAATGGGCCAACCCCCCCCCCCCCCCCCCCCTCCATTTTGTTGTATCTGGGGGATATTTTGAGGTTTTTCAGTGATATTTATGTAGGTTTTCACATTCAGAGAGCTGTTAATTGCAGAAGAATCAGGGCTCGATTTAACTGGATTCACATAGCAATATTTTTATACTGTACCAATGACCCAGACTTAGCTGGTGTTAACTCTAACAAAACCAGGGCCAAACACAAATTTTGCCCCCCAATCCCCAAAATTTGCATCCAAAACAAAAAGAAATCATGTCCTAAAGGACCTCCATACTACGCCTCTACTGCGCATGCGCAGTGACGCAGACGTCCCGAAATTGGCGCCAATTATCATTCTCTGTTTGGCCCTTCATCAGTCAACATCTCACTGATCTTTGTGCTTGTAAATCTCAGTTTAAAGGATGCCCGACACGTAATTCTTGGAGAAAATGTGATTCTAAGGAGGATAGAAGGAGGAGAGGAAAAAGAAGTGACAAAAAATAATCAGGGCTGTACTTCAAATTTTTTGATGAAATTATGTTAAGTTGCCTATTTTCGAGGCATGGGCCTCTTGTTGTCATTCTTGCTAATTGTTGCACTGCTTATTCAGTGTTTCCTCTCCCCTAGCCTTCTAAAGTCCCCCCTTGCAATTCTCCCATGTTTTTGGCATATTTTTGAGAAATTTCATTTCTAAAATTTCCTGGGAGAGTTGCTTGGTTACAGAATGTTTTCTGTTATTTTCCCCATAGTTACGTTTTCACCCATGGGTGTATAACGTTTGTGTTCTGCATCTTCCATCTGATGTTCTACAGATTCTCCCCTGGGAGTCTCTGTTTTGCATCAGATAGAGTGTAATTGATGACTGATTCCGGGCCAGTTTTTTCAGTGCCTGGAGTCATGTTTTCTGGTGTTTTTACACTGTTTGTTTTCATTGGCAACAGCCTTTTTTGAGGGGGGCTGTTTGCCTTTGCTGTAGTTTATCTCACTATAAGATACATTTGTATTATCCGAAAGTGTCTCATTAATTATTTAATATAAATTTAAAATTTTTGACCACACTTTGCCATCGGATCCATCGGGGCTCAACGTTACTTTTCAGCAACTTGGGCTTCGCTGAAAAAATATTTTTTCAAAATTATTTTGTTTTGCAATTGTTTTTTCATTTATTAATGGATCATGTTATTATGTATCTTTGTGTCAGGGGTTTTTGCGAGTAACTAGGACTTATTGTTGTTCTTTCACAATGAAGGGACGTTGTTCAAATTGTAATAGGAAGAAATCTTCCTCTGACTTTCATGATCATTGTATTAATTGTAGTCAGTGTTCTCGCATTAATCCCTGTCCTATATGTGAACATTGGGATGAGAAACATTGGAAACGTGTGTCACGATATGTTGTTTCTGGAGAAAGTGCGATTCCGGCTCTTTCTCCGCAAGGTCACTCTACTCTCTCAGTTTCTATTTCAGAGGAACCAGAACAGGGTGATGTTTCCATGTTATCTTCTTCAAGTGTGCGTCCGTCGTCACAAATGAATTCAGAGCTAGCGGCAAAAGTGCTCATGGAGATTAGACAAATGTCGTCCGCTATCTCGCCCGGTGTAGCGTCCATTCACCGAATGGCTCGACAGCCGGGTTCGTCCGATGCGGTCCAAAAGGAAATGTTGGGTGATGCGAGCACTATAAACATAATAGATGCACACCCAGTGACGGCGGATAGTAAGCGAGAACGGAGGAAGCCTTTGAGTCCGGTTCCTAGCTCGTCCAGGTCCAGCCGGGCCGCGAGCGAGAGAGGCCCCTCTCTCGTACAACAACATCTGGGACCAGATGTTGTGGTACAAAATGTGTCTTTAGCGGAGCATACGTCCGTCGCTCGGGAGCTCCATTGTATAAGCAGTCCGCAGAGACTGTTAAGGCTTCCTCTTCTCGTCAGCGCACACGACCGCACCTTGGCTGCGTGACCGCCGATATATTACCAGCTTCGCTGATCAAGGATTCTTCGGCGACCAGGTCACACCATCCGGCAGCCAGGGATTCGAGACCGATGGACTCCGGACGTTCGCATAGGAAAAGTATGCGGGAGCCATCTGATGCGGAGCTGCCCTCGGCGAAGCAGCGAAAGACTGCGCCTCCGCAGGTCTCGACGCCGGACATTCTTGTGCAGATAGCACAGCTTATCGCAGCATCCCAGCAACCGACAGAAACGGTGTCGGATCGAGAATTATCCGACGGCGCTGGGTCGGTACGCTCCGCCGAAGCATCGGGGGCGGACGACCGGGAACATCATGAGGTCCGACTGGATGGTGAAAGGGATACGGATGACTTGGAGCTATCCCTTTCGGAACAACATAAAGCTGCCGTGGACTTCATCCGGCACTTTCTCCCTCAAGTTGTTCCGTCGGGCCAGACTGCTGCGCTTCCGGACAAGAGAATTATAGCGTCATTGGACTCTGAATTTTTTGAGCAGTTCAGGGACATCGCTCCCGAGTTTCCGTTGCAGTCCAATAATGTTGCAAGATCATTTGAATTATTGAACGACGCTATATTTAAACTTGCTTCCAGGACGGGGAAAGCAAGACTCATCTTCCGTCAAATCCGCAGAAAAGAGACGCTCTGTTATCAGAGGTGCAGTCTCTTTTAATGAAGAACGTGGTAGAGGTCGTAGAAAACCAGGAATCTCCGGGATTCTACAGCCATCTGTTTCTGGTTCCGAAACCAGACGGCTCGTTCCGTCCAGTCATAGATTTGAGCTGGATAAACAAGCTGATCGTCGCTCCGAAGTTTTATATGGAGACGCTTCGATCGGTCAGAGCGAGTATTCGGGTGAACGATTATGCAACGAGCATAGATCTCAAAGATGCGTACTTTCACGTCATGTTACATCCGACATTCCGAAAGTATCTATGCTTCGCAGTCCTAGGAGTGGTGTATCAATTCCGGGCGATGTGCTTCGGATTGAATCTAGCACCCTGGGCTTTCACTCGGGTAATGAACTCGGTAATGATCTACTTCCGAGCTCATTCGTCTGCGGTAACGTCGGCCTACCTGGACGACATTCTTCAGAGGTACGGCAACGAGTTAACGCTTCAGAACGATGTTCAGAATCTTCTTCTATTGCTCCAACGTCTCGGTTTTATAGTAAACGAGGAGAAGTCGGATCTGGTGCCGTCCAAGTCATTCACTCATCTGGGAATGAGCTTCGAGACGCACAACAATCTCGTTCGTCTGCCGTTAACCAGAGCAAAATTAGTCAGTTGTTACGCTCGCTATTGTCTGCACGCAGACAAAGTCACGGCGAGAGAATTTATGAGACTGATAGGTCTGTGCGGAGCCGCCGCGGATCTCATTCCGATGGGGCGGTTACGCACACGTCCTCTTCAAATTTTCCTGACTCAGAATTGGAGTGTGAAAATTCATTCGCTCGATGTAGACGTTCTCTTGTCAGATCAAGTGAAACAAGAGATTCAGACTTGGGCAAACATTCAGTGGTTAACTCAGGGAGTTCCGCTGCAGTTGCCGGATCCGAGTTTTACCGTTATGACGGATGCCAGTCAAACAGGTTGGGGTGCATCATTAATCCCAACGGATTCGAGATGACAGGGTCTTTGGGATCCGCAATTCCTGTGCAAGCACATAAACATCAAGGAAATGATGTCAATTTGGCTTGCGTTACGTCACTGGACGGACATTATTCACGATGCTCATGTCCAAATCCTATCCGACAATACGACAGTAGTGGCGTATATACGGAATCAGGGAGGCACTCATTCAGTTCCGTTGTTCAATCTAACGGAAAGAATCCTTCTGTTTGCGTTAGAACATCACGTTCTTCTTTCGGTCCGTCACATACCGGGTCGTCTGAATGTGCTAGCAGACTCCCTTTCACGAAAGGGTCGCTTGTTGCCGTCGGAGTGGACTCTCAACAAACAAGTATTCAATCGGATTTGCTACCAATGGGAACGGCCAATGATAGACTTATTTGCGACACATCTCAACAATCAGTTGCAGACGTATGTGTCTCCGTGTCCGGATCCAAGAGCATTTGCAGTAGACGCTCTGTCGATCCCTTGGGACGGAATGATAGGATATGCGTATCCTCCAGCGCCGTTAATTCAACAAGTATTGCTAAAGATAAAACAATCTCAATGCAAGATTCTGTTGGTAGCATCTCTGTCGCCACAGAGACCGTGGATAAATCTACTCAGGTGTCTGTTGTGGGACCTACCGCGGAAGCTTCCTCCACGGGAGGATCTTCTTTCGCAGGGGAAATCGCGCCAACTCCATCACAACCCGCAAGGTCTCAACCTTCACATTTTTCCGTTGTGCGGTCCTTCTTGCATGGCAAGCACTTTACAGGACGAGCAGTGGACGCGATTTCTAACTGTAGGAGGACCTCCTCTTCGCTAAACTATGCGGCTAAGTGGAAGGTTTTTCGTCGTTGGTGTAGGGATCATTCTGTAGATATATTCGATCCCTCTATACCAGACATTGCAAACTTTCTAGTATACTTGTTTGACGAAATCAAACTGCAGCCTGTTAGTATAAAGGGTTATAGATCTATGTTATCTGATACCTATGCACATCATGATAGTTTACAAATTGGATCTAATGTCTCTTTATCGAAGTTGGTTAGAAACTTTTCGATAAATAGACCCAGAACTCTTAGATTAATTCCTAAGTGGAATTTAGCTTGGGTTCTTCTTAAATTGAAGGAAAAGCCATTTGAACCTCTTGGGACAGTAGATTTCAAATTCTTATCTTATAAGACAGCTTTTCTCTTAGCTTTCTCTTCTGCTAGAAGAGTCAGTGAACTTCATGCACTATCGGTGGATGATTCTCATTATCGTAGTGTTGGGAATACTATCACCTTCACTACTAACGTGGGTTTTTTAGCTAAGAATCAGGCTCCTAATAAATATCCGGAACCTATTGTTATTAAGGCTCTTCCGTCTTCAGACGGGCGTAGGCCTTTACTCTGTCCTGTTAGAGCATTACGTATCTATAAACAGAGATCTCAGTTTATCAGAAAGGGACGGAAACGTTTCTTTCTGTCTTTGATGCCTAATAGAAAGGATATTTCAGTCCATTCTATTTGCTAGATGGATTCAGTTAACTATCCGTACTGCTTATGAAGATTTATCTTCTTCTCAGCAGTCTGTGCTTAAGATTTCTGCTCATGAAGTAAGAGCTCTTTCTAATTCCTGGGCTTATGCTAATAGTGTTGCTATTACAGATTTAATGAAGGCTGCTTATTGGTCTCAGCTATCCACATTTACGAATTTTTATCTCAGAAATATTGAGTCCATTTCTGGAGACCTGCATTGTTTAGGTCCGTTATCTGTTGCTCAGAATGTCGTCCACTAAACAGTTGCAACTATAGTTATGCAGGCTTTCTGTTCCGGCAGTTACTCCGTCCGGCTGCCCTCTTCGCTCTGGGCTATTTGACCCAGAGCAAGGGGAAGGGGGGTGGGGGCGGGTGTTCCCTTAGGTCACCTGCTTTATAGTGAAAAGCAAGGGAATGCCTCCTCCAAGTCAGTATTTCTGAGTCGCTTCCGGGATGGTTTTAAAGTGTAATATTAATGTTTAAATTCATTCATGTCTTATTTTTAAAGTGTAGCTCGGTGTGAAGCATTTGTATATGTCAAGTGTCAAACGGGCTTTAATATACAATACTCGGACACTTTTAAATGACTATAAAGAGTCTCAATTCTCTGGACTACTTTATTTATTAGCTTGCTTTAAAAATAATTAGTATAAGGGTTATACTGGATGTTAATAGAGAACATGAATGTTATTGTGCTCAATTATTAAGGGTAGTGTATCTTTCTAATTTAATATTAAATAAGAAAGATACATGTAAAGCCTAATACTCCTTTTCTCCTTAAGGGGTTACCTCTTTACTATATAGTTGAGCTTATTGGATTTTCCTCTATGTCCTAGGCCCTCCAGCCTGTTTACTATTCAGCTAAGTCTGGGTCATTGGTACAGTATAAAAATGTTAAAAAATTTATAGTAATTTATATATTTTTTATACTTACCAATGACCCAGACGGGGATGGCCCTCCCTGGAGTTGGGAACTCTTGCCTCCCCGCTGAGTACATAGCGCTGACCAGGCACTGCCAGTAAGAATGATAATTGGCGCCAATTTCGGGACGTCTGCGTCACTGCGCATGCGCAGTAGAGACGTAGTATGGAGGTCCTTTAGGACATGATTTCTTTTTGTTTTGGATGCAAATTTTGGGGATTGGGGGGCAAAATTTGTGTTTGGCCCTGGTTTTGTTAGAGTTAGCACCAGCTAAGTCTGGGTCATTGGTAAGTATCAAAAATATATAAATTACTATAAATTTTTTAACTTTCGAATCAATTTTCAACTATAGCTAATCAATTTCACATGAGAAAAACATATAAATAATAGGGAATGCTGAGCAAAATTTATCCAAGTTAGTAAACTGCTATCAAATTTTTAAAAATTAAATTGACCCTTGAGAAGAATAAGGACTACATGTAATGAGGAGAAGTCCAGGTGAAGAATCATTCATACAGATTACAGTTTTTACTGACAGTATGGTAGTCACAATACCTGTCTATGGTGTCATGGATGACCCAGTTCAACAACGATTAGGTGTACGGGGGTGTCCAAAATGTAAACCCTGAAGAATGTAAATTCATATCACGCCCTAGCATCGGACACTAATTCCTATCCGTGTTGCCAACTTGCCACAGCTGATCAGGGTTTTGACCAATAAACTGAGTAATAATTAGATCTGCGGGCCTTCCTTGCTAACATTGTTATCAGTTTTCTGACATGACAAACTTGACATTTTCGATTTTCCCGCCACCACACTTTCTGGCGCTTTGACTCATTTCTTTTCAGCCTCTTGTTTTGATGCTTTCAAGTTTTCAAAATCATCAACACATAAGGCTTTAAAACGACAGACCAAAATGTGAAGAGCCTACATGTAAAAGCTTTGTTGGTCTTGAGGTATTTAGAGTGCATTCATGCAAGCTGTTTTCAAGACATTTACTGGTAATGACTGGAAACAAACAATCTGAATGAATGCACTCGGTGATTTCCAATGTCAGGAGACCACTTCAAATTTATCAAAGAAAAAAGGATTGAAATTCAATGAATACAGATATATCATATCTGAATGACTGAATTCATTGAAACTCCAACCCTTTCTTGTTTTTTAACAATTAAATTTATTTCATATTCATTATTATGCCACACAGGGCCACAGGGCTCTCAAGGAGCAAATTGGTGGCGAGTGATACGTCACTCACCTACAGTTGAAATTAGGCGAGGGATGGCGAGTAATTGAAACTGCAATTAGCCTTTTAACCCCTTTACCTAACATAGTGGGAAAAACAGCCAGGAAATTTACCAAAGTAAGCCTACAACAGCCTGAAATATCTTACAAATGCCTCAATAAAAACCATACAAATGTGGGTATCATTAGAACCGGCTCATCGAGCCGGTTCTAATGATATCCACATTTGTATGGTTTCATTGAAACATTGCGAGAATTTTTTTCGATAAATGTGAAATTTAATTTATTTTTTAAAAAGCCCTGTCAGGTAATGGATTAAAGGACGATTTTAGGGGTTTTAGAGGTGAGTGATGATCACTCCCCACTTTGGATGTCTTGGCGAGTAATACGGGAGTGCGAGTGATCACTTGCCATTGCTTGAGTGCCCTGGGGCCATACTGTGATAACTGCTGGAAATAATCAATATTTTATTGCCACCCCCCCCCCCCCCCCCTCCCAATAACTCCAAAATAAATTGGAATATCTATGCTACAATATAGCTTTAAAATAATTATTTTGCAGTTATTTTTTGCAAAGCACCAGTTGTTGGTTTGAAGTAAATAATTGCAAATTAATATGAATAGAGAGAGTCTCGTCAGATTCAATCTACTATGAAGTATTGTATAATTCCCACGCTTGCCTGCCAATTGACAAATGACGACACTGCTAAGATATTGAAAGTAACAGATTGGCCTGTTGACTCGCGGGGCTATTGATGAGACTGTCCGTTACATTCAAGGCATTGCCAAGATCTTATTAGTGAACTTGTGGTCAGTGACTTTGATAGATGTTCTGCGACAACAATACTGGGGATCAATACTCACAGGAGTTGAGTGGAATGAAGAGAAACCATCGATGGTGAAAAAGATTACTTCACTCTGTAGTCCTGTGTATTGCTTTTCAGGTCATATTTTGATGGGGCATCAGAGGATGCTCACTGAAATCTACATGGTCTTTGAACAATCAGGATGAAAAGTGCCACTACTGATTGTTTTGATGCCATGCCATGTTGAATACAACTCAATCGGACTGTCAATTATCGGCGACATCAAACAACATGGTGGGCTTCATTGATGCGTTTTTTCGAGGCACTTCTATGAGGTTTTCCTCAATGTAATCCCAAGATATAATTATTCAATTACAGTGAGGTTTTTAGTATGTTAGACTAATTTTATAACATTAGGCAAAAAAAAAAATAATGGCATTGTTTCGGTAACCCGACCGACCCTAATTTTGTTACCCAACCCTAACAATTTTTAGCTCAACTTTGACGAAGTCAAATTTGAGCTATTGTCATGGCCCGTCGTCCGTCCGTCCGTCTGTCCGTACGTCAACAATTGGCTATGGCTCGGGCTAGAGGTCGTATTTATGAACCGATCTTTACGAAACTTCTTGGGTACCTTTGTTATGACCCTGGGACGGGAACGAGTGTTTTTGGGTGTGGTCCGAAATTCAAGATGGCTGCCAGTGGCCATTTTGTACCGATGATGCAAAAATCAGTTTTTTGTACAGAACTTCTGTATGAAAGTTCTGATTTGAATAAAGTTTTGTATAAATGTATAGTACAATGGGATACATCACATATAATACAGGTTTTTTTCTCGTGCGTAAATTATGCAAATTGGACTAACTTTGATTTATTTAGTGTTACTTTCAGAGCTGTAAGTGCCAAGCTACTATGGCTCGGGCTAGAGGCCGTATTTATGAACCAATCTTTTCGAAACTTCTTGGGTACCTTTGCTATGACCGTGGGACGAGAACGAGTGTTTTTGGGTGCAGTCCCAAATTCCAGATGGCTGCCAGCAGCCATTTTGTACCGACGATGCCGAAATCTGTTTTTTGCACAGAACTTCCATATGAAAGCTCTGATTTGAATAATTTTTTGTATGAATGTTTAGTACCATGGGATACATTACATATATTACAGGTTTTTTTCTTGTGCGTAAATTATGCAAATTAGGCTAACTTTGATTTATTTAGTGTTACTTTCAGCACTGTGAGTGCAAATCCCAATACGGCTCGGGCTAGAGGCCGTATTTATGAACCGATCTTCACGAAACTTCTTGGGTACCTTTGTTATCACTGTGGGACGAGAAGGAGTGTTTTGGGGTCCAGTCTGAAATTCAAGATGGCCGCTAGCAGCCATTTTGTTCAAAATTAAGTGCAATCAGATTTTTGCGCAGAACTTCTAAATGAAAGATCTGATTTGAATAAATTTTTGTGTGAATGTTTAGTACCATGGGATACATTACATATAATACAGAGTTTTTCTCGTGAATAAATTATGCAAATTATGGGTCCGGGTGGGACTTAGAAAATTTTGGACCAAAATCCGGAAATTAGTTTTTTGGTTTTTTATGCGTTTTGGTCAATTTTAAGACAAAAAAAAAAATTTTTTTTTACACTGAAAATTTGGGGTCCGGGTGGGACTTGGAAAATTTTGGACCAAAATCCGGAAATTAGTTTTTTGTGTTTTGATGCATTTTGGTCAATTTTAAGAAGAAGAAGAAAAAATTTTAGTCTGAAAATATATTGTTTGGGACTGAAAATTTCCACACAAAAATAATAATCTACAATGATTGGTCTTAATCTGTAGTCCATTACAGTCACCTTGTAATTCTTTTATTATTGTTGACTGGGCCAAAACAAATACTAATTCCTGTCATATTCATTATTCAGTTGTCTTGGTCACAGCAAGTACTAATTCCTGTCATATCCAAGTTGAGCTACAGAGTCATTGACTCTTTCATTTTTATTGTAATCGAAAAAGAAGCAGAAAAAACCAACCAAAACACTAACTTTTACAATGACATAAATAGTGCTGGGCATTTTTTGTTTACCAATTTGTATATACAATCTACCATGTTCAAAACCATCGGCAGATTAAATCATAATTGGTAGTGGTATACCAAAGTCCTTTTTAACTCCGGTATGCAAATTTCAACTTGCTTATCACAGTTTCCAAGAAGTGAATTTGTTTAACCAAATTCACTGGTGGATTACTGTCGGTTAAAGGTGCTGCATAAGTAATGGAATTTTGTTTATTTTGAAAATTCTCACCTCTGATATTCCTTAAATTCAAATTAAAAATACACAAATTGTACATCAAATTGAAGATTGAGATGAATAGAGCATGAAACACGTGTAATCAACTCATAGAATCGGCTGTGGGCACCACTGGTTCCTGGAAGTCTGCTACCGTATTCGTATCAGAACTGATAATTTAATAATATTTCACAAGAACATCTTGTGGCCAAATGTGCTTTACATATCCAACGGACCAAGAACAAAGCTGGGGTATCAAAATTCTTCAAAACAGTGACAAAGATGCATGGGGGTAAATTCCAAAACCTTCGCTTTTGTTTACATATCAGTTTACTTTCGATTTCTGGTTGCCGTCATCAAATGGAAAAAGCATAGATATACAACGCCGTCTTGGTTTCAAAAAGTGATGTTAAATAGTGAATATACATGTAAGGCCAATATGAAAGAAAAATGGTTAGCATTTGGACATTTTTGTATAGCATTTTGCAGTGCAAATCCAGTCATCAAGTACCCTGCAATCGCTTTCCGGCTATTTGAAACCAGGAAATTTTTCTTGTGGAAACTCCAAGGGATTCCCTGTAGTTTTACACTTGTACTTCAAAGTGATTGACCGTTTGCACATGGTGACGTCATGATAGCATCTTGCCTTCAAAATAGTGTGTTTGATACAAGACCGACGCACAGTACATTACAGTTTTCAAATAAACATCAGCAAGTCATTTGTGCTTCCTCTGCCAAGATAAATATGATACTTAACCAACCCACTACCACAATCACTTAAAGTGTCAATTTATTTCATGTGCTGAGATGCGCTAATTTTAACACTTTTCGTGATAAAGTGAGACGTGCGAACACCCTCTTTACTTCAGAATCTGAGGACAACTGACGATAATATCATCACGACACCTCCAAATCCATTTCGTTTTGAAGTAGTGGGATTACACCCGAAAATGTACTCTGCAATCGCAAAGAAATCGTCTGCTGATAAACTGCCATTTTGGGTGTATATTTTGAAATTCAGACTCAACAGAATATTAAAGCAGTATATTTCAGTCACGACTATTGGAAGAATTTGCTCCCAAAATTTAACTGAAGCACAAATTCAAGGAAAAAAAATTATCCGACCAACTGACCCTATTTTTTTTTTATGTAACCGGAACCAAACCATTTTAATACCCCCTGCAAACAAAGTTTGGGGGATATATAGGAATCACCCTGTCCGTCCGTCTGTCCATCCTTATAAGTGCAACTCCTAAACCGTTTGAAGAATTTTCATGAAACTTTACACAATGGAAGAACTCCATGTGAAGATGTGCTTGAAGCAATATAATTCCGTTCTGACATTTCCAAGGGGAGATAATCTAACTTATACATTTCAGGCACTGGGGGTCTCACTTTGTGAGCTTGCTCACAGTACCTCTAGTTTGGGGGGCCTTATATGCTGACAACCACTGCCTTAATAAATGACCTGACCAGTTGACTGGTGGATTTGAGAGCCGATTTTCCTGAAAATCAAGTCTAGGTTGATTAGTCAGATAACCATTTCAGCTCTACAAACCGATACTGAGGTACATGTATGCCCCCTTAAAAATACTAAAACCGATACCGAACTCAAAATTCCAATACCGCCCTTCTCAAGTGGCCACACAAGGACTCAGATGAATTCCTGCAGTTAGAACAAAAGCTGGTGCGCCATTTGCATGCCACCACCTTTATAGCATCATTTATTAATTTTGCTGTTTTTTTTTTTTTAAATTTGAACAGGTGACTTAGTAGACTGAACAAGAAAGAGACATCATGGTTAAGATTGGCGTCAATGGGTGAGTTATTTTGCTTGGAATTTCTTTTTTTGTGGTCTAAGAATGTACTTGTGTATGTGTTTTTTGGAACTCCTTCTCCAGGCCTGGAAATAACCCGCGAATGATCGTTTAGGTCACACAGGTGTTACATAAGTTGTAAAATACACAAACGAACTGTAGGTTACAACAAAGTAATACAAAATAACTTGATTAAGTTGCTAATCTTGCATGTTTACCAGAAAACTTGACAAGCTTTCAGGACTCTCAACTCCAAGGTTGAGCATTACATCAGGGGTCCACACACTTTGATTAGGAAAGCAGACTTTTAAATTCATTTATTTTGTGGACACCATTTTGCCATAATTTCGGTGCATTAAAACCAGAAATAAGTTTTATCCTGTTATTTTTTATTGTGATGCCTTTCTTTGAGTTTCTAAGGTCATATGATAGAAAATATTGGGGAGCACGGTGGCTCAATGGTAGACTGTTGGCCTTCAATGCGAGAGGTCCAGAGTTCGATCCCCGTCTGGGGTGACCCGCTCTGTGTCCTTGGGCAAGGCTCTTATCCTGGTTGCCTACATGGGGGCATGATGACACTGTGTACTAATGTGTACTGCATGTCGATGGTACACGTCTTCAGCCGCTGTAACCCTGCTTGAGCAGAGCTTGAACAGTAGGGATGGGATGATACGCTTGGGTCACGATACGATACGTATCTCGATACACCATTCACGATATGATTGCGTATCGCGATATATATCAAGTATCATTGTTTCCCTATTGCTATTGCTGTCACCGTATATATGGACGTAGAGTACAGAAACAGGGAAACAATGATACTTGATATGTATCTGCCTACCTGGACAGTCCTTCGATTTTGGGAAACAATGGCGACTGGCGAGCGATATTTAGCTCACCTCAAATTGGACTCACACATGTGATCATCCCCCAAGTGAAGTCGTCACTCCATTTCATTGTTGGGGCAGTTCGTATCGTTGTCTCGTGGATGATATGCAATGTACAACGAAATCAAATTGTGTGTTTTATGTTTGACCGGTGCAATAAAATAAGAAAAAAATCTATATATGCATGATTGGTGTT
Source organism: Pictodentalium vernedei (assembly GCA_031216915.1). Classification (NCBI taxonomy): domain Eukaryota; kingdom Metazoa; phylum Mollusca; class Scaphopoda; order Dentaliida; family Dentaliidae; genus Pictodentalium; species Pictodentalium vernedei. The sequence continues at coordinate 281,237,425 of CM062290.1, forward strand.
TGTGTTTTTATTCTCCAATACTCCATGGACCAAGAAGGTAAAAAGGACAAATGCAACGTTGACGTACCCAAACTGTGAAGTTTTAGGATTATTCGTCATGCTTCAAACACGTTTCCAGAAACGTCAGAATTTTCTGAGAAACAGCCAGTAACAGCCTGAGTTACATCCCCTGTGTGAGCTGTCCCACCAACTTCCCAAATACACAGCCTCCCTCGATAAAAATCGCAGCTGAAAAGCTTGCTTATCACAGTGAACCCAGTTTGCATGAAGTCCCACATCAGCCACTCTGGCATTTTCATTCCATGAAACATTTTTATTAAAACCTGATCAACAAGTGAGGACGGGCCTCACCTGGTTACGACACGATATGGGTCGGTTTCGTGCTGGGTCGTTCTGTTTCGTAACTTGATGAGGTTGCTATTGTTGATGTTTTCAAAATCGTTGGTGCGGTGTATTAGCTCCCTTGATGTGCAGCCACGATAACTGAATGACTCTGTGCGCGAATCGAAATGACAAAATGCTTTTCTGTCAAATTATCAATGCTATTTGCGCCGTGATTTGTGATGCGACACTGCTCATTTATCTCCCTGGGTTTGCCTGGAGGTATGGCGAAAGTTGTTGGCTTTTATTAGTGAATACACGCACCTAGTTGTGATGTAGGCTCCCAGTTGACATACAACTATATTCTGTGAGGCCCCAACACACACTCTGTCTGGGTGATAAAACTGTATTGCGATCCCGCGAAATTTCATGAATACGAATACAAGTACACAAATTTTCAATAGTTTTTGAATACGAATACAAATACATTACAATGTACTCATGAATACATTTTTGAATACTTGAATACTTTTTAAATTAGAAGTATTTATAGCAAGGCCTTTAAGTTTTTTGTTTCTTGGGTTAAAAGTAATTTTTAAACTGATGGTCCTTTAGCTGAAGCTTTAATTGTGCTTACCATGCTTTGTTGGAAAACTAAAGTAATTACCTGACGGGAAATCCACTCTATGGGTGTCATAGTAATTGGACTACTCTACATGGGCAACACATCACAAAATGTGAGTGGATTACCTCTAAAAAATCACAGACTGGCGTTTCCTCCTGAACGTTAAGTATCAATTGCAATGACACCACATAAGAAGGACTAGTAAAGTTTTAGCCAATGCACTTCATTGTTAAACCTGGAGGTCTGTTGGCTGAAAGTTTGCTAACAGCAGTAGTATTTTCTTTATAATATTTACGTGCTTTCACCAATTATAATTAGACATACTGAGCTGTACAAAGGTGACCTTAAACAGGAATAAATAAATATGTGTTTTCACTGTAAAATAATGGATAAATAGAAAAACTTTAAATAAATCCAAAAATTTTAGAATATAATATCATTGAATAACTGAGTTGTGTCCAATAACACAAGTTTTTTTGTTTCATTTTTATTGAGAGAAAGGAATGGTTTCACACGCCAAAGGCACACATGGACGGTATGGGGAACAAGCCCCTTTTGTCCCTCAGTGACTGTAAATGATCAATTCTCACATGTCCAGGCGTGTTGAAGGAGGAACAGGTTCAGGTACTCGGCAGGTCTCAACGGTTGCGTCGCGATGGTCTCTTGGCTGATGTCGGTTGAACCCTCGGGTGAGGACCAGTGTGAGAGGTTGGGTCCTCTCACAAAGGTACTACCTCTCCCCGAGGGTGCAGTCAATCAAGTATAATCTGCCTCAGGCTGTCTCTGTTTGGTTGGACTCTTTGAAAGAAAACAACAACGACCCCTTTCGGGGACCACCAGAAAGAAGACCCAAACTTCCCTGGTTTGGGGGCAGGCCTGCATTGTAATCCTATTGGGTTGGGACAAAAGATGTGCAATGCATTTACAAAAAGGGGCTGAGGCGGGATGCAGGACCAACGCTCGACTCCCTTAAAGTGGTTGACCACTTTTAGGGATAGAGTGGAGGATTTCAGGAACCATGGGGGTTACTGTTTCCATACCGGTTATAGTGTCCATAGCGGTTATTGGGGTGCTGGTCAAAAAGTAGCTTCTTTGTACCCGCTTAATCTGTTCTTTGTACCTGCTTAAGCTGTTAATCTGCCTGTTAGCTCACCTTCTTTGGCTGAGAGTGACTGCAGCGGGAGGGTAACAGGTTTAGCACACTAAACCACACCCGAGGGTGTTTCTTTCCTGTTGTACCCTTCGCTGGTTGCGACCATATTTAGGTTAGTTTGAGTTTATTTGGAGGTGCCGGGTATCGCGAGCGTTTTATCTGGGCTGAGCTTGCCCGGCTGGGAATGAGATTGCAGCGGGGGGGGGGGGGGGGGGGGGGGTGGGTTTGGGGGTGGAACATGTTTAGCACACTAAACCACGCCTGAGGGTGTTTCTTTCCTGTTGTGCCCCTCGCTGGTTGCGATGTAATTTTAGTTGAGTCGGTGAAGGCAGCCCTTTCTGGTAGAAGGCCACAGTTAAGCTGCCTGTTAGTTCACCTTCTCACACCTTAGTTTTTTCGAGCGGTCTTAGTTTTGATTGTCATTTTTGGGCTTTTGTCGGCTTTCGCAAATGGCTCCAAGTTTGGAAATTAGTTCACTGTCGGCTTGCCGGTCGTGATTTTTCACGACCAGGGTGGCTGGGCAGTCTTTAATTGTGTGGATATCGGCCCTGTCGTGGAGTGTTTTGATGGGTGTGTCCCATGGGGCGCAGAGGGCGACTCTGAGCGCGTGATTTTGGACCTTCGGGAGTTTTCCCATATTAGTTTGGTTGAGGTCATTTAGGATGATTGCCCCGTATTCGAGTACTGGGCGCACAAAGGCTTTGTATAGTTTGAGTAGGGTGGACTGGTTGGCTCCCCATGAAGTTCCCTTTAGCATTTTCAATAAATTAATGCGTTTCGTGTCTTTTTTCGCCATGTCGTCGGTGTGTTTGTTGAAGGACAGTTTTTGATCAATGGTGAAGCCCAGGAATTTCGCCTCTTTGCATTCTAGGAGGGTGTTATCTATTAGTTTTAGATCAAAATCATGTTTATTTGTCTTGCGAGTAAAGGTGATTTGTTGGGTTTTATTGGCGTTTCGCTTAATTCTCCATTTGGCACGCCATTTTTCTAGGTCATCGAGAGCGTGTTGCAGGGGTTTTTGGAGCAAATTGGCCGTATTGTTACAATTCCAGAGGCCCTTATCATCCGCTAATTGGGAGACTTGAACACGATCCTCAGAGAAATTAAGGTCATTTACATAGAGGATGTAAAGGAGGGGACTTAGGACAGATCCTTGGGGGTGCCTGCTTCAAGAGGGACACTATCAGACATTTCATTGTTCACTCTGACTTTAATTTCGCGATCATTTAAGAAAGAGGATAGTAATCTGAGCAATTTCATGGGGAGTCTTAGTTTTGATTATTTGACCATTATGCCAAACAGAGTCAAATGCTTTTTCAACGTCTAACAGGACTGCCGCGCCTATTTGCTGATTGTTGATTGTGGTTTTCATTTGAGTGACTAGTTGGTAGACATGCTCGATGCCTTCTTTACGGTTTCTGTAGGCTCTTTGCCACCTATTGAAAAAATCGTCTTCCAGGTGCCTCCTGATCCGATTGGTAAGGATTCGTTCGAATGTCTTACCAATGCAGCTGAGGAGGCTGATTGGGCGGTAGCTAGCTGGATCGGAGGGGTCCTTGTCAGGTTTTGGTATCATGACACCAATGGCTTTTTTCCAACATTTGGGAAAGTAGCCATGGGTGAGACATTCGTTGAACAGTTTGTTTAGTTTTTCAATTAGGGAATTTGGGCTTTGTTTTAGAATTTTGTAGCTCACTTCGTCTTCGCCGGGTGAGGAGGAATTTTTGCTTTTTTTTTTATAACATTGATGATTTCGTCATTGGTGATGGGGGTGACGAGGTCATCTTCATCCCCGTCTTCTGGCTTGTTATTGAATTTGGGGTCGCGGTAGATATCAGGGTGTTCATTGATGAAGTCATCAATGGCGTTTATGACGGCGTCGTCATTGCCCGCGCCTTGATGCGAACGATGCGTTTTTCTTAGGAGGTCAGCAAAGGTGTCGGCCTTGTCCTTGTCAGTGCACGTGAAGGAGCCGTCTTCCCTTTTAAGAGATTTGGCTGCGGCTTTGCGGCTTTTGTTTCTTTGCCCAGTTAGGGTTTTGAAAGAATCCCAGAATTTTTGAGCATCCTGTTTAGATTGGCTGTTGCCTTTTCCCAGTTTGCTTATTTTTCAGCTTTGAGGGCTTCCTTGACTTCGCCATGAAGGCGGTTGTATGTTTTTTTAAGGTCAGCTCTCTTACAGGGGTCAGATTCGGTTTTAAGAGCGCGAAGAGCTTTCTGTTTAGTTTTGATTAGTGACAGTGTGTCGCCCGAGATAGTGTTTCTCGAGGGGTGCACTTCTTCTTTTGGGCATATTTCGTTTAGTGTTGAATTAATGATTTTTCACTATGCCCTCGCATTGGGTTTCGAGTTCCGCGGCATTAGATGGGGGGGGGGGGGGTGGAGGGGGGGGCGGGGTTGTGAGTTTGACATCGATGATGTCGCGGTAGAGGTTCCAATTGATTTTTCTAAAGTTTCTGCGGAGAGTGGGGGGGGGGGGGGGGGGGCGTACCTGAGTGTGCCATTTCCTAGCTGCGGTAAGGCATGGACCGGGAGGTGATCTCTGCCTAAGTCATCATCGCCGACCCAGTGGTCATCGATGTGGTTTATCAGGGAGTCGCTGGCAATGATTAGATCGAGGATTTCAGATGAAAATAGTGGGTTGTTACTGATATAGGTTGCTGAGTTGTCGTTCATACATGTAACCACATGAAGGTTATGTTTTTTTGTTATTTCGAGGAGGGCTTCACCATTGGGGCTGGTTTTGTTGCAGCCAAAGTACAGGTGTTTGGCATTGAAGTCGACGAGGAAAATGCAGTGTTTGTGTTTCCTCGTAAAGAATTCAAAGGCAGTGTCAGATACAATTTTGCTTGGGTTGTCATAATAACAAACAATTGCGATTTTTTTTATTGTCGATTGTGATTTCAGTTGCAATCACCTCTGCATCGAGGTGATTAGTTTTTATGGTTTTAGTTTGGATGTTCTGCTTTATTAGAAGAGCAACGCCGCCACCTTGGGTGTTTAGTCGGTCTCTTCTAATAATGCTGAACCCACTTAATGAAAAATGTTTGCTGGGTTGAAGCCAACTTTCGCAGATACAGATAATGTCTGTATCTTCGAAATATCCACTCATTTGAAGTTTTTTATTGTTAACGCTTCTAGCGTTCCACACGGCTATTTGTAACTTATTCATTATGGGGTTGATTATTAGTTTCGGTGTTTGGTTAGAGATGTTTGGCGGCTTTATTGGGTGTTGATTGCGGCCTTAATTAGGGAATCGGATATTTGTGTTTTGAAAAGCTGGGACACTGACCGGCTGACATCTTGACAGATGTCAGACAGACTAGTACTCACGTGTTTATCTAGCACAGAGAGCAATGCTCCAGCAACTAATGAGCAGATTGTATGGGGGGAGGAGGCACTGTTGGGATTTTTTAGATTTAAGTTTTTTCACTGAATATTTTGTTTTACTTTTTTAAAATGGGGACACCCGCGATAGTTACTGACATGGTCCCCATTGCAGTTTGGGCATGACATAGAGTCTGATCTGCATGCCTTTGTGAGGTAATTATCTCCGCTTCTCATGCATGTCAGATTCCCCCTGCATTTAGTTGGTAAGTGCCTGAATTTTTGGCATTTGTATTTTTATTGTCCATGTTTTCAACAATTTAAAAAGCCATGGAGATATGTGGCCATTGTTACATAAATAGGTTGTATTGTGACAAGTTAATTGATAATTAAGTCTATTGTCTGCTTTCAATGCATAAATTTCAGACAAGGTGTTTGGTGGTAAAAAATAATATCAGGGATTATTAAGTCTTTAATATTGATATGAGGTGTGAATTTGTCTGGAGTCCATGGGCTTCATCTAATTCAGTTTTTGGTTCTTAATTCCAAAATATAGAAAGTATTCAAAATGTATTCATGAATACAGCTCAGATTTTAATGTATTTGAATATGAATACATGTATTCATAACATTCAGTGAATACTGAATACATGTGAATACAGGATAAACTGTATTCGAATACGACTGAATACGAATACCCCAACCCTGGCTCATACTCATTCAACCCAGGTAACCTGAGCCAAACTCCATCCCAACCAATTCCAGAATACAGTAGCGCGTATGTGAACAATCCATGGAAATTTCGAGTATTACACTGGATGTGATGTAAGAGTCCCGTTGGTAAATATGCAGAAGCGTCCTTTGTCTCATCACCTAGGACCGCCCACCAAATCCAATATGATCTCAGAAAAATTGAAATAATTTGTTGGGTCTAAGCCATTTTGAGGTCACTAATCAGCTGGTAATTTTATAGAATTATCTGCTGTAGCAAAGGCTACAACCCCACAGTTCTTGTCTGATCATGATTAAATTTCATGTGCAGGTTCGAGGTCATGTCTAGATGAGAAATTGAGAATGTCTCATTTTGGTCATGATCAGTCAATAGTGACGGCTGTGTGTGTTCGAAACCCGAAAACCTTTAGCACAGTCTACATGTTGTATTTATGAAGAGATTTCATTGTAATGTGGTAGGACGACTCTGTATAATGTCTACGTAAGAACATATTATTTTGGTCGTGCTTGATCCACTGACAGCCGCGGACACATGATCTAGATTCCTTTGGCACAGTCTACAAGCTGCATTTATGAAAGGATTTCATTGTAAATTGGTAGGATGACTCGGTATAATGTCCAGATGACATGTCCTATTTGGTCATGATTGGCTTACGGCGAAATTGATTTATATAGCAAGGTCAACAGATCATATTTATGAAGCATTTTCCACCGCTTTGGGCACTTGACCTAGCTTCCTTTAGTGCTGTCTACAGGTCATATTTATGAAGGGATTTCATTTTAACTTAGTAGGATGACTCGGTATGATTTCTATTTATTTCAACCTGTAGCCTTGTTTTGGTTGAACTCTGTCAACCATGAGGGCAGCATGAGTTCCGAGTCTAAATTCCTTTATCACAGTCTACACCTGTTATTATTCCTTCACAATGGAGGGATAAAGCAAAGAGCCCCGTCCTTCCGACCATCCATCCGAACTTTGTTTATGGCATAACTTGAACATACTTAATGGATTTCAATTCTCAATAGCAACAATGTCTTCAAGTTCGATGACCAGCGATATCCAATGAAAATTATGGGATTTATTGCCCTTTGTTTAATAAAAAAAATTGTGTGATGCTTGTTTATGGCATATGTCTCTTTAGCAACAATGTCTTTGTCAAGCTTCATGACCAGCAATATCCATTGAAAATTATGGGAGTTGTTGCTCTTTGGTAAAAAATATCATGTTACGCTTATTTATTGAATATCTTAACCATTAGTTACCAAATATAAATTTTTTAGGGTACATGTATATCTCTTTGGGAACAGTGTCTCCCTCAAGTTTGATGACTACTGTTATTCGATGAAAATTGTCTTAGTTATTACCCGACGACTCCCCCCTGCCCTGCTCCCCCCACCCCCCTGTCAGTTAGGCACTTCTTTTTTTTTTGCCCCAAAATTCATTTTGAAGAATTTAGAGAGATTACATGCAAAAAAAATGTAGACACCCCACCCCACTCCCATGTCAATTAGGCTTTTTATGTCCCCAGCCTCTCTAAGGAGGGGCAGAGGTCAGCCGAGTGGGCGACTAGGGCGAAGAAGTTGCCTTGTCATTCCTCAAGTCACCTTGGCTTACATTGGGGGTGAAATTCAAGTCGCCTTCCAAAACTTCCTTGGGAGACACGGCAGTTTACTGTATTTTTAGTCATGTTTTGACGAAGTCAAACTCGACTTATAGTTTGATGAAGTGGCGGGTGGGCGGCGGGCGTAAACAATTGGTATCCAGGCAATAACTTTAGTTCTATTTGATGCACCTTTACCAAAATTATACCAGAGGTTACCATATAGGAAAGGAAGACACCTATCGATTTCAGAGTCTCTCGCCCCAAGGTCAAGATCACTGTTACTATAAATAGAATATTTTGTGACAAATTGGTTTCCAGGCAACAGCTGTGCATGTTCGAATCCTAAAGTCTTTATTTACCACAGTCTACAGGTTACATGTATATTTAGTAAGCAATTTATTTTTTAGGTTAATTTGACAAAGTCAAGATAAGCTATTGCCATCACGCGTACGGAAGTCTGTGAGTCTGTTCACATTTTCCTTTAGCACAGGCTACACCCCGTAGTTCTTGTCTCATCATCACAAAATTTCATAGGCAGGTTTGGGGGTCGTGTCTAGATGGGGACGTCCCCTTTTTTTGCGACCGGTCAACCGGTATGGTTGCCCGAGCCCAAAACCCATTAGCACAGTCTACAGGTCGTATTTATGAAGGGATTTCATTGTAATTTGGTAGGATGCCTCTGTATGTCTAGATGAGAACGTCCTCTTTTGGTCCTGATCTGTCAACTGTGATGGCTGCCCAAGCCCGAAACCCCAAAACGTTTAACACAGTCTGGAGGTCATATTTAATAAGGAGGGATTTCATTGTAACTTGGTAGGATGACTCCATATGATGTCTAGATGCAAACTACCCCATTTGGTCGTGATCTGTCAACCGTGACGACTGTCCAAGCCCAAAACCCCAAAACCTTTAGCATAGTCTATAGGTCGTATTTGTGGAAGGATTTCATTGTAATTTGTTAGGTTGACTCCCTATAATACCCAGATAATATCCCCTTTTGGTCATGATTGGTCAACTGTGATGGCTACAGGGGCCCGAAGCCCGAAAACCTTTAGCACACTAAGCACAGTCTACATGTCATATTTATGAAGGGATTTCATTGTAACTTGGTAGGATGGCTCCAAATAATGTCTAGATGAGAACGTCCCCTTTTGGTCGCGATCATTCAGCCGTGCTGGCTGCCCTAGCCGAAAACCTTTAGCATAGTCTATAGGTCATATTTATGGAAGGATTTCATTATAATTTGTTAGGTTGACTCCCTATAATAAATACCTAGATGATGACATCCCCTTTTGGTCATGATTGGTCAACTGCTACAGGGCCTGAAGCCCGAAAACCTTTAGCACAATCTACTGGTCATATTTATGAAGGAATTTCATAGGATGACTCGAGATAATGCCCAGATGAGAACGTCCCCTTTTGGTCGCGATCATTCAACCATGATGGCTGCCCAAGCCCAAAACCCAAAAAACTTTAGTACAGAGTACAGGTTGTATTTGTGAAAGGATTTCATTGTAACTTGGTAGAATGACTCAGTATAATGCTGAGATGATGACGTCCCCTTTTAGTTGCAATCGGTCAACCGTCATGGCTACTCAGGCCTGAAGCCCAAAAACCTTGAACAGTCTACAGGCCATATTTATGAAGGGATTTCATTGTAACTTAATAGGATGACTCGTTTTAGAATAATTATACCCCCACTTTCGAAGAAAATGGGGGTATACTTGATTACATGTGTCCGTGCATCCGTCCGTCTGTGCGTCCGTGTATGAGTCCATCCGAGAATATTCATAACTCAAGTAAATTATTATTTTTTATAATATTTGTTGGTCATAGGTATACCCACACTAGTTACTTTTTTTTATTATTTTTTTTTTTATTACTTGGTCACTTAGAAATTGTGTCCTTCCGAGCCAAATTTTGTCTGTTCAGCCTGTATCTCAGGTATCGAATGTTCTATTGCAATGAAATTTGCCACAAACACTGCTTATGGTATAGGCTTTAAAAAAAGGATTCAACGATATTTCTCACTTTCTCCTTTTTAGAGTTATCCCCCTTATTTGACTTAGAAATTGTAGGAAATAGACATTATTTGTCTGTTCAGCCTTTATCTCAGGTATGGGTCATCGGATTTCAGTGAAATATGGCATGCAGTTTGTCTATGACAAAAGCTTCTGCCTCATTGCTTAAAACTTCCAAACACCAAACAATTTACCATTCCTTTTGACTTAGAAATTGTTGGAAATTGTTGAAAACTTTCGAAGAAAATGGGAGGGGGGGGGTGGATTACTGGATTGGGGTTATTGGATTTCAGTGAAATATGGTATGCAGGTTGCTTATAACAAAGGCTTCTGCCTCATTGCATGAAACTTCCAAACACCAAGCAGTTTACCATACCTTTTGACTTAGAAATTGTTGCAAATTGTTGAAAACTTTCGAACAAAATGGAAGGGGGGGGGGGGGGCGTATATTGGATTGCATCCATCCATCTGTGCATCCGTCTGTCAGTCCGTACGAGAATATTCATAAATAATATTTGTTGGTCATAGGTATGCCCACACTAGGCGGTACACCACGTGGGGGTATGCACCGGATGAAAGTCCAGCTCTTGTTTCACTGTAACTTGGTAATTTTTAGCTCAACTTTGGCGAAGCCAAATTTGAGCTTTTGTCATGGCCCGTCGTCCGTCTGGCCATCTGGCCTTACGTCAATTGGATACGGCTCGGGTTAGAGGCCGTATTTATGAACCGATCTTTACAAAACTTCTTGGGTACCTTTGTTATAACAGTGGGATGAGAACGAATGTTTTTGGGTGCGGTCCGAAATTCAAGATGGCTGCCAGCCGCCATTTTGTACCGACGATGCAGAAATCTGTTTTTTTGTACAGAACTTCCACATGAAAGCTCTGATTTGAATAATTTTTAGCTCAACTTTGGGAAGCCAAATTTGAGCTTTTGTCATGGCCCGTTTGTCCGTACGTCAGCAATTGGATACGGCTCGGGCAAGAGGCCGTACTTATGAACCGATGTTTACGAAACTTCTTGGGTACCTTTGTTATGACCGTGGGACGAGAAAGAGTGTTTTTGGGTCCGGTCCAAAATTCAAGATGGCTGCCAGCCGCCATTTTGTACCGACGATGCAGAAATCGTTTTTTTTTGCACAGATCTTCCATATGAAAGCACTGATTTGAATAATTTTTTGTATGAATGTTTAGTACCATGGGATACATCACATATAATACGGGTTTTTTTCTCGTATGTAAATTATGCAAATTAAACTAACTTGGATGTATTTAGTGTTACTTTCAGCACTGTTAGTGCAAATGCCAATACGGCTCGGGCTAGAGGCCGCATTTATGAACCGATCTTTACGAAACTTCTTGGGTACCTTTGGTATCACCGTGGGACGAGAACGAGCATTTTTGGGTGCGGTCCGAAATTCAAGATGGCCACTGGCAGCCATCTTGTTCAAAATTAGGGGCAATCAGATTTTTGCGCAGAACTTCCATATGAAAGCGCTGATTTGAATAATTTTTTGTATGAATGTTTAATACCATGGGATACATCACATATAATACGGGTTCTTTTCTCGTGCAGAAATTATGCAAATTAGATGAACTTTGATTTTTTCAGTGCTACTTACACATACAGGGTTCATACAGCTCTTGAAAAACCCTTGAAAATGAGTTTTTTCTTGAAAAACCCTGGAATTTGAAATTAGCCCTTGAGAAACCCTTGAACTTTCAGAAATCTCTTGAAAAACCTTTGAATACCAAGCTATTTCCTGGGCATTGTAAATATGTGTACTCGCCTTTTACTTGTTTGTTGCGCTCGTGTCGCTCAGTTAAAAAAAAACATAAAAAAGTATGGAACGTTTTACCAAGATTACTGTAACACAGATCACACTTTGGGTGATAGTACTTCCTGACTTCCAAAGTCAGATCCGTGTCACATGAATCTTAGATTTTTAGAGCTCATACAACAAGCTGAATAGTATATGTAACCCTTGAAAAAAAAAGAAGCCCTTGAAAAACCCTTGAACTTTGTGAGCAAATTTTTGTATGAACCCTCACACAGTAAGTACACATGTCAATACGGCTCGGGCTAGAGGCTGTATTTATCAACCGATCTTTACGAAACTTCTTGGGTACCTCTGCTATCACCTTAGGACGAGAACGTGTGTTTCTGAGTGCGTTCCGAAATTCAAGATGGCTGCCAGTGGCCATTTTGTACCGAAATTAGGTCTAATCAGTTTTTTGTACACAACTTCTGTATGGCTCAGGCTAGAGGCCGTATTTATGAACCGATCTTTACGAAACTTCTTGGGTACCTTTGTTATCACCGTGGGATGAGAACGGGTGTTTTTGGGTGTGGTCCAAAATTCAAGATGGCCACCATCAGCCATTTTGTACCAAAATTAGTGCAATCAGTCTTTTGTACAGAACTTCTGAATGAAAGTTCTGATTTGAATAAATTTTTGTATGAATGTTCAGTAAAATGGAATACATCACATACAGTACAGGTTTTTTTCTCGTGCAGAAATTATGCAAATTAGATGAATTTTGATTTATTTAGTGCTACTTATACACTGTAAGTGCACATGTTAATACGGCTCGGGCGAGAGGCTGTATTTATCAACCGATCTTCACGAAACTTCTTGGGTACCTTTGTTATCACCTTGGGACGAGAACGGGTGTTTCTGCGTGTGGTCCAAAATTCAAGATGGCTGTCAGTGGCCATTTTGTACTGAAATTAGGTCCAGTCTGTTTTTTGTCACAACTTCTATACAGCTCGTATTTATGAACTGATCTTCACAAAACTTCTTGGGTACCTTTGTTTTCACCTTGGGACAGGAATGAGTGTGTTTTGGGGTGCCTTTGTTATCACTGTGCTATGAGAACAAATATTTTGGGGTTCAGTCAGACCCACTCTGAGACTCAAAAGATTTCTTTTCTAGTTTAGCATCTTACTGTCACCCACCTTTACAATACTTTACCTAGACATTTGTTACAGCCTGCGGTCAGTATTTATGTACAGGCCGTTACAATACTTTATATGTACCTTTGTTATCAGGTCATTACCCAGATGTTTGTCATTGCTGTGTCACATACTATACATGAACATGTCTTGACAAGTTGAGCTACAGTGTCATTGACACTTTCATTGTTGACATATGTTAACTGTGAGGGCCACATAGATTAACTGTGGAGGCCATATCAACCCACCCCTCAGTTCTTTAGTACAGTCTACACATATTATTTTTATTAAAAACACAGCATACAGGGAACAGAAATTAACGTATTCCCAATTATCACAATTCTTGTCTTATTTCATTATCCTTTCATAAACATTGAACATTATCCTTTTCATCAAACACAACACACAGACAAGTTAAGCTACAGTGTCATTGACACTTTCATTTTTTTGCTCAACTTTGGCGAAGCCAAATTTGAGGTATTGCCATTGCCTGTCGTCCATCTGTTGTGCTGTCAACACGGCTCGGTCTAGAGGCTGTATTTATGAACCGATCATTACGAAACTTCTTGGGTACCTTTGTTATCGCCATGGGACGAGAACAAGTGTTTTTGAGTCTGGTCCGAAATTCAAGACGGCCGCTGGCAGCCATTTTGTACAAAATTAGGTGCAGTCAGATTTTTGCGCAGAACTTCCATATGAAAGCTCTGATTTGAATAATTTTTTGTATGAATGTTTAGTACCATGGGATACATCACATATAATACAGGTTTTTTCTTGTGCGTAAATTATGCCAATCAGACTAACTTTGATCTATTTAGTGTTACTTTCAGCACTGTAACTGCAAATGCCAATACAGTTTTTTTTCTGCTTAATTTTTGTGGTGTGGGGCAGTCAAAATTAAGCATTTGGCCTGAATTCTCATGAATAGAGTATGAGCACATCCGGGCCAGTGGTACATGTAGGTACAATAAATACAGAAATTAGAGCTGAAATGGTTAATCGATTAACCAATGATCAACGTCTTGATTGATCAAAAAAAGTAATTGATTGATTTTACTGTTGCCTTTTTCTCACTGACTTGCATCAATTATTGTGAGACAGATTAAAGCTTACAAGTTATGTGCAGACATACTTGTTCACTTGCATGATCATTGTACTGTATCAATAGCTGGAAATGGTCATTCTTAACTCTTTGCCTGTTGTGGACAGCAGATGATACTTGCAAAATAAATTCTTGATTTCCTAAAAAATTTAAGTTTTTGTCTCAAAAACATAGCTTTCATTCCAATGAGGTGTCATAAGCTATGTTTTTGGGACAAAAATTGAAAACATAATAAAATTTGAAGGAGATTTTTGTGTCGCCGCCCCATGAAGTGGGGAGCGACATACAGGGATTACTTTTGTCGTCTTGCGTCGTCCGCGTCACACTTTCTCTTATCCGCCACTCCTCTTTATCACATCATGGCATTGTGCACCTCCTATTTTATTTTTTGATCCGCTGTATTTTTTCCAGAGTTATGCCCCTTTTCCACTTAGAATTCTGTCTGAAACGTCAGGCTTCTCTTATCTGCCACTCCTCTTCAACCTATGAATGGATTTTGATGAAACTTTCAGTGATTCTTTATCACATCATGGCATTGTGCACCTCCTATTTTATTTTTTGATCCACTGTATTTTTTCCAGAGTTATGCCCCTTTTCCACTTAGAATTCTGTCTGAAACGCCAGGCGACACACGTCTTCCATGGAAGACTCACATCTAAGTTATATATAGCGCTTGCTGGTTTTGTCCATTACTTTGGGTAAAGGGTTAATGCTATAAATCATCAATGGTACGACAATAATTCAGCTACCTAATAAAACAAGTGATTAATAGGTTAACCAAGGTTAATCCATGTGGTTAATCGATCAAGAAAACCCTTTAACCATTTCAGCTCTAACAGAAATTATCAGAAATTTCCATTTTTCTTTTTAAACCTTTTACTAATCGAAACTGCTGCCTCCACCCATATAATTGCAAATTGAGCTGTTCAAAAAATATAGAATTTCAAAAACTTGTTTGTTTCGCCTCTGTAACATTTTCTGTATTCACATTATGGGAGTGGAGGTTTCTACCAAGTGGAAAGCACTTGTCGTCCTATCCCTTTTTGCTTAAGAGTTATGGCAAATAAAAATAGGTTTAACATAAAAAAAAATTTAAAAATTTTCAACAAGACCATATCATGTGATCCCTCTTACTGAGGGGTCACATGATATGGTTTTGTTGAAAGTTTGTGAAAAATTTGAAAAAAATAATTATAACTATTTTTCATACATGTAGTGTGTGTAATGGGTAAAAGATTTAACAGATTCCTAATCAGTCACTGTCTAGTTAAAAGTCACTGTCTGCTTTTGAAATTGCTTCTTACATGAAATATGAAATTTATAGTTTCATGCCTGTACATATTAGTTACTTTTAGAAAACTCACATTATTGTCATGACTACCACAGATGGAAATTTTGGAACAAACAGTTATCATTTTACGTAACTGTTTTTTTTATTTTATTTTTTTTTTCTTTTTTCTGTGTAGATTTGGTCGTATTGGACGATTGGTCCTCCGGGCAGCATTGGAAGGAGGTGATGTTGAAGTGGTTGCTGTTAATGACCCATTCATCTCTTTGGATTATATGGTAATACTTGTTAGCTCACCTGAGCGAAGCTCAAGGGGAGCTTTACTAATCACTTTCCGTCCGTCGTCGTCCGTCGTCGTCGTCGTCCGGCGTTAACTTTACATTATCGACTTCTCCTCCTAAACCACTAGCCCAATTTTATTCAAATGTTGGCTAAATGTTTATTACCTAATGCCAATTCAGATTTGTTCAAATGAAGTTGCCCCTCCTCCTGGGTGGTGCCACGCCCCCAAGGGGCACCAAAATCTTTGTAAATCTTCTTCTCATGAACCAGCAGTAGCAGAGACTTGATATTTGGTGTGCAGCTTCCTTTTGAGGTGTAGACTCAGATTTGTTCAAGAGAAGTTTGTGGGGCTATACTTGGCGTCGATATGGGAGGGGCAAAATTTTTTGCCCCGCCCAAAATTTCTATTTTCCAAACCGAGAGGCTGATTTGAACCAAATTTTATGTGAGGGCTTATTGGGTCATGAGTACTTGATTTATGCAAAAAAAATTTTCCCGCAGCCCCGTGGGAACCGCAGGAGCTAAAAATAGAAAAAAATTAAAACGCCCATATCTCCAAAACTGCACGGCACTGAGAATTTTTATTTGGTGTGCAGCTTCCTTAGGACCAACAGAAAGGATTGGTAAAAAAAAATTGCCATTGGTTTTATCATAGGGTACAGTTTCGGGACTTTGAAAAAGTGCTGAGTCAACACTTTTTAACACTGTAGGCAATGGGAAAAACATTAAAAAATCTTCTTCTCCAGATCCAGCAGGCAGAATCTTTTGATATTTGGTATGCAACATTGTAGGGTGGATCTGATTCAAGTTTGTTCAAATCGGCCCCCTGGGTTCATATTTGGGCTCAGTATAGGAGCCCGATTTCGAACTTAGTGCATTTCAGGCAAATTTCTTAAAAAATCTTCTTCTCCAGATCCAGCAGGCAGAACCTTTTGATATTTTGTATGCAACATTGTGGGGTTGATCTGATTCAAGTTTGTTCAAATCGGCCCCCTGGGTTTATATTTGGGCTCAGTATAGGAGCCCAAATTTGAACTTACTGCATTTCAGGCAAATTTCTTTGAAAATCTTCTTCTCCAGATTCAGCAGGCAGAATCTTTTGATATTTGGTATGCAACATTGTAGGGTGGATCTGATTCAAGTTTGTTCAAATCGGCTCCCTAGATTCATATTTGGGCTCACTATAGGAGCTCGAATTCGAATTTAGTGCATTTCAGGCAAATTTCTTCAAAAATCTTCTTCTCCAGATCCAGCAGGCAGAATCTTTTGATATTTGGTATGCAACGTTGCGGGGTAGATCTGATTCAAGTTTGTTCAAATCAGCCCCCTGGATTCATATTTGGGCTTACTATAGAAGCCCGAATTCGAACTTAGTGCATTTCAGGCAAATTTCTTAAAAAATCTTCTTCTCCAGATCCAGCAGGCAGAATCTTTTCATATTTGGTAAGCAACATTGTGGGGTGGATCTGATTCAAGATTGTTCAAATCGGCCCCCTGGTTAATATTTGGGCTCAGTATAGGAGCCCGATTTCGAACTTAGTGCATTTCAGGCAAATTTCTTAAAAAATCTTCTTCTCCAGATCCAGCAGGCAGAATCTTTTGATATTTGGTATGCAACATTGTAGGGTGGATCTGATTCAAGTTTTTTCAAATCAGCCCCCTGGGTTCATATTTGGGCTCAGTATAGGAGCCCGATTTCGAACTTAGTGCATTTAGGCAAATTTCTTAAAAAATCTTCTTCTCCAGATCCAGAAGGCAGAATCTTTTGATATTTGGTATGCAACATTGTGGGGTGGATCTGATTCAAGTTTGTTCAAATCGGCTTCCTAGATTCATATTTGGGCTCACTATAGAAGCTCGAATTTGAACTTAGTGCATTTCAGGCAAATTTCTTAAAAAATCTTCTTCTCCAGATCCAGCAGGCAGAATCTTTTCATATTTGGTAAGCAACATTGTGGGGTCGATCTGATTCAAGTTTGTTCAAATCGGCCCCCTGGGTTTATATTTGGGCTCAGTATAGGAGCCCAAACTTGAACTTAGTGCATTTCAAGCAAATTTATTAAAAAATCTTCTTCTCCAGATCCAGCAGGCAGAATCTTTTGATATTTGGTATGCAACATTGTGGGGTGGATCTGATTCAAGTTTGTTCAAATCGGCTTCCTAGATTCATATTTGGGCTCACTATAGAAGCTCGAATTCGAACTTAGTGCATTTCAGGCAAATTTCTTAAAAAATTTTCTTCTCCAGATCCAGCAGGCAGAATCTTTTGATATTTGGTATGCAACATTGTGGGATGGATCTGATGCAAATTTGTTTAAATCGGCTCCCTAGATTCATATTTGGGCTTACTATAGAAGGTCGAATTCGAACTTAGTGCATTTCAGGCAAATTTCTTAAAAAATCATCTTCTCCAGATCCAGCAGGCAGAATCTTTTGATATTTGGTATGCAACATTGCGGGGTGGATCTGATTCAAGTTTGTTCAAATCGGCCCCCTGGATTCATATTTGGGCTCACTATAGAAGCTCGAATTCAAACTTAGTGCATTTCGGGCAAATTTCTTCAAAAATCTTCTTCTCCAGATCCAGTAGGCAGAATCTTTTGATATTTGGTATGCAACATTGCGGGGTGGATCTGATTCAAGTTTGTTCAAATCGGCCCCCTGGATTCATATTTGGGCTTAATATAGAAGCCCGAATTCGGGCTTAGTGCATTTCGGGCAAATTTATTAAAAAATCTTTTTCTCCAGATCCAGCAGGCAGAATCTTTTGATATTTGGTATGCAACATTGTGGGGTGGATCTGATTCAAGTTTGTTCAAATCGGCTTCCTAGATTCATATTTGGGCTCACTATAGAAGCTCGAATTCGAACTTAGTGCATTGCAGGCAAATTTCTTAAAAAATCATCTTCTCCAGATCCAGCAGGCAGAATCTTTTGATATTTGGTATGCAACATTGCGGGGTGGATCTGATTCAAGTTTGTTCAAATCGGCCCCCTGGATTCATATTTGGGCTCACTATAGAAGCTCGAATTCAAACTTAGTGCATTTCGGGCAAATTTCTTCAAAAATCTTCTCCAGATCCAGCAGGCAGAATCTTTTGATATTTGGTATGCAACATTGCGGGGTGGATCTGATTCAAGTTTGTTCAAATCGGCCCCCTGGATTCATATTTGGGCTTAATATAGAAGCTCGAATTCGCACTTAGTGCATTTCGGGCAAATTTATTAAAAAATCTTCTTCTCCAGATCCAGCAGGCAGAATCTTTTGATATTTGGTATGCAACATTGTGGGGTGGATCTGATTCAAGTTTGTTCAAATCGGCTTCCTAGTTTCATATTTGGGCTCAGTATAGAAGCTCGAATTCGAACTTAGTGCATATCAGGCAAATTTCTTAAAAAATCTTCTTCTCCAGATCCAGCTTCAGAATCTTTTCATATTTGGTAAGCAACATTGTGGGGTGGATCTGATTCAAGTTTGTTCAAATCGTCCCCCTTGGTTTATATTTGGGCTCCGTATAGGAGCCCAAATTTTAACTTAGTGCATTTAAGGCATATTTCTTAAAATATCTTCTTCTCCAGATCCAGCAGGCAGAATCTTTTGATATTTGGTATGCAACATTGTGGGGTGGATCTGATTGTGATTCATGAACGTATTTATTTGTAAAGTTGATAGAATCTTAGACAAAATTTGCAGAAAAGATCTACTATAGAAGGGGTGGTATCCAGGGTGAACCGTTTACCCAAATCTAGCAGTACTAATGCATTATTCACACAAATCTCCGTTCAAATTTTATGGCCCCTCATTGGAACACACGCATTCAGCTCATTCCAACAAAGGTCATATGCCATGTTTTCGAGACAAAAGAATAAAAATTTTAGTTATTCATGAAATTTTTAGGCAACTGTTGTCTGTTATTCACACTGCTTCATGAAATTTCAGTACTTTTAGAAGTTACCTCAGTAATCAAGGGTTAATTCCCCTTAATTAAATGTCGCCTCTAAAAAACAACCACTTTGCATATCTTACCTTTTTACCAGCATAACTGCCAAAACTTGTCAGCATTCTTCGCAAAAATCGCTATTCAAATTTTAATTTTTGTCTCTTAAACATACATGTACTTATCGCTTGTAAATACCCCATTGGAATGAGCTTTTTGAGCTCATTCCAATGAGAGGTCGCACACCATGCTTTTTGAGTCAAAAAAGCAATTTATTTTAGTTATTCCAGAATTTCGTACGTAAAACACAGCTTTATGACTTCACATTAAAATGAGCTCTCTAAGCTTGTTCCAATCAACATTCACGCACTATGTCTTTCACACAAAAAATAAAATTTTTCCATTTATTCAGGAATTTTGTTTGCAAGAACACTCTTACCCCCCCCCCCCCCCCCCCCCCCCCCCCCCCCCCCACACACACACACACACACACACAAACACAGACACACACATCTAAAAAGTTCGTCAGCAAAAAAACAGTTACTTCAATTTTTAAATGCATTATAGGAACAACTTGCCTAATCAAATTTAAATACTTTTGCATCATTCTGTATCTAGAACAAACCATTTACCATATCTTTACGCAAAATTCTCCAGCATCATTCACAAAAAAACACCATTATTTATATGTTCACATTTTTGTCTCAAAAATATACCTGATCTTCCCATACCCCTATTGAAATAAGCTATTTGAGCTAGTTCCAATGATGATAAAAAAAACTAATATTTTGGAAAATTTGTGAAAATTTTTGTTTTCTTGCATGCAAATATATACATGTAGCACATGGAAGATATCCACAGTTGGGGAGAGATGTCCAAGGCTATCTCTTCACATTCCTTGTTTGTGCTTCATGCTAAACCAGTTTGTCTGCAGAGATAAATTTGCTTTATTAAAAATCATTGGAGATTGTCCACACACCAATGATTTTAAATAAAACTAATTTTAGGTAACAAATGTTGAACTTCAAACAAAATCTATCACTCAACCAGTTAATGTTGATGAAGCATGACATGGTGAAGGTGACCTAAAATACTTCTTAGAGTCACTTTGTCAGGGTGAGCGATTAAGGCCATGTGGGGCCTCTTGTATTACTTTTGTAGAGATGAAGGTCAAAATAAATCATGATTGAATTTATAGCAATAACATATTTAATATCTCTGCACTGAATAATGTTCAAATCATCAGCTACGGTTAAAACTAGAAGTCCTGTCATGAAATGCGCCCAAATAGCATGTCGATCTGCGCATTATAACTAGGGCTGGGCGGTTTATCGGTTTTTTCGGTTCGATTCGGTTTTTTTTTTTTAAACCGAAACCGAACCGCCGCCTTAACAAAAACCGAGACTTTCGGTTTCAACAAATTCCCAGAATTGGTTAAGTTTATGACCACTCAATCACTTGCTTTCCGCACGCCAAAGGCTTAAATGTCAGGCAAAGGTAAATGCTGTGCCATTTATGCTTACTTCGAGAGGACTGACAACAAATCCCCCCCCACCCTCCCCCCACAAATAGTGGTAGCAAATTTCTTGTATCTTGAACAATATCTACAGAACCACCAGCAGATGGAATATGAAAAATTAAAAAGTCGTACGTAAAAATCCACACATGCAATTCAAGAATTGTTAAGTTAGTTTACTGAACCGGGCATATTCGACCAAAGAGGGTATTGCAAGTTACCTGACAATATGTGGTGTAAAAGTATTATAAATTACCTTTGACCTAAAATCATCTGCGTACAGCACGTTGTAAATTAGATTGGTGGTAAACATATAATTTATTGAGTTTTAAAACCTCAAAGTTCACATGGGAAAAATGACGAGTAAATTATGTTAATTAACCGACCTCTGGCACATTCTCTGAAGTC